>CM022297.1:432618518-433005514 GCA_011799875.1 Thinopyrum elongatum
GATCAATATGTTAGTCCAAGAAAATCATATAAATTGTTGCCAAAATTATGTAAAAGTTGTAGAATATTGGCATGAAACAATAAAAAATTATAGATACGACGGAGACGTAGCAGAGCGTCGTGAAAGCTGCTTGTGGCCTCCGCCTCCTCCGCCACCACCCGTGCCACCGCCTGAGCCGTCGCCTGTCTGCAAAGCGCTGGTAGCTTGGACGTAGATGGACCGACCACCGTGATGCCCTTCTTCTTGGGCGCCATGGCGATGAAGAAGATGAAGAAGCTGACGCGCTAACTGCTAATTCAGGTTCGCGCAAGCGATCCTCCTGCCTAGCGCACCATAGATGTCATGCGTATGACCATCTATGGGATCAAGGTGATCCCTTTGCGGTTTGACTAGGGAGATCGACAAGCACAAAGAGTAGAACTAGCAGAACGCGAGGTGCTTACCCGGGTTTGGGCTTTTGTGAAGCGTAAAACCCTACTCCTACTTTGTATATTGATTGTATGTGTGTCAAGTTACAAGGTGCGCGCGTCCCAGCAAGGTGCTCGAGAAGTGCAGCTACGCGTGCAAATGGACAGGGTTTCGACCTTTGTTAAGGTAGCCATGGGCCTCCTTTTATAGACTAAGGAGTCACCACAATGGCAAAATGGTAAATATACACTGTAAATAGTGGCTACAGTGTTATATACCTAACTCTGACGGGTTAGGACAAACGCATTTATTGCGCTGTGAGGTGTCTTGTGGATGGAGCTCCCCGGCAAGGATGGTCACTCCTTCTGTGTCGTTCGCCCGTCTACCTTCTATTCCCTTGACACATCGCCTGGACGGGTGTCATTAAAGTTGTCTTCAGAGCGGCGAGCTGCCACGTGCCCAGACAAGTCTCACCTAACTACCTGCCTTCTCGACACCTAATCGACAAGTGACAACCTGATCGATGAGGTGGAGCGGTGGCATGGTAGTGGGATTCTTGTCGGGCTCGGAGCTTGTCGGGCTTAAAGCTTGGCGGGCATCCAGTTGCTTGCCAGCAAGGGACTTCCCAGCAACCTCAGCCTTGATCTTCTGTACTCTTCTGCAGTACTTTTCGATCACCTGACTGGAAGTCTTCTTCATATCTTGAGTTTATCTATAGTTATCCTCCGGCAAGCCTTGCCGTCGGGAAGGCTACCACTGCCCGTGCATAAGTCTGGGGTACTAAGGATCCAATTCTTAGTACACCAAGAATGGGCGGTCTAGCAGTCGTCATACCCCCCCTAGGCGTGCATAATAATTTATGAAGACCACTTCAAATCGAGCACACAAGTCTTCATATTTGTAGGTTGTGGGGCTTTGATTAGAAGTGTGTGCTACTTGTGAGCTGCGTTGGGATTTCCTCGAAGAGGAGAGGACGATGCAGTACAATATAGATAATTATTTCCCTCAGTTATGAAACCAAGGTTATCAATTCAGTAGGAGAACCAAGCAACACTATGTAAACAGCACCTGCACACAAACAACAAATACTTGCAACCCAACACATAGATTTTTAAGGCTTGCATTTGTGCCACTAGTGCACTTCATCTGATGATGCACACAGATTTCTTCATAGGAATCAGCTCTTCAGTTAAGGCTTTCAGACGAAGTATATACTATTGAAATTTGCATGCAAGCTTAATCCCATGGGGAATCTAAACTAGCTGGGTTCACTGATATGTTTTAACTTTAGGTTCATCAGATGCTGCAATACATTTTTAGGGCAGCCAATTGGATTCCAGGAACGCAAAGCAATTCCAGGTCATGTTGTAACCATCAATTTGCCACCCCTTCCCTCACTTGATAAAAATACATGCCAACAAGCAAACCAGTATGGCCCTCAAGAATAACTCAATGTCAAAATTAGCACTCCGACAAACCCTTGTATGCTCCGTACTCACTTCCTAATCGAAGTAGCATGCAAAATCACGGTAGCTCAGAAATATCCACCGTTCTATCTATACTGCGAGCACTTAGCATGTGTACTACACAGTTTTTCTTACCCTACCAAAACCAGTATCAACTGAATCTGCCAGGGATATCAGCCACCGGCAACGAGATCGAAGCAATCACACCACGTCAACACGGGAAGGCGCATCATACGAGGCCAGATAGTGAACAAATCATAGATCGCCAAAAATACCTAAAGACTATGGCCAAGAAGAATGGCAAAATTTAGACGAACTGATCATCCTCCACTCAGCCATGGCAGGGCCATACTTGTATCCCGTGTTGGTGGAGTAGCATAGGCGGCTGAGCAGGGAAAGGAGCACAACATACCAGCGCGGCCGGCGATGACGAAGACACCACAAACTGCTCCGCCTCCTCGTCCTTCTTTTGGCGCCACACGACGACGAAGCCACGGACTGCTGGACCTCCTCGTCGCTCTCTCCGGCAGTTGTGCCGCGCACCGAGGGGAGAAGACGACGATAGAACCCACACGACCTGACTCGGGGGAGAAGCGGGTCTCGGGAGGGGCCCTTCCCCCGGTGGCGGCGGCGGATCTAGGATGAGAGGAGGCGGCGGCGGCGGCGGCGGATCTGGGATGGGACGAGGCGGCGGCTGAAGAGGTAGCGTGTGAGGAGGGACGGCTGCCTATTTTTTTGTGAGATATTTTCGCCGCGTCCAATCCAATCGATAGGTGATGAAGTGGACAGCCCAGCCTGCGTTTCGCACGGATGGAATTTTTTTCATCGAGCATTGCTCCTAGTGTCACGTGTACCATGCGAGCGCACGCTCCTTATGCATACGTTAATGTGTTTGATGGATACAGATGCCTCATGACACAAAGTAATTTGAGGCATCTACGTTTATTTTTTCTCCCCAATACAAGCTATCATTAGTGGGCCTCATTAAGAAATAGAAAATAAAAACTCTAGCACATATGCATCTCTACTTTTCACTCCAACATTTTCAACTTTTGACACTGGACCATATTTTTTCAGTCAAGACACCCTAGCACATATGCATCTCTACTTTTCACTCCAATATTTTCAACTTTTGACACCAGACCACACTTTTTCTCTCCAAACACCCGCCTCCTGTAGAGGATCTCGCTTTCCTATCCTAACCTAATTTACCTGATATCCGATCCTATGTGGCATGCCAGGCATCACCCTGAGGCTATGCATTGTAAGTGCCCTGCCGTGACTGCACCTAAAAAAAAACGATCATCCCGTGACGAGCATGATCCAATCGTTTGACCCATGGCCGATTCCACCGCGCACCCGCCGCCGGCGGTGGATCAGCGAGTCCAGCGGCTGGCTACCCGCGCCTCCATCGCGCTCGCCGCTGCGGCCACGCTCATCCTCGTGTACCTCTTCCGGCACGCCTCCACCTCCGGCTTCCCGGCGTCCCACACCATCTCCCTCTCTCCCTTCCCCCGCAACTCCTGCGACGCCGCCTCCCGCCGCGTCCTCCCCCCGGACAGCCGGCTCGCTAAGCTCCGCTCATCCTCTCGCTGGCGCCGCCGCTCCGCCGCGCTGGATTCGTCAGTATTCCCCCCGCTCCGTGGCCTCCGCCTCTTGGCCGTCTCCTCCCGCGTCCTCTGCCTCGCCGCGGGAGCCGGCAACGCCGTCGACGCGCTCCACGCAGCGGGAGTAAGCGAAGTGGCAGGGATCGACCTCGTGGACTTCCCGCCGCTCGTCCGTCGCGCAGAGCCCCATCGCCTCCCCTTCTCTGACGGCGCCTTCGATCTCATCTTCTCCGACGACCCGGCGGGGATCTCCGGCGCGCTCTTCCCGGCTCGCGTCGCCGCGGAGGCTGAGCGCGCTGTTCGCCACGGAGGCGCCATCGCCCTGGCCGTCGACTGGCAGCAGGACCCCGCCGCCGTCGCCGCGCTCTTCAAGAGGTCGCGCGTCGTGGATACCAGGGCTGTCACCTTGGATGGCTCCCAGGTCAGGTTGCTAATTTTTCAGAGTAATGGCACCACCCTGAACCCGTGATGATATTCTAAACCAGTGTTAAGTAATTCTCATGTTCATTATGTTGTTTCTGTTAAGATCAAACACTAGATTTTACCGAGCTATGGATTTCTGCATCAGAATATAACTGTAACTGTGTAGGTCAATAGTTGAGAAAAATGGAAGATAGCTGCGGTGCCGGTTGCTCTAGCAATAATAAATTTCTAACATTCCCTGAATGTTCGATCCTTTTGCTGTGCTTGTTTTTCTAGCTATGACGTGTGACCATACGAATTAGGATCAACATATATCAACTCAATACAGATTTTGTGAATATATATAGGTTCATATGCACCGCTTTGCAAATTTGCAAACTTGTGCACTTTTAATAGTTCTCAAAAGGATCATGGTGCTATAAATATTGATTTAGATACATATATACAGAAATGTGTGAAGAAGATATGATCATTTATGTACTGTACAAAATAGAATGCTTCTATACTTGATGGAGTTTTTTTTTCTTCTGCAATTTAAAGAAAATTAATGGCTGTGATTAGAGGACTACTCTGCCGGTCTTGTTCTAAGAAAGGTTAGTTTGGTTAGTTACAAACATTGGTATCCAGGTCCAAAGAGGTGAAGACTAAAAACCCATCGACAACCCATGTACACACTTCATGTACAATCCACAAGCACTTGTCTGAAAACTACCAGGTCCAGTGACATAGTCATGTACTCGTCTCCTTCGCCGGACTGCCTGGACTCTGTAGAGAAGATGATACCGGCTTGCCGTGCATCCTAACCCTCAGAAATCCCAAATTCCAAATTAAATTATTGTCCTTGACCTCCAATTTGATCATCATCCCCACCTGGAGCTCGCCGGCGCCCAAATCCTAAACCTAGGTCATCTGCCTAACTGAGTCCTAATTATTATACCATCCCAATGTTCAATGTACTATCTCTACTCCTAAAGGCGGACTTGGTAGCTTCTCCTCCACGGGTTTTTTCGCCTCACCTCCCACCACCATCTATTTTCATCTGGTTTTTTTTAGCCTCACCTCCAACCAACGCTCCACGCTGGTTTTTTACTCTCCCACCAACGCCCAGAACACCTAGGCACACATCTTTCTCGCTCCCCTTTCCCCCATCTCGCGTCTCCTTCTCGCGCCGTCACTGCTGCCGTCCAGTACGGATCACTTCCGCTACTGATTGGCACTGCGACAGCACAACCAGATCCCATCCGGCTCTCCTTCTTTCCAACATCCACCGATGCATCGTTGCTCCGCCCCGCGCGCGGCCGCCCGGCTAACCGTAGCCGCCTCTATCTCCGATGATGACCTCGACGCCGGCGCCTCCCCGTTACCCTCCCCGGCGCTCTCCTCATTTGGCTCCCCAAATCCCTCTGCCTCGCTGCCATGGACGTCGACGATGACGCCTCCCTGAACCTCGACAGGTAATGTCACATCATCTCAGTTTCTTGAGAATTTACATGGTCAGTCATGTACTAAAAGTGTGATGTTCCTTTTGCAGTTAGCCCTTTAAATAGCAAGTGCACTGTGTGTGTTGCATCTGATCTGATGTGCACGAGGCGAGCTCCTGGAAGAAGAAAAACGGAGGCACAACAGCCCTAGCGAGCTCGAGACGATGAAGGTGCCACGGGTGGTGTGCAGTGGCAGAGCTTCAAAAAAAAAGTTGGGCGGGCCACAGAGCAGAAGTTTTCAAATTCTGAAGCATATATACTATTTCAGTAGATATAGTCACCGCACCTTCTGTTCTCATTGATTAAATGATGAACGGATGCATATATAGACATGTATACTACCTGAAACCAAAGTAAACCATGAGATTTGACCATCTATATGCTACTCCAAACCATAATAAGTTATACCATTTGACCATCAGGCAAGGTTTTGTGGAGTTACATACTACAAATCAGCTTTCCGTTCGTTTGTGCCTTTGAAATCTTCAATGATATCTTCATGGCTGTACTTCTCCAGAATTTAGCCTATTGTTAGACACTTAGTAAACCATAATGCTCATCAGTGGATTATTTAGCCTATTGGGGATTTTGGGGATGATTCATTGAACGATGACCTAAGTTGAATTCAGGTGAATTAAATTCGGAATGATTCAGACTGATTTACCGTCGCAGCATACAGAGATTGAGATGGATTCAGAGAAAGAGGCACCCAGCAGGGTCGCTGCCTTGCCGCCGTCGCCGGCTGACCAGCTCGCTCGTGATCTGCTCTCGGCTGCCCAGCTGTAAGCAGTGGCCCGTGTGCTGGTCGCGTGGGACGTCTGGACGTGTGGTGAGGGGAGGCACTGATGTGCGCTGGTGGCCGGCGGCCGGCGGCGATCGGTGGCTGCTTTGCTATGTGCATTTTTTTTTTGGATGAACGCATGCGGCTGTGCTTATGCGAGCCTGCGAGGCTGATGCTGTGTTGCTGTTGAGCCGTGGGCTGCAGCTGCACTACTCGTGTCTCCGTGTCTCGTGGGCTGGCCGGCTGTGTATGATGCTATATAAATATTTTTTTGCTCCGGACCTGGGCGGGCTACGGCCCACTTGGCCTTGTGGAAGCTCCGCCAGTGGTGGTGTGGGAGAGGAGATGATCTCCATCCAAGGTCCGAGGACCAGCCATGACGTCGAGCTCCTGCAGCGTGGAGTCAGGAGTGTGTTCGCACCCCAGCGTGTCCCAGTATGTTCTTTGGAAGGCATGCGTCAATCTCAACAGACCCTGATGCGTCCACATTATTTGCTTTGGAAACAGATACCAGCTCTCCGATGTAGTAAGGAGAAACTAAGAATGACAGAGCATCCTCGTGTCAAACTCAACACACCCTGGCACTTCTCCATTGTTTGATTCAGAAACAGGCAGAAACAACTGCTATCTCTGAATTTATTTAAGGTTGTTTCTCTTATCTCTATTCTGATGTACATGCATCTTCCTTTCCTATCTTCCATACATATATGTGCGACAACCATGCCTTTTTTGTCCTGTAAATGTGCTACAGATATGTGCAGCAAAGTAGTCTTCATGTGCGAGGAAGCAAAGAAGATAATTTGTAAGTAAACGACTTGTAACTATTATAAGATATCCGTGCTCCACTACTTCTTTTATTCCTATCATAGACATCTTTTCTACTCATCTCAGTAGGGGCACTCGTCTTAATATAAAAGTGAATATACAACACCTATACTTGAAATTGATTCAATGGTCCATCCTGTCTTCCGGCCCCTTGTTTGTTTGTTATTAAGATATGGGGTGGGAGTGTTTATTTTTAGTCGCTCTTGCCAAAGTTCTGGGCAAAGGATTCAATCGAATTGGTAGGAGTCAGTGGGATCCTGCCGGCGGTCGTTGCAAGCACACAGGGATAGGAAATGAAGATGAGATCAAATCTCATGATTCCATCTCGTCTCGGTCCCTGGCGTACGGGGTTCGGGTTGAGTTGTTCGTTTGATCGACCACAATTTTTGGGTGCTTATGAAATATGCAATGCATGTACTGAGAATCAAGATATCTAGTTTTTATTTTCTCGGGTAAACCATACTCTTGACATTCCAAAATCTCTACTATTACAGGTGTAATTTGATTGTTTAACTTCATACTTTGACCATAAATCTCTGGAAAAAAATTAGTTGATGGTTAAAAGTCATATGCTGCTGCATTGGACTATGAGATTGAAAAAAGAGTACCTACATAATACTCCCTCCGTCTCAAAATAAGTGTCTCAACTTTGTACTGACTTTAGTATAAATTTGTACTAAAGTTGAGACAGTTATTTTGGGACAGAGGAAGTATATACAGAGGTGCCTAATCCTTCCAGTGACCTATATATATGTAACTATGTAAGTTAGGCTCGATTCCAAGTTGGCCCATACTATTTGTGTCAATTTAGTTTATTCTGTTACCACTTTCCAATATATATTTCAATGTAATAGAACTCCTATAGTTGTCTTCAATGCAGAGGAAATAAATCTCTAACTAATATTTCGGCACATTCCTACTTTTGCATTTAAAATCGAACCTGCAATAGGCAGTCATAGCAAATCTATATACTGCATAAACCTTTACTTGAAAGGATTAAAACACATAAATTACCCCATCCATTATAATTGATGATGTCTATACAATCAAACCAGCAAACAAATATTAGGCCAAATGATCACGCACAGAACCAACAAAAACCTTAGTTCCATATGAAGTTGCCTAACTGAATCCGTAACTTACATTGACTAATAAAGCTCCTGCTTCAGTTCAACATTAGGGCGCGTTCAGGAATCACAAGCATGCAAATTGGTTATTTATTATAGTTGAAAAAAAAACTATTGTTAAATCGGAATCTGCGGTCAAGAAGTTTGTCAGTCTTAGCCACTTCTTGTGGACACATGGGAATTTTAATTTTTCATTTGTTAAAGTTTGTATTAGTGTTTTTGGAGTATTGAATGTGCAGGAATTCATAGAATAAAGTTCCAATAAGATGTCATCATTATATCCATTGTCAATTTAGTTGAACATTTTTTGAGCAAAAATTCTACGTAACTTGTAAGGTATCATGTTGAAAATCTGCGAGGAATAATTAATGATCCTTCGACCAAATACACTTTGATCATTGATCAATTTCTATATGTCGGTTGTCCCGCTACCGAGATCACTTGTTCTTTGGTGATCACATGGATAGCAAGCTTCCACGCACCTCTGTCCATAGCTAGTTCTTTGGTGATACTCCAATCCTTCAGGTCTCTCTTAACGGACTCCTCCAATGTCAAATTCGGTCTACCCTGACCTCTCTTGACATTCTTCGCACGCTTTAGCCGTTCGTTACGCACTGGAGCTTCTGGAGGCCATCTGAGCACGCCGATATTCATTGGGAAAATTTATCTCTCTTCATGTTTGTATTAATGTTCATCCATATGATGAATTAGTTCACAATTAGCTTGTCGATCTACATTACTCATGGTTTGCTACTGATTCTTTTTGGTTCATTATTGTTAGAGTAAAACGAAAGTAAAGTGAGTTTGAAAGTGAATGGACGATTAGTCCTGGTTTCTATTGATTCTCAAGTATATATACATCTGGAAGAGATGGGAAGAAGAGGTGCCTGTTCAGAGGCATCCTTCCAGAACAGGTGCCTTTTGACAATAGAGAGAGAGAAGGGACATGACTCTTCGGGGTTGGACACACCCCTTGCTAATGATGGTTTGTTAATTAGCATGTGCTAATTAATCCACTAATTAATTCCTAACATCCCCCCCCCTTGTACAACACCACTTCTTGATCATCATTGAAGGCTTCTTGAACATCACTGAAGGTGTCTTGTATATTCGTCTTCCATCTTGAGAAATCCTTTGTATAATCTTGAGAGTTTCCTCCAAAAAACCCCATGGGAAAAATATGAGGAGAATAGTGCTGATATGTTGCTAAAACTCCTTTAAACCTAATGGGAAAAATAATAAGGAGAAAAAGATGCAACATATTGTTATTACTGTCTCCTTGATAACTCATAGGAGAAAAACCTTTTAAGAAGGAGAAAACTCATTGGTGAGTTTGGAGAACAATAAATATGCTTGTATACTTTCCTTTAAAAAACCCAGTGGGGACAAATATAAAGTATTGAATATGTTGCCTCATTAAAACCTTTTATGAGAAACTTCAAGAGAACTCTCATAAGGGAAAAGAGTACGATCTGATATATCAATGAGAACTCCTTTAAAACCCAGTGGAAAAAATATAAGGAGAAAATGATATGACATATCATAATAATTGTCTCTTTTAACTCAATATGAGAAAAATCCATAGAGTTTAGAGGACGATAAATATGTCGTGTATACTTTCCTAAAAACCCCGGTGGGGAAAACAGAAAGTATGACATATGATCTCATGTTGATATTACCTCATTAAAAACCTTGATGAGAACCTATAAAAGTAAACTCATAAAGGGAAAAAGAGTATAATATGGTGCTTTGAACATGAGTAATTCAGCAAGATACTCCCCCTGATACTTGCATATCTTGAAGCCGTCCAATACCAATTCCATGAACATGTTTGTGGAATGTTGAAGTTGGTAGAGACTTCATGGTTGTCACATGATTTGACTTGCAAGATGAACAATATAATGATATTGCTTACTATGTAACCTGTTTGCATCCAGACAACACAAGCAACATTATCTTTGAGATAATGTTTGGTGGATGTAGCCACTAAGGTCTTTTTCGAAGACTTTCATGGTATGGCTACCACACCCAGTAGGAACACAAAGCTTGTCTATGATCTAACGTGGTGGGGATCTGATCGATTTATCCAATAATATTGGTGTCTAGATTTCTCTGAACTGAAAATTAGGACAAGATATTTGATGCCTTGGAGATATCGAAAGATATTCTTGAGTCCCAACCAATCATGTGTGGTGGGTCCAATGGCACTAGGATATGAAACTTTATGTCCCAATATCGCATTCTCATCAACTCATGGTTTTAATGGATCTTTCTCTACGTCTAGAGAACAAAGCCATGCGAGTTATGGATGTAGAAGATTTGTCCACAATGAATTTCTCCAATATATTTTGGATATAGACAACATAGTGTACCATAATGTATGAGTGAAGATGATCGAGGTTTTACCCAATCCTTCATCTCAAAATCCGTCATTAAGATGATCATGTGCTTCGTCATTGCAGGAGTAATCCCTCTATATGACAGACATGCATGGGTAATCATCATTGTAGGAGTAATCCTTGTATATAAGGAACTCACTATGTCGGTTGTACCAAAATGTATTGACAACAATAAGTCATATGGTGACTTATTTTTTTTTACACAGTGTATGTTGGTTTTGCATTTCGATTCAGAAGTGAGATTCCATTGGGAACCATCTACGTCTGAATCTAGCGATCGACATGGATATGTAATCACTACATCTATCAACTGCAAACATAGATGATTTTGTACTGCCAATGATATAAGTTATCGGAAAGAGATTTCATCTCTGGAGAATAGTTGGGTATCTGCGTGAATCCTTGTGCTACAATACTTGCTCTATGTTTCACCACCTCGTTGTTCTCAATTCTGTTTCCAGAAGAAAATTGGTGTAGGTATTGCTTATGTGAATACCTTTCCCTTTATTGAGCAAGATTATTTCTACCTAGATTATACCCTTTGCTCGAGTTCAGTTCGAGTGTTGTTCACACTTTGTCATGGCCATGGTCTTTGGACCTGAATCATGTGAAAGGTTTTTTCAATCTAGTTGAGAAATGTATGTCGACAATTGTAGACTTCCGGTTATATGTTTCTCCAGAATCTATGTATCAATATAGAGTTGATGGAAATATCGTTACCCATGGTGACTGTTCACGATTTCCAATGCAGTTGAGTCGGGTATTCCGATGTCCCGGTCATTGTGTGCATTATGACCTAGGTTGGTGGAGGTTTCCTGTCCACTGGATGTATACTACCCATTAGGTGTCTACCAACGTGAAGTTGACTTGCATTTACTGATTCAGAGGCCTCGATATCCTTGCTTGCGAGAAGCCGAATCCTGATGTACTATTGCCATACTTCTCCCCCGGTTGCTGTGAACGGGGAGTTGAGTGGTTTTTGTTGGTACCTCCACTCTTTTAGGCATATTTTTGCAGGATTGTAGGATTATGTGACACCTTTATTTTCAGTAAATGAATCTGGCAGGTTATTTGGAATGTGTTGCAAATCTTCTGAACGCATGGTTCAGATCTTTGAGTACGTGGACTTGAGGCAGAAATGTGTTGAGAATTCCACTAATTTCCTGGCATTCTTTATGGTACTTAAAATCTCCCCCTAATGCCTGGAAATGTTCCTCATTGAATCAACATACTGGCCATAAATAACTTCCCATGTGAAGGGCTTGAGGTATTGACGGAAATATAGTTATTCCTCACATAGATCCTAAATATATGTTGAGGGGCCAATGATGTATGTCGGGGTGGTGATACCGGTATGCAAGCGAATTACCGCAGATGGGAAATACTTGGTAGATTTCCACGTATCAAAGATAGAGGGGAATAACATTATGCAGTTTGGTCATGAGTGTAAAATTGCATGACTCCAACGTAAAGTTGGTAAGTTGCAATTCTGAGGTAAAGATCATGGGATGATCTTAACTCATTGGATAAAGGATTCTACCTAACCAGTTTGAGTCTAGACATATAGGACAGAGTGCAAACTTTAATCCTAGAGCCATAACAAGGCACGTAATTTTGGTCAGCTCCATAAATGATCTTAAAAGTCAGAACATCATTTACAAAGGAGACAAGAGAATTCTTCTTCTTCGAAGTTAGTTCTGAGCCAAAATGTAGTAGGTCTCGTCTACTATCTTTCATGTATCTCTTGAAGAAAGGAAATAAGCTGTCAATTATTAAAAAAAGGATCAATAACAACTATTTTTAAATAAGCTATATAGATTATTTAACAAATTTGTTTAACAAACCCAAACAGACGTAGAATTGGAATCATGTTCAGATCCACCCAAATGTCTTTATCTTGAGGAATGCCTTATTTTCATACCCTCCTCAAATCCGTAGGGCTTTCATAATCAATTCCAATTTGAACAACCAAAATGTTTGTGACCTACTTCATTTAAGATCTTAATCTCAGAGATGAAACCATGTTTCATCTTAAGGTGAGCTTTCTTCGTATCCACCTTGTGCATCTCTTCGAAAGATAGCTTCTCTAGAACATAAGGTCTTGCATAACAGGGTATGCACTAGTCGAATTATAAAAAACGGAAATTACACGCTAAAGCAAAAATCTTAAGCCATGCTTAATTAAGAAGAAATATGTGCCGCTAAAATTACATACCGTAAAATATTCGAAGCCCTCCTTAAGCGTGAGGGAGAAGCATCTACCATTTTCCAAGTGAAGCCTATCGCACATACCCCCGTCGTCGGTACAGTCATCGCACTCGGGGATCCTATCATCGTCATCCATTTACTGTGTTGATAATTGAAAGATTAAAAATCGATGGCAAATACCAGGAACTCAACACACAGTTTATTATTCAGCACGTGTTGACTTTCAGTGTGTCGAGTCTCCCTTGAAAAACCCTCATCTCTGGTGGTGTATATGGTGGGCACTCCCTCTTTGATATTTCGGCCGTCGGTGATGGTCACCCCTCCCTTCTTTCCCGAGTGCGTTACCAAAAGGTCTAGCACACGGGAAACAAGGAGAAGCGACCCCCACAACAACAGTAGGGATTCTTCCTCACTGATATTTCGACAATTATATGGTGGACACTCCCTCACTAAATTTCGACCATCGGTGATGGTCGCATCCCCCTTCCCTCGTGCATTATATTACCAAGGTCTATCACGAGGAGAAGAGGATGAAGTGACCCCCACGGCAACAGTCTGGATCCTTCCTTCAAGGTATATGGTGTTTTATATGGTGGACACTCCCTCACTAATTGATGTTCTTGAATGAAGGATCCCTACTGTTGCGGTGGCGGTCGCTTCATCCTCTTCTCCTCATGATAGACCTTTGTAATGCACGAGGGAAGGGGGGATGCAACCATCACCGACGGTCAAAATATCAGTGAGGGAGTGTCCACCATATAAACCACCATATACAGTCGAAATATCTGTGAGGAAGAATACCGACTATTGTCGTGGGGGACGCTTCTCCTTCTTTCCCGTGTGCTAGACCTTTTGGTAATGCACTCGGGAAAGAACGGAGGATACCATCACCGACGGTCGAAATGTCAGAGAGGGAGTGCCAACCATATACACCACCAGAGATGAGGACTTTTAAAGGGAGACTCGACAGACCGAAAGTCAACCCATGTTGAATAGTGATCTGTGTATTGAGTTCCTGGTATTTGCCATCGATTTTTTATCTTTCAGTTATGAACACAGGAAATGGATGACGATGATAGGATCCCCGAGTGCAATGATTGTACTGATGACGGGGGTATGTGCGATATGCGTCACTTCAAAAACGGTAGATGCTTCTCCCTCGCGCTTAAGGAGGGCTTCGAATATTTTACGGTATGTAACTTCAGTGGCACATATTCCTTCTTAATTAAGCGTGTATTAAGATTTTTGCTTTAACGCGTAATTTCCATTTTTATAATTCGACTAGTGCATCCCCTGCTATGCAAGACCTTATGTCCTAGAGAGGCTATCTTTCGAAGAGATGTACAAGGTGGATATGAAAAAAAAACACCTTTAGACGAAACATGGTTTCATCTTTGAGATTAAGATCTTAAATGAAGTAGGCCACACACATTTTGGCTGTTCAAATTGGAAAGGGTATGCAAGGCCTACAGATTTGAGGAGGGTACGAAAATAAGGCATTCCTCAAGATAAAGACATTTGAGTGAATCTGGACATGATTCCAATTCTACCTCCGTGTGAGTTTGTTAAACAAATTTGTTAAATAATATAGATTGCTTATTTAAAAATAGTTTCTTATGCATCCCTACTAAACTTGTTTTTTAATAATTGATTTCCTTTCTTCAAGATATATACGGAAGATAGTAGATGAGACCTACTAAAGTTATGGATCAGAGCTAACTTGAGAGGAGAAGAATTCTCTTGTCTCCTTTGTTAATGGTGTTCTGATTTTGAAGATCATTTATGGAGCTGGCCAAAATTATAGTGGATACGTGCCACTAGTCCATGAGTTGAGCGATGCTAATATTCGTGCAAATATAATGGTAGATTTTTTACTATTGTGTCACTACTCCATCTTTTTCATACATTCTTTTTAAGTAAACTACATTGTTAACTATGTTACTATTATACTCCCTTCATTCCTTTATATAAAGTGTATTTTTCCAAAAGTCAAACGAGTGCAAGTTCGACCGTGTTTTTAGAAAAATATATCAACATTCACAATACGAAATTTACATCATTTGATCCATCATGAAAAGTAGTTTCATATTTTATCTATTAGGAATTATAGATATTGTTATTTTATTCTAATCTTGGTTAAACATTCAAATGGTTGACTTGCACGGAAATCAATACACATTATATTCTGGAACGGAGGGAGTATTCTTCAACAGAAGCTGCCGAATGATGTTGTGCCTCAGCTGATGTATGTCGAAGATGAGATGATAATTGTTAGCGTACGGCCATGGACGGGGGCTTTCGAATGTGCATACTCGACTTCTCAAACAGATGAAGGTCTCAAAATCAAAGGATGGAGAAAAATAGTGAACGAGTGCAGCCCACAAATTCGAGACTGGTGGATCTCTATGCTCCATAATGGAGAAGGAGGGGTTTTTCTGTTTTATTCTATTTTACCTAAGAGAGAGGAGTAGGTGCTAGGAAGTTATTTACCTAGGATGATAACACTTACACTACAAAAAAATGGTTCCGTGATGATACGTGTTTGTCACAGTAGGTCACATTTTCTATCATGAATGTACATCCATGGCGATTTTATGACAGAATCAAGATAGTCATACCTGTGCTGTCGTAGGAATGTTCCATGACAATACCAAAATTATCATCACGGAAGTGTCCACTTCCATGACGATAAATGGCGCTTCATGGAAGTGTTTTCGTCAAGGGTAACCGACACGTGGCATCCACCGTAACGGGTCGCTGTTAAGCTATCGGGTTCTGGTTTGGATCTGATAACCCGTTAACAGCCCGGACCAATCGGGATTTTCCACGTGTAAAATTCTGATTCGCCGGAGGATCCACGTGTCAGCTCAGCGTTGGGACAGATGTCATCCAGCGAATGGATGGGACGTGCCTATGATACGTCGACACGTGACTCGGCCCAACAGTGGCCCATTCAAGTCAAAAGGCCGGCCCGTTTGACTTGGTCAAAAGATAGCGGCCCTGCCCACAGAAAGCATGTTAATGGCTTGTTTGCATATAGCCCATTTACAGCCCGCTAACTCACGACCCGTTATGGCCTATCTGAATTAGGCCCAGTAGCGTCATCTGGGCCGTCCAATATCATTCCAGCCCATTGTAACTTCCGGCCCATGTATGGCCCATGATGTCTTTCGGCCCATATGAGGCCCTTTGTAACTCTTGGCCCATTAACAGCCCGTGGTGAAACTGGCCCATAATGAATAGTGTATCGCTTTATACCCATTAACGGCCCATTATTCCATTGGGCCGTTTCCATCCCGTGTTATCTTTCGGCCTTTTGAGGGCCCATTTATTCTTGGGCTCATTTGCAGCATTCGATTACTTACGGTCCGTTACTGGCATGTTCCGCTTGTGGGCCAAATTCAGCCTGTGGTTAAAATCGGCCCGTTTGCGGCCCATTAATCCGTTGGGCGTTTTCATAGCGTCGTCAAATACAGCCCATTAATGACCCGTTATGCCTGTAGATAGAATTAAGCCCATTATACTCATCGGCCTATTAACGGCCCGTTATGGTCGGCCCATAAACCGACGATTCCCACTCTGGCCATTTACGTCCCATATTGCGGTCCGTTATTGGTCCATGAATAGTATGGCCCATGTTTGGCCAATCGATCATACGGCCCGTAGAAGGCCCATTGATTCTACGGCCCGTAGAAGGCCCGTAGGAGGCCCATGGTAACTACAGCAGATAGCAGGACCATGGTTACAACGGTCCGTATGTTGCCCATGGTTATTGTGGCCTAGTTTTAAAAAATAGGTTATTGCGGCCACTAGCAAACAACCGAAAAAGAACTGCACTGACTACAACCAAACAAATAAACAAGACAACAATGAAATAAATAAGCAAGCAACTTACGCTAGGCTATTATGGCTATTACACATATTACATCCACTGGGCATCAAAGTTCGCCACTAGTACAAATATGGGGAACAAAGCAGCATATTACATACACTGGTTGTCAAAGTTGGCGACCAGTGCAAATAAACGCCACAGCAAAACAAGTCCAGAACTAAAACCACTTCAGAAGAGCTCAAGAAACAATATCATGGGTATCCACCATGCTGGCCTGAAGCTTAGCAAGCTTATTAGCTTTCTCTTGTTTGGTGCCTAAATCCTCCAGCGTTTGCTGTTGCACCAGAAAGTATGCATCTGAATTCTGCAGCGACTTCCTCAATCCTTCGGCTTCGTGTCGCAGCACATCTGATCGATGTGTTTCAACTTGAAGTTGAGACTCAAGAAGCCGAACTGATTCAGGCAGCGAGTTCGAAGAACTTGTGCCAGCAGTAGTGGCCAGTAACTCGAACACTACATCAAGACAGGACTTTGGGGTTGTATCACTGTCTTGAAGATAGTTTTTATCAACTTTCTTGGAGACCAACAGGGATGTCTCACTATCTTGAAACTTATCTGCATTACTTCCTTTACCATTGCATAACGGGGTACTCTTCTCCAATATTTTGTCCGCACTCTAAAAGAGAAACAAGCAGACACATCACAGGTTTACCATGTTGTATATGAAACTCATTTTGGTAAACCAGTTCTGTAGTAAGGTGGACAAGTTAACAGCATGAAACAAACATATATCTATGTACTATGGTCACTGTATGGTCTATATCATTCTAGTTTATGTTGCCAAATCAAGATAGAGACAGTTCAAATCATATCTGTTTAAGACAAAGCAACATAGACATAATATAAGTGTGGGAAACTACACAACACTAACAACACTTGTAATGTGCATGACATGAGAACATCACTGTTTATTCAATTGAAACTGAAATCAACATAGAGCAAGTTACAACATCAAACTAGTTAAAGAAACAGGTTTAAAACATACCTGTTGCGCCATTGGAGTTTCAATTGCCTCCTTCAAATTTGAAATTAGTTGGTATGAGTAAATACAGTGATGCAAGAGCAAAGGAGTATGAACCATAGCTACGGAACCTGACCTGAGAACAATTCTTCTTCTGCTTTAAGCATTGAGTTGGGGTTCGGAGTGGCGGTGCTCGTGCTTTGGGCACTGCAGTTGCCTTACTAACTGCTCGTGTTTGGGTGCTCTATGATGGAGACGGTGCTGTGTCAACTGGGACTGGGTTACTATTTGCTGGGGTTGGGGTTAGAAGGGGTGTAGCTGGTTCTCTGTCCAACTGGGTAGGGGTACAGTCTGCGTGAGTCTGGGTTATGTGTGGTGGGGCTGGTTCTTGGGCAAGTACAACAGTGGTTCTATCTGCATCGATGGGTAGCACTATCTTTTCTGAAGACCATGTTTTTACTCCCATAGATACTGCCATCACCCCCTCCAATTCAAATGGCTGATAAACAAGAAAAGTAATTGAATGTACAGACATTGTATGATAGACAGGTGCAATGGATAGTAGGGAATAAAACAGGGCATGAAATAATTCACATTTATGTTGTCTAACCAAACAGGATAGCATGACACAATTTCACATATATGATCGCTAACTAAACAGGATAGCATGACACAATTTCACATATATGATGGCAAACTAAACAGGATAGAATGACATAATTCAAAATATGATGACTATGTAAACAGGATGACATGATATAACTATACGATGTGTCTATTAAAGTGGTTGGCATGCCATAATTCACATACATGCTATCGATGGAAACATGATGGCATGATATAATTCACGGGTAAAATGACATAATTCAAAATATGATGACTATGTAAACAGGATGAGATGATATAACTATATTATGTCTTCAGAAAATGGGTTGGCATGCCATACTTCAGATACATGCTGTCTATGTAAACATCATGGCATGGTATAATTCAAATATATGATTTATATACTAAGCAAGTAAGCAGAGGACAATCGCATATATGATGTCTAAACTAAGCAGATGACATTCAATATTGTGTATATGGTGTAAAAACTAAGCATTGCAAGACAACATATGCATGATATGAGTAATATAACCCTGCCAAGTTTGAGCATACACCTCAGGGGGAAAATAGGACCGGTCATCTATCTCTGAATCCTCCTCTGAGGAGCTATCTGTAACCAGCAAGATATCTGCTTCAGCAGGTACCATTGTCTGCCTTGAAGACCTTGTTTTCACTCCAGATTTTTTTCCATCACCGATTCAAATGGCTGATGCACAGGAAGAGTAGTTCAATATACAAACATTGTCGATAAATGGAATACGTAATACAAAAAAAGTATGGCATGATATAATTCACATATATGATGCTTGGCTAAACAACATGACATTGCATAATTCACATATATAATGTCTTGCAACAAGATGTCATTGCATAATTCACATATATGGTAATTAGACACTAAAGAGGTGGCATTCACACAAAGCATGTCTAAACTAAGCAAATGACATAGCAATGCAAGACACCATATGCACGATATGAGCAATATAACCCTGCCAAGTTAGAGCATGCACCTCGGGGGGGGGGGGGATAGGACTGGTCATCTATCTCTGAATCCTCCCCTGAGGAGCTATCCGTAACCAGCAAGACATGCGCTTCGTCAGATAGCATTGTCTGCTCTGAGGATCTTGTTTTCACTCCAGATTTTTCCATGACCTTGTCGAATGGCTGATGCACAGGAAGAGTAATTTAATGTACTAACATTGTTGAAAAATTTAATACGTAATAAAAAAAGGATGGCATGATATAATTCACATATGAGATGACTGGCTAACCAGGATGACATTGCACAATTCACATATATGATGCCTGGCTAAACAAGATGGCATTGCATAATTCACATATATGATATAGAAACTAAACAGATGGCATTCACACAAAGCATGTCTAACCTAAGCAGATGACATATTTGATGTATAAAGTAAGCAATGCAAGGTGCCATATGCATGATATGACCAACATCAGCATGCCAACTTAGAGCAAAAGACCTCAGGGGGTAAATAGGAGTGGTCTGCTCCCTCTGAATCCCCTTTGAACAATTATCTTCCTCTTGATTACAGTCTGGAATGGGGGGAGGCGGGCTGCTTTTGCACCCACCATGGAGCGACGTCTGCATGAAATTTTATTGCCATGCAAGGCTCGTCTCTTTTGCTCTACATGTTCAGTACCATTGTGTACAATAACTGACATGCATAGGAATAAAACATAGTGAGATTATGTAAGGAGTGCATGCAAAAATCCAGAGTGATGCTAGCAACCTGTGGATAGACCCAAAACCAATGATAGCAGGCAGATAATAGCTTCAGTTAAAAAATACAGATAATGGCTCCTTTACTGTTTGTTTCCCACCCAACATGAAACTCATAGTAGACACCCGAGATTAACCAGATAGTAGACAGAAACTATTGATTGCTGCCCCAATATGTACCCCACAACCATTTAAAAACTCAACTTTGAGCATTAGTTTGGACCTGACTTGGAGTCTAATCGGTGAACAGGGCGATAAAGTAGCATGTAATATTAAGCGATGCATAACGTAAGCAGACACGAAAGAGTGCGACCTCTCTTGCGGACCCGTGTAGTCCTCAAGGTCATCTGCTCAGTTGATGATGGTAATGCAGTTTTCATGGCTACCGGCGGTGGGGAAGAATATCTGAGGTGGCAAAAGACAGTCTAGAGGGCGGATCCCTGCTGTGGTGAACCCTTCCGTCATTGGAGCAGCTAAGCTAGGGTGGACGACAGCGCAACAGGAGCGGGACAAATCACACAAGGTTTTCGTTGACACATATATGTAACAGAAGTAATTCTGTAAGGGCTTGTTTGAATTGGAGGATTCTAATAATGCAAGGATAGGAGATACACAGGAATAGGATAGGAATGCACGTGCAAAACAGAGAATTTAAAAACACAGGATTTCTGTCAATCTGGGTGTTTGGTTCAGAAGAATTGGAAGATCACAGGAATGCAAAGAAGCATGGTCAAATTAAGTCAAACCATACAAAAAATGTACAATTATAATGCTATTATGCTACTATCTTTTAGTCTTGTGCTTCATGAATAGGAATTTGAAAAGGAGGCCAAGTGGATATTAAAATTCCTACGGTTTTTATTTGAAGGAGACACTAAAGGAACAAATCCTACAGTTTTCCTTTGCTCCATTCCTTTGAACCAAATGCATGAATAGTAGTACCATAGGAAACTTTCCAATTCCTATGTTTTTTCTTCACTTTTTCCTTTCAAGCACTCGCGATTCTAGTAGGCAGGCTTGAACAGGCAAAAGCCTACACTCCAAAAATGTTTTTGTGCTACTTCTACTACTTTGGACCCAGGCCACCACCCTACTAGCTCAACTCTCAGGCCCATCTACACATGCACAGCTAAAACATGCAGAAATAAATAATGATGGCTTTTGAGAGAGTCCATCACGGATAGCTAAGTTGCCTGGTACCTCACTGCTTGTCATATAGTAGGAGAAACTAATCGTATTTCACGTTACTATGCGTGCTGAGTGGACAATATATGATGCAACAAGTGTACAACCTCTTTGGCGAAGCCATGTCGATCTCAGCATCATTGGGTTGGTCGCTGAGGATGTTGCGGCTGATGTGGCTGTCGAAGAAGGGGAAGAAGATCTTAGGCGTCTAGAGATGGAGCCGAGGGTACTGCTCCGCTGTGATGGAGGGTTTCGTCGTTGGAGCAGCTCCGGTGAGTTGTACGATGGCGAGGCTGAAGCAGGACAAGAGAGACAACGTTAGACTGAGTGGAATTATAATAGCATCTCCAATAGATGATGTAAAATACATCACCAAAAAGTGCTAGATGTAAAATACATCAGCCGCTCATCTATGAACTTAACTGTCGAAACTGAATTTTACTATCGAAACTGAATTTTACTGTCGAAACTGAACGCACTAGTAGCAGAAAAGCAGTGCACTAATAGTTTTGGCCGCTCGAGCACTAGTTGCAAAATAGCAATGATCTAAATCGGTAGCCGCTCCAGCAGGGAACGTAATACCAGATAGCAGCCAGGACAGCTGGTCATGCAGCAGCAGCGCCCAGAGCAGTAGTGCGTGCGAGAGCCGGGGGAGCTGGTCCTGTAGCAGCATCTCGGGTAGCAGCAGCAGGAGCTCGAGCGAGAGCTAGAGCTGCTGCTCGTGCAGTAGCAGCGCGAGCAAGAGTAGAGAAGTAGCGCAAGCAAGAGCAAGAGCAAGAGCAAGAGCAGCAGTGCAAGCAAGAGCAAGAGCAGAGCAGCAGCGCGAGCGAGAGCTGAAGCAGCAGCAGCTGGGCCAGCAAGAGCTGGAACAGCAGCAGCAGCTCCTACTGATGTGGACGTCGCCGCCGAGGGAGCGACGCCGTGGAGGAAGTGGCTGGCGACGCCGCCGTAGATGGAGCCGCGCCATGGCGGCTCGGGACCGAGCGCCGGCAGCACCGTGGGATCGAATCAAGAAGAAAATGTAGCGATAAGTGTAGAACCTCTTTGGTGGCGCCGATTAGGGCTCAGCTTCATCCGAGGAATCGGTGATGGTGCTGCTCTTCCGGTGGTGCAGGTGAAGACTACGCTGTGGGAATGGAGGTGGCGCGATACACGAGGCGAACATCGGGGCAGCTCCTTGGAGGTGGAGAACAGGGTGGCTGAACCGGCGGGACGATGAGATCAACGATGGATCCTCATCCAGTACGGTGGATGAGGGACGTCGAGCTGTTGCGGTGGACGATGTCGTCGGGGAAGAGGCTCCGGCTGGGTGGCGGACGGAAGAGGGTGTGGGGTTTCACGGGTTTTCGCGGCCTCGTTGTACGAATGGGGGGCGGAGGGGATGGGAGGGGGAACCACGGCTTAGGGACGCGCTTGTCCGAAATGTGAGGTAAGTTACGAAAGTACCTCCTCCGATTTGAACTAGGCGGTTCTTTTGGTTCAGGGGTATTACGGGAATTTCACGTGTCAGGATTTTGCAGGAGGTGGGAGTTTTCGCGTGCGTTGTAATTTTGGGATAGTAAGGCACGGGTTGAGATGGAGGGAGTTTTCAGAGCACAACGAGAAAAAGAGATATCTTAACATTTCGGGATAACAAGGCGCCGGTTGAAGAGGCGGGAGTTTCGCAGCACAATAGACAGAGATGCTAGCTTGAAATTTTGGCATAACAAGGTGTGTCTTAAAATTTTAGGAGAACAAGCTTAACGGGTAAAAAAAAGATAATTCGCACCCCACTATAGAGAGCCATGTCCTGTTCTACTATATTACGACAAATGCCATTCAAAAACAACAACAAAAAACTAAAAAAATCGGGAGAACAAGCTTAACGTGTATAGTACCAAATCAATTTGCACTTCCCTCAATAATAAAAAAACAATTCGTACTATCTAGCATATGGACTAAATTTGAGTACATTTTCCCTGTTTGAATGGGATTGTACTCGGGTTAGTTATACAACCATCTAAATATTATCTTCACAACACATGACATGAATATAGGAGTAGTAAATTCCCATATAAATATGAACTACATGTACGTACGATCTCGAATTCAAATATATGTATCCATTTTATGTTGAATTCAAATCATAGTACTTGTATGCTCTAGCTAGATGTTCGGAATCTAAACCATGTATGATACTAAGTACAATGTGTTTAACACACACACACACACACCATTTAGATATGAGCTGCGGAAGTCAGCCATCATCTCCAATTTGAATAGTGTGTCCATGCATGGATGCAATGTGGCCAAATGATGCCTGTCATCGACATCTCAAATTCAAATCAGTTTGACCTTGTTCAATGTGTATATAGTATAGCATGCTCGTTTCAAAACCACACCACGCATATCTCAATTATATTCATGCATGCATGGGTTTCAAACATCATGATCTCTTATTCAAATATTTGAATTCAACTTTACATTGATTATGACCTCATCAAGTCTTTTACACACACACGGTCGTCTTCTAGTTGTACCACTAACTTTCTCTCGTGCATGCATGCACACACACTACCACTCGGCATTATCCATCGCACACACGCAATCTTTTTCTTCAGGTCGGTCTCCCATGCATGCACACACACACCTCCCCCTCTTCATCACTATGGGCATTCTTTATTATCTCTCACATGCATGTGCAACGATCGATGTTCCTATATCTGTGTATATATATATATAGCTAGGTCTTTCCCAGTTTTCCACACAAACCGATCGATCTATATCTCTAGTCAGGTCTCACCCTCTTTCCCATGTACACATCGATCAATCTACCTCCCTGTATAGGACTACATAGCTAATGCACACACATTATCTATCCATCATATCCCTCTCATCATCCATGCCTTCTGCATCATCTCTCAAACGTGCGCACAATGGCGAAGACAGGGGCAGCAAGGGCCCTGCCTTCCTAACATCACTATATTGAGGCTAATATGAATGTGGTCAGTAGATCAATTGCTGGTAAAATGTTTTAAGCTGATGAATTGGCCCTCCCTATCAAGGATTAGCAATGCTTGCCCCCCTAGCTCATTTAATTTTCATGGCTCCGCCACTGCGCGCAACCGTGCACGTTATCGCCTCCTCTCTTTAAATATCGATCTCGTACTTGTACACTCCTTCCCAGTCTCCCTCCACTTGGCCCCTCGCACCATCTTCCAGCACCCCCCATATCCCAGTGCTTGTACGCTCGTAGAGCTCTTCCCTCTATCTGTCTCTATCGATATCTCGCGCAGTCGACCCCTCCCCTCCCTTCTCGTATATCACCCCGGCCCCAAGCACATACATGTATGTATATAGGCCTCTCTTTCACACAAATTGCATTGACACGTATTCCCTCACCATATCTCAGTATCTCTCACACACATGGACTACATGTACGAAAGAGAAGAGGTGCACACATGCACTCGTTCCCACATACAAATGCGCAGGTGCACGGTGGAGCACATTTGTACCAAAAATGTGCGTGTAGAAAGACTTTAGATGATGTGCCACCAGTCTATATCTATACCTATATATCCAGATCTATATCTATACCCCTATATAGTGTGCGAATAACTTTGAAAGATGGTCGTTGGATGAAGCCAATTCGACGGCGCAGAGATGGAAAATCCGAGCACTATTGGCCATTGGATATCATCTACATTCCACGAGATTCTGCCACATGTACAATCTAGAAGACTCCATGGTTGAACTTTAAGCATAATGCACAAACCTCAAAACACAAGCACTTCTTCTTTGTTCTAGAATCTTCCGTATCATAATTGCCCAAACTTTTTTTAAAATGAATTGGCATTATTTGTTTGTACTTTATGCTTTACAATGCACAATTCCATGAATCTTAAAATAGATTAACTTTTTATAAAACTAATTGATTTTGAATGAGATGAACTATAAGAATTAAACGAACATCTACATCATGCATATATGACTCAAAGCTTACATGCTATAGTGTGGTATTTATTCACAATTTGGTTGCCAAATCTCATGCGTGCAATGCACGTGTACCTTACTAGTACTTCTAGTATGTGCAAAACACGTAAATTAGAATTCCAATGGCATGCTACATAGTGTCTCTCCCTTTTGCAGTTAATATATTATGATTAAAATGATGTGGGGGCATCCATGAAGCCACGTGGCACATGTGGAGGTGTTGTCGCGACCTTCTTGTGTGGATTGATCACAGTGACGTGCTGCTAGTTCCAGAAGAATTTACCCGTTCTTTGTCACGCACACTGGCGGAGTACATGCACGAATCGAAGATGTGCACGCACGCACTCATTCCCTCGCACGCACACGTGGGTACATGGTGGAACGTATTTTTGTACGAAGATCCACCCCATGTGATAATTTGACGCGTGTAAAGTCATTCACTTAATGGATGCTCAATTAATACAGCGCATGCAAATTGAGTGGACGTGAGGGAGGAAGTAGTTGAGAATGACATTACTACTCCACTGCGTGCATGCGAGTAGTTAAATCATGGGTTGCTACTTCCATTGGTCTCCTTCGCATTTTGTGCCAATTTTTTACCATAATTTTAAGTAACACAATATTAATGCATGTCATAAAAAGTAATATCATCGAAAACTATGTTCAAATGCGAATCCAATGATATAATTTTTGGTGACATGCATTAACATTTTCTTAGTTAATTTTTTGGTCGAAATTTGGCAGAAAATACAAAGGGGGCCAATAAACCAGGACGCAGGCAACATGATCAATTTTTGCCTGGGTTACTGTTGGTGGCCTTTGTATTTAAATATGGACGGAGTAGAGTGGTACTATCTTTATCTTAGCCTCGTAGGGCTCTCCTAGCGCCTACGCTCGCCTCCCCGCCTCGCCCACCAGATCCCACCATGGAGGATCCCTCCATGGATAATCCCTTAGATCCCAGCATCCCGCGGGCTGCCCTCTCACTGCGGCCCGCAGCACTGCCGCCTTTGAGCAAAACCCACATGTGTTTGAGAGGGGATCCATTGCTCTGGAATCATAGATCGGTGGCACCGGAGGACTTGCCAAGGCTGCGTTGCAGGTGGTGGGCACCAAGGGCAAATCAAATCGAGGAAGCATCGCATCGATTGGAGACAAGTTTGAAGGAGCTGCGCCTGGCGAAGCACAAGGCAGAGGCGCAAGTCGATCTCAGGGGAGAGATGCTGAGGGATGTCAGCATCTGGCAGCGTCATGTTGATTTCGAGCTGGGGCTAACGGCAGAGATCATATTCACGGAATCAACTGCGGAGGAAAGAAAGCGCATGCCTGCGGGATGGGATGAGCAACCGGTGCAACTATTCAAATGGGCGGTAGGAGAAGCCAAATCACGGAGCCAGCTGCGGCGACGGTGCTGGGCATGCATCGTAGGTGAGGTGAGCTGCCTTCCTTCCCCGCCAGCGATGCAGTGACCTGCTCGGTTGCTGCTGGAGTGAACTTGCGGTGCCATGGCGGTTTGCAACCGTGAGAATCACTCCATCTATACGTATTGTATTTCTGTGAAAATACTTGGTCGTTTGGAAAATATGGTAATTTATTTATCACGAGTTTTTGAATGCTTGGTCGTGACAATCACCTGAAGCCACAACCACAAGTCTCCATCCGTAGTACTTGACAGTCAGTCGCACCAACAGACGGTCGGTCGGACCCGCGTCTCACCGACGGGACACACATCGGCTTGGTCTAACATGTACGACCAGGTAAATCACTGACATGTGCGACCGCATTTGAGCAGTACTTGAAATTTGTGTTCAAGAAAACTCATCGGGAGCCGTTTTGGGCTTCGAAACCAACTATCAATAAATCTTTAGCTTGTTCCCATCACATTCCAAAGTAGTAGTACTACTACTACCATGCTATAATTAAGTGCAAACCTGTTCACACCTATCAAACCTGAACATGTTCCCACTATGCAGGTTTTAGTACTAGTACTACTAGGTTATAAAAAGGGGAACTACCTAGCCGAAAATTACTCTACCTTCCTCCTCATAAGTCTTTCTTGTTCGTCCTTCCTTGCCATGGCCGGTGTGCAGAGCTCTAGGTCCAGAACTACTAGTAAGAAGGGAGCGGCAACCACGGCCGCGAAAAAAAGAGAGAGCTCGCCGCCTCTGGGGGGGGGGGGGGGGGTCGAAAGATCTCTCACGGACAGGCGAGGGCTCTCAGGAGCACACTAGCCGCGGAGGCGAACATGCCAAGCTGGTGGTGCTAGAGTTGTTATCCCTCGACGACATGCCCGCTCAGCTCAATAAGCAGAAGGAGTTGACCGACGGCTTGGTGAAGCTGCTGAAGGAGAGCCTCAACGACATGCCCGCTTAGCTCAATAAGTAGGAGGAGTTGACCGTCGGCTTGGTGAAGCTGCTGAAGGAGAGCATTGCCTCGGGTAAGAAGGCGACCGGCGAAATCCTGCAACTTTAGGAGGACAAGGCGAAGCTCTGCCAGGAGCTTGACTTGCTGAAGGAGGAGAGCGCTGGCTGGAAGAACTTGCATGAGAAGAGCAGTTCCTCGGTGAAGATGATGAAAGCCCTCATCATGGAACAGAAGGAGGACTTGGCGAAGCTCAGCATCGAGCACCCGGCTGCTGTCAAGCAACATAATGCAGCCGTGCAAGAGATGATGCACGCTCGCCTCGAGAAATCCCGCATCATGGACAGAATGAAGAAGATGGCGGAGGAGAGGCGCGGGGAGATGAAGGTCGTGGAGGCAATGAAGAAGCAGTTAGGACTCCGTGGCCAGCAACCCTTCATGAAGTAGAGAGCAACGCCCTAGACTTGTGTCTGCGTCTTCCTTCTTTTTTTTGGGAGGGGGGGGAGGGGTAATCTTCCTTCTTCTTTTGCTCCTGTGTTTCTTCTTTTTCTTCGGGTGTTTCGCCGCATGTGTCATGTTCTCTACGAGGCACGAATAGAACAATGCTAACGATGAGCGGCGCCGTGGGATCGACGACAAGGAAATTAGATAATTTTTTTATCGCCATATTGCACTAGGCTGCCGTGTTTCGCACTCCTCCGTCGTACTAGTACTCTAGTGGAAAACTGGAGTATACCGCACGGTTCTTTGCTCCTCCTCAGGTCCTCGGCAACAATTATACGAGCAGTCAAATCATAAGGCCCCACCTTCCAGTAATAATGAGCCGTCAAATCACAAAGGCCCTCGCCTCTCTGTCAAACTCACCATGCGAGACTGCCCCGCCCTCGGCTTTTAAATGTACTTTTGTACAGTAGTAGTATCGATGGATAGTGCCATGGAGCAAAACTAACAAGATGAAATTAAACAAAAAAAAGTGGTACATATACAGAGCGCTCGTCGCCAAATTATGCATAGTACTATTAAAAAAGCTAGTATGTGCTTAGATGTGGTGCTAAAGTTTATTAACGAAATTAGCATACCTATTTAATTCTTTGACAACTAAACTCCTTCATGCTTTGGGTAAACTTCTCTCATTTAAGTTTTTTTAGAATTACTTATCTCATTTAAGAGTTTTGCGTATGTGGCATGCTTAGAGCATGGTTAATAGTATAGCCAACTGCTGGCTATATGATGTTGGCCATATCATATATAGTCATCACTTGTCGTCACTCATACATCATACGTATATAATGCGAAGAAACGAGTGGTAGTACCACCAACTACAAGATGAACTGTAAGAAATATTAGTATGTACGTACTAAAGAGTTAAAGTAACAAGAAAGAACATAACATAGTTCTGCTGGGGGCTCAGCACAACACATCCCTGAAATAAAACTAAGCACCCTTAAATTAAACTAAGCAACTAATCCAGTAGACACTACATTAGAACCACCATGAGCAACGTAACTATAATTTTTAATTGTTTCATGGCAATATTATACAACTTTCACATACTTTTTGGCAACATTTTATATGATTTATTGGACTAATCTATTAATTCAGTGCCCAGTGCCGGTTCCTGTTTGTTGCATGTATTTTTGTTTCGCAGAATATCCATATCAAACAAAGTCCAAACGCGATAAAAATTTACGGAGAATTATTTTGGAATATTTGTGATTTTTGGCAGGCGGAATCAACGCAAACGGGGCCCCACAGCTCCCAAGATACACCAGGGCGCGCCCGAGGCCCCAGGCGCGCCCATGTGTCTTGTGCCCTCCTCGTAAGTCGGTTCGAGCTCTACTTCGGGCACAAGGAAGCTTATATCTGGAAAAAAATCGTGTTAAAATCTCAGCGCAATCAGAGTTATAGATCTACGGGAATATAAGAAACGGTTTTCGACCAGAAAAGGGGAACACGAAACAGAAGAGAACAGAGAGACATATCCAATCTAGGAGGGGCTCCCGCCCCTCCGCCGCCATGGCAACCATGGACCAGAGGGGGAACTCTCCTCCCATCTAGGGGGAGGCCAAGGAAGAAGAAGAAGAAGGAAGGGGGCTCTCTCCCCCTCTCTCCCGGTGGCGCCGGAACACCGCCGGGGCAATCATCATGTGACGACGATCTACTCCAACAACTCCGTCATCTTCACCAACATCTTCATCACCTCCCCCCATCTATATTCAGCGGTCCACTCTCCCGCAACCCACTATACCCTCTACTTGAACATGGTGCTTTATGCTTCATACTATTATCCAATGATATGTTGCCATCCTATGATGTCTGAGTAGATTTTGTTGTCGTATCGGTAATTGGTGAATTGCTATGGTTGGTTTAATTTTCTTGTGGTTATGTTGCTGTCCTTTGGTGCCCATCATATGAGCGCGCGTGTGGATCACACCATAGGGATAGTTGTATGTTGATAGGACTATGCATTGGAGGGCAAGGGTGACAGCAGCTTCAGCCTACCATAGAAATTGATGCATACGGGATTGAAGGGGGACCAATATATATCTTAATGCTATGGTTGAGTTTTACCTTAATGAACTTTAGTAGTTGCGGATGCTTGCTAATAGTTCCAATCATAAGTGCATAGAATTCCAAGTAAGGGACGACATGCTAGCAGTGGCCTCTCCCACCCAAAAACTTGCTACCGGTTTAGCAATGTAGTCAATTGCTAAGGGACAATTCCGCAAATCCTACCACCACTATTCCACCCTTGTTTTACTAAACTTAATTGTTTCTTTATTTAAACATCACCTAACTTTTATTTTCATGTTCTTTATTATCTTGCAAACCTATACACACCTACAAAGTACTTCTAGTTTTATTCTTGTTCTAGGTAAAGCAAACGTTAAGTGTGCGTAGAGTTGTATCAGTGGTCGATAGAACTTGAGGGAATATTTGTTCTACCTTTAGCTCCTCATTGAGTTCGACATGCTTATTTATCGAAAAAGGCTACAAACGATCCCCTATACTTGTGGGTTATCAAGACCTTTTTCTGGGGCCGTTGCCGGGGAGCAATAGCGTGAGGTGAATATTCTCGTGTGTGCTTGTTTGCTTTATCACTAAGTAGTTTTTATTTTCTTTTCTAAGTTGTTCTCTATCTTTAGTTATGGATATGGAACATGAAATACCAAAAAAAATAGTTGTACTTGCTACTCATGGAGATGGGGTACCTCCTAAAACCCTCGATGCTCGTTATGTGAAAAATATTAAACACTACTTTGATAATCCTGAGAAAACCCCATTCAACATGATAATGGGAGGCATGTTGGATCAACGTGAATACTTTAGGGATTATCGCTCGACACAAAAAGAGAAACTGTTATGGGATCAAATTGATATGTTGCATTGGTATGCTTGGAATTTATGCCAGAGATATGATTATACTTGTTGTTCTAGGATGAAGGCTCCACACCTTCCCTTTTCATGCAAATTTAATGAAAATGAAACCTTAGCTTCTTATGCTAATGGTAGATATGATTACTATGATGTGGAACAAATAGAAGAATTTGTTGCTTTTAAGAGTGCTTATGAAATTGATTCTATGTTTGAAAAGTATGAAGATTTTGATGATTTAGTTTATAGACCTGAAAATTTTGCTATACTTAAATATTGCTATGAGAATTATAAATACAATTCTGATATTGATGTATTTATTGAGAAAGTCTCCACTGTCCAAGAAGAGACTAATATTTTGCAGGAAACTATGGAAGAAGAAATTGATGAAATTGTGAGCTCATTAGATGAAAAAGATGAGGAGGAGAGCGAAGAACAAAAGGAGGAAGAGCGGATTAGCTACCCGTGCCCACCTTCTAATGAGAGTAACTCTTTATCCATACATTGTTTAATATCCCTTTGTTCTTACCGAAGTATGAATGCTATGATAATTGCTATGATCCCTCGGATTCGTTTGAAATATCCCTTTTTGATGAACTTGATGCTTGCTATGCTTGTGGCCAAGATGCCAATATGAATTATGCTTATGGAGATGAACTTGCTATAGTTCCTTATGTTAAACATAAAATTGTTGCTATTGCACCCACACACGATAGTCCTATTATCTTTTTGAATTCTCCAAACTACACTATATCGGAGAAGTTTGCTCTTATTAAGGATTATATTGATGGGTTGCGTTTTACTATTTCACATGATAATTTTGATGAATATAATATGCATGAGCTTGCTGCTCCTACTTGCAATTATTATGAGAGAGGAACTACATCTCTGCCTCTCTATGTTTTCAACACGAAAAAATTGCAAGAAACTGCTTATGCTATGTATTGGCCTTTACTTGATGTGCATGAATTGTTCTTTTATGACATGCCGATGCATATGAAGAGAGTTAGACTTCGTCATTGAATGATATATGTTTCTTTGTGCTCACTACTAAATGCCAAATCATTGTTAATTAAAATTGGCTTTGATATACCTTGGGATCCGGGTGGATCCATTACTTGAGCACTTTATGCCTAGCTTAATGGCTTTAAAGAAAGTGCTGCCATGGAGACAACCTGGAAGTTTTAGAGAGTCATTTTATTCTGATGAGTGCTTTTATAAAGTTTAAAAACAAAAAAATATAGAGGGGAACTTAAAAAGCTTTTTCAAAAAGAGAAGCGGTTGGAAGGTTATTCATTGGAGAAGTGAGGGTCGACCTTGAACACTTGTGTTCATGCTCATGGAAACAATGTAGACTTTTTCATGAAGTTTCTCACAAAAATAATTATCCCCTTGTACAAATCCATTGTATTATAAAAATAATGTGCCAAGATTTGCCTTTAGGATGATTAGATTTCTTGTTGGTATGTGCGCTGCAAAAACAGAAACTTTGGCTGTAGTGCATGATTTTACATATTTTACTGGATGTCAAAAGTTTCTAAATTTTTTACACAGTACTGCTATGCAAATTTTTGATTTTGTCCCAATTTTGCAAAAATTTGGAGTTACATAAGTATGGTCAATGTTCAGATTGCTACAGACTGTCCTGTTTTTGACAGATTCTGATTTTGATGCATTGTTTTGCTCGCTTTGATGAAACTATCGATTTTATCGGTGGTATAAGCCATGAAGAAGTTATAATACAGTAGCTATAATGCAAAAACAAAATGTGAATGGGTTTGCAACAGTACTTAAAATAGTGATTTGCATTATTATACTAACGGATCTCACCAGTTTTCTGTTAAGTTTTGTGTGGATGAAGTGTTCAAAGATCGAGGAGGTCTCGATATGAGGAGAAGGAGGAGAGGCAAGAGTTCAAGCTTGGGGATTCCCAAGGTACCCCAAGTAAATATCCAAGGAGACTCAAGTGTCTAATCTTGGGGATGCCTCGGAAGGCATCCCATCTTTCTTCAACAAGTATAGGCATGTTTTCGTTTTCGTTTCGTTCATGTGATATGTGTAAATCTTGGAGCGTCTTCTGTGTTTAGTTTTCATTTTTATTTTATGCACCATCCTGGTATGAGATAGTCCATGGTTGATTTATAGAATGCTCATTGCACTTCACTTATATCTTTTGAGTATGGCTTTATAGAATGCTTCACGTGCTTCACTTATATCATTTGAAGTTTGGATTGCCTGTTTCTCTTCACATGGAAAACCATTATGCTCTTGTGCTTCACTTATACTTATTAGAGCATGGTCTTTTTTAGAAAGAATTAAACTCTCATGCTTCACTGATATCTATTTAGAGAGTCAACAGGAATTGGTCAATTGCATGGTTAGTCATAAAATCCTACATAAAACTTGTTCATCACTGAATATGATAGGTTTCTTTCCTTGCAATAGTTTTGTGATATAGAGATGGAATATGTGGGAGGTACTAGTGGATGATCGTGATTAGTAAGATATTGGTGTTAAGGTTTGTGATTCCCGAAGCATGCACATATAGTCTCTCGTTATGCTATGAAGTTGGAGCATGATTTATTATTGATTATCTTCCTTATGAGTGGTGGTCGGGGACGAGCGATGGTCTTTTCCTACCAATCTATCCCCCTAGGGGCATGTGTAGTAGTACTTTGCTTCGAGGGCTAATAAACTTTTGCAATAAGTATATGTGTTCTTTATGATTAATGTGATTCCATGGATTATACGCACTCTTAGCATTCCGCAATTTGCTAGCCTCTACGGTACCGTGCATTGCCCTTTCTCACCTCGAGAGTCGGTGCAAACTTCACTGGTGCATCCAAACCCCGTGATATGATACGCTCTATCACACATAAGCCTTATTATATCTTTCTCAAAACAGCCACCATACCTACCTATTATGTCCTTTCCATAGCCATTCCGAGATATATTGCCATGCAACTTCCACCGCTTCCATTTTGATGACTTGAGCATTCATTGTCATATTGCTTTGCATGATCGTAAGATAGCTAGCATGATATTTCCATGGCTTGTCCGTTTTTTGATATCGTTGTTATGCCAGATCATTGCACATCCTGGTACACTACCAGAGGCATTCATATAGATTCATACTTTGTTCTAGGTATCGAGTTGTAATTTTTATTTCTTTTGAGTTGTAAGTAAATAGAAGTGTGATGATCATCATTATTTATTATTAGAGCATGTCCCAGTGAGGAAAGGATGATGGAGACTATGATTCCCCCACAAGTCGGGATGAGGCTCCGGACAAATATAAAAAGAAAAATTAAAAAATTAAAAAGTGAGGCCAAAAAGAGCCCAAGAAAAAAAGAAAAAAAATGAGAGAAAAGAGAGAAGGGGCATGCTAATTCCACACTTGTGCTTCAAAGTAGTGCCATGTTTTTCATATAGAGAGTCTCCTATGTTGTCTCTTTCATAAACTAGTGGGAATTTTTCATTATAGAGTTAGATGCTGATACGTCTTCAACGTATCTATAATTTTTTATTGTTCCATGCTATTATATTATCTGTTTTGGATGTTTTATATGCATTAATATGCTATTTTATATTATTTTTGGGACTAACTTATTAACCTAGAGCCTAGTGCCAGTTTATGTTTTTTCCTTGTTTTTGAGTTTTACAGAAAAGGAATACCAAACGGAGTCCAAACGGAATAAAACTTTCGCGATGATTTTTCTTGGACCAGAAGACACCCAGCAGACTTGGAGATGAAGTCAGAGGAGTCCCGAGGAGGCCACAAGCCAGGAGGCGCGCCCCAGGGGGGTGCCCTGAGGGCTTGTGGGCCCCTCGGAGCTCCCCTAACCCTAATTCTTCCTCTATTTATTCCCAAATATTCCCAAACGACCAAAAGCGTCCACCAAAATACTTTTCCGCCGCCATAACCTTCTGTACCTGTGAGATCCCATCTTAGGGCCTTTTCCGGCATCCTGCCGAAGGGGGATTCGATCACGGAGGGATTCTACATCAACTCTATTGCCCTTCCGATGAAGCGTGAGTAGTTTACCACAGACCTACGGATACATAGCTAGTAGCTAGATGGCTTCTTCTCTCTCTTTGATTCTCAATACCATGTTCTCCTCGTTGTTCTTGGAGATCTATCTGATGTAATATTCTTTTGCGGTGTGTTTGTCTAGATCCGATGAATTGTGGATTTATGATCAATTTATCTATGAATATTATTTGTATCTTCTCTGAATTCTTATATGCAAGATTTGATATCTTTGTATTTCTCTTCGAATTATCGGTTTGGTTTGGCCAACTAGATTGGTTCTTCTTGCAATGGGAGAGGTGCTTAGTTTTGGGTTCAATCTTGCGGTGTCCTCGCCCAGTGAGAAAGTAGGGGTAGCGAGGCACGTATTTGTATTGTTGCCATCAAGGGTAAAAAGATGGGGTTTTCATCATATTGCTCGAGTTTATCCCTCTACATCATGTCATCTTACTTAAGGCATTACTCCGTTCTTTATGAACTTAATACTCTAGATGGATGCTGGATAGCGGTCGATGTGTGGAGTAATAGTGGTAGATGCAGAATCGTTTCGGTCTACTTGACACGGATGTGATGCCTATATGCATAATCATTGACTTGGATATCGTCATAACTTTGCGCTTTTCTATCAATTGCTCGACGGTAATTTGTTCACCCACTGTATTATTTGCCTTCAAGAGAGAAGCCTGTAGTGAAACCTATGGCCCCCGGGTCTATTTTCCATCATATATTTTCAGATCTATAAACCAAAAAACCCAAAAATACCTCGCTGCATTTTATTTGTTTTTTACTTTGTTTTACGGTTTAGTAATATTTTATATTATCTCTATCAGATCTCACCTTTGCAAGTGACCGTGAAGGAATTGACAACCCCTTTATCGCGTTGGGTGCAAGTGTTTGATTGTTTGTGCAGGTGCATAGATTGGAGACTTGCTTGTATCTCCTACTGGGTTGATACCTTGTTTCTTAACTGAGGGAAATACTTATCTCTACTTTCCTGCATCACCCTTTCCTCTTCAAGGGAAAAACCAACGCAAGCTCAAGAAGTAGCAGGAAGAATTTCTGGCGCCATTGCTGGGGAGATCTACATCAAGCCTACCAAGTACCCACCATAAACTCTCATCTCTTGCATTACATTATTTGCCATTTGCCTCTCGTTTTCCTCTCCCCCACTTCTAAAATGATTTTCAGAAAAATACAAAAAGATTTGCCTTTTTATTCGCCCTTCTTCCGTTTGTCTTTTTGTTTGCTTTTTGGTTGCTCGTGTGTTAGATTGCTTGCTTTGTCACGATGTCTCAAGAAAATACCAAGTTGTGTGACTTTTCCAATACTAATAATAATGATTTTATTAGTACTCCGATTACTCCTGCCACTAGTGCAGAATCTTATGAAATTAATGCCGCTTTGTTGAATCTTGTTATGAAAGATCAATTTTGTCGCCTTCCTAGTGAAGATGCCGCATCCCATCTAATTACTTTCGTTGAATTGTGTGATATGCAAAAGAAGAAAGATGTGGATAATGATATTGTTCAATTGAAGCTATTTCCGTTCTCACTACGAGATCGTGCTAAAACTTGGTTTTCATCTTTGCCTAAAAATAGTATTGATTCATGGAATAAGTGTAAAGATGCTTTTATTTCCAAGTATTTTCCTCCCGCTAAGATCATCTCTCTTAGGAACGATATAATGAATTTTAAGCAACTTGATCATGAACATGTTGCACAATCTTGGGAGAGGATGAAATTGATGATAAGAAATTGCCCTACTCATGGTCTATGTTTATGGATAATCATACAAAATTTTTATGCCGGATTGAATTTTGCATCTAGAAATCTTTTAGATTCGGCCGCGGGAGGTACTTTTATGGAAATCACATTAGGAGAAGCTACAAAACTCTTAGATAATATTATGGCTAATTACTCTCAATGGCATACCGAAAGAACTTCTACTAGTAAAAAAGTGCATGCGATTGAAGAAATTAATACTTTGAGTGGAAAGATGGATGAACTTAAGAAATTTTTTGCTAGTAAGAGTGCTCCTATTGATCCTAATGATATGCCTTTGTCTACTTTGATTGAGAACAATAATGAATCTATGGATGTGAATTTTGTTGGTAGGAACAATTTTGGTAATAACGCGTATAGAGGTAATTTCACCCTAGGCCGTTTCCTAGTAATTCCTCTAATAATTATGGTAATTCCTACAACAATTCTTATGGAAATTATAGTAAGATGCCCTCTGATCTTGAGAATAATATTAAAGAATTTATTAGTTCGCAAAAAGTTTTCAATGCTATGGTTGAAGAAAAATTGCTCAAGATTGATGATTTGGCTAGGAACGTTGATAGAATTTCTCTTGAGATTGATTCTTTGAAAATTAGATCTATGTCACCCAACCATGATATTAATGAATCTCTTAAAGCTATTAAAATTTCTATTGATGAGTGCAAAGAAAGAACCGCTAGGATGCGTGCTAAGCGAGATTGTTAAAGCGTGTTCTTCGATTTCTTGTGATAATAATGACGAAGATCTTAAAGTGATTGGTGTGACTCCTATCAAATCTTTGTTTTCTAATATAAATCTTGATAAATATGGGACTGGAGATGAGTCAACTTTAGGTAGAAGGCGTCCCAATGATTCGGAGTTTTTAGATCTTAATGCAAAAATTGATAAAAGTGGGATTGGAGAGGTCAAAACTTTAAGTAGCAATGAACTCACTCTTTTGGATTTCTAGGATTTTAATTATGATAATTTTTGTTTGGTAGATTGTATTTCCTTGTTGCAATCCATGTTGAATTCTCCTCATGCTTATAATCAAAATAAAGCTTTTACTAAACATATTGTTGATGCTACGATGAAATCTTTTGAAGAAAAACTTGAGTTGAAAGTTTCTATCCCTAGAAAGCTTTATGATGAGTGGGAACCTACAATTAAGATTAAAATTAAAGATTATGAGTGCCATGCTTTGTGTGATTTGGGTGCTAGCGTTTCCACGATTCCAAAAACTTTATGTGATGTGCTAGATTTTCGTGAATTTGATGATTGTTCTTTAAATTTGCATCTCGCGGATTCCACTATTAAGAAACCTATGGGAAGAAATAATGATGTTCTTATTGTTGCAAATAGGAATTATATTCCTGTAGATTTCATTGTGCTTGATATAGATTGCAATCCTACATGTCCTATTATTCTTGGTAGACCTTTCCTTAGAATGATTGGTGCAATTATTGATATGAAAGAAGGAAAAATTAGATTTCAATTTCCGTTAAGGAAGGGCATGGAACACTTTCCAAGAAAGAAAATTAAGTTGCCATATGAATCTATTATGAGAGCTACTTATGGATTGCATACAAAAGATGACAATACGTAGATCTATGTTTTATGCCTAGCTAGGGGCGTTAAACAATAGCGCTTGTTGGGAGGCAACCCAATTTTATTTTTTTATTTTTTGTTTTTGGTTCTTTTTTTCAATAAATACACATTATTACCTCTGTATTAATTGTGTTTTGGTGTTTTAATTAGTGTTTGAGCCAAGTAAGACCTTTGGGATGGCTTACGGTGTTAGTTGATTTGATCTTGCTGAAAAACAGAAACTTTTGCACTCAGTAAAACAATATTTAAAAAATAACAGAAGCATTATTTTGATCTGAATTTTTTATACAATATTGATATACAAATTTCCCATGTTGTACTAATTTTTCAGAATTTTTGGAGTTAGAGAAGTATACGAAGTTTTCAGATTGCAACAGACTGTTCTGTTTTTGACAGATTCTGTTTTCTATGTGTTGTTTGCTTATTTTAATGAATCTATGGGTAGTATCGGGGGTATGAACCATGGAAAAGTTGGAATACAGTAGATATTACACCAATATAAATAAAGAATGAGTTCACAACAGTACAAAAATGTGGTGATTTATTTTCTTATACTAACGGATCTCATGAGTTTTCTGTTGAGTTTTCTGTTGTGAAGTTTTCAAGTTTTGGGTAAAGATTTGATGGACTATGGAATCAGGAGTGGCAAGAGCCTAAGCTTGGGGATGCCCAAGGCACCCCAAGGTAATATTCAAGGATAACCAAGCATCTAAGCTTGGGGATGCCCCAGATCAGCCCGAGCGTTCGGTCTTTTCGGTTTGTTCGGTCCGGTCTTTTCGGTCTTTAAAAAATTCGGTCTTCTATAATTGAAGACCGAAATAATTTCGATGTTTTTGGTTATTCACTATTCGGTCTTCGGTCTTTACTATTCGGTCTTCGGTCCCGACCAAACAGACCAAATTAATTGCTAGAACTCAGATTTATGTTACTTCCAGTACCAACTGCATACAAACTACATAGAGTACAGAGCATGTATAAAGGTGTGTGTGTACAGAGACATCAAATGTTTGTATAGAGGTGCATGTGTACATAAGAACAATTCAAACAAGTAACACTTGTATGCAATCTGCATGGAATTCAGTACACCACATGAAAATCTTAAAATGAAAAATCAGGACTATATATAATCACCACTTCACCAGCAACAAGATTCATGCATGCACACTCATTTATATTTGATAGTAGAAAGTAAGAAGATCAAGTAACATAAATCCTTGACATGAGACAAATCAAGTTCAGTGCATGATTTAAATTCAGCAGCAAACAACAAACATCTCACACACTCGCTCTTAGTTCTCAATTCTCAAGTATCAAGTCACAAATCACAAGCACAAGACGATAACTAAAGCATCATACATTCAACAAGATTTTAGTTCAGCCATGAGTAGACGTGGACATAACTTTGTTGGTTGACTTGCACACTTCTACAACTGCTGCTTCTACATCTGCCTCTGCCTCTACACTCATAAATGCATCGTATTTGTGCTTCTACTCCTCATCATGTTTAGATTCCAGTATAGAAAGCATCTACAAAAAAAGTTACTCGTTATTGAACCATTTCTTCATCTAGCAGTACACACGAACATATACAAACTAACAAAAAGATACTGATTATAGGCAAGCCATTACGTCTACATAAAGCAGCATGACACGAGTCTGCCATGAATATACAAGCCACCAAAAAGGCAAGCCACTACATCAACATTAATTTGAACATCACAAAATCTGGACATCACAGAACTTGAACAATATAATTGATTCACGTAAATAAATAACAATTTGGACATCACATATGCACATAGAGAGATGAAGTAGCTTGCTCACCTTCAGGCTTCAGCTGCGAGGTAGAGCACCAGAAGAATAGTAGGCCGTGATCCGACAACCAGCCTGGAAGAGGACGAGAGGTGGTGACAAACTGCAGCAGCCAACAGCTACACTTTTTGTCAGGAGATGGAGCATCGCCGGTGGATGGCGCGGTTTGACGGGCAGTGGAGTGACCCAAGAGGGTCGGGCTTGGTGGCACGACGCATGGGGCACGGCGGTCGGGGAAGGTGGTGAACTCGTCATCACCGGTCAGGGTAGCAGCTCGGGGCGCCGGTCCTCATCGGTCAGGAGCGCGCGGTGCGCCTCGGTGCGTGGTCTTCACGGGCTCATGGCTGGCCGCTCGGCGTCGCGCCACAGCGAGGGACGGCGGCTAGGGTTCATGGTGGGAGAGAAAAGAGGAATTGTGCGTGAAGCGGGGGCGGCGGCTAGGTTTCTGTGAATCGATTGCATCGTGAGGTGAGGACCCAAGGTGTGTCTATGTGTGTATGTTGCTCGTGACCTTGGGCTAGCCAGATGGGCCGTAGGTAAACATGGATGCATATGGGCTATTGTAAATTCGGTCTAATACGGGCTATTCGGTCCTCAACATCGACTGACCGATCAGACCATAAATAGTTCGGTCTTACAGTTGTGCAGACCGTTTTTTCCGGTCTTTTTTAGTTTGGTCTTTTTGGGTTCGGTTTTCGGTCTTTATGCCCGGGGTGAGCCCCAGATGGCATCCCCTCTTTTGTCTTCGTCTATCGGTAAGTTTACTTGAGGCTATATTTTTATTCACCACATGATATGTGTTTTGCTTGGAGCGTCTTGTATGATATGAGTCTTTGCTTTTTAGTTTGCCACAATCATCCTTGCTGTACACACCTTTTGAGAGGGACACGCATGAATCGTGAATTTATTAGAATACTCTATGTGCTTCACTTATATCTTTTGAGCTAGGCAATTTTTCTCTAGTGCTTCACTTATATCTTTTTAGAGCACGGCGGTGGCTTTATTTTATAGAAATTGTTGAACTCTCATACTTCACTTATACTATTTTGAGAGTCTCTCTAAACAGCATGGTAATTTGCATAGGTTATGAATTTAGTTCTAATATGATGGGCATCCAAGAGGGATATAATAAAAACTTTCATATAAAGTGCATTGAATACTATGAGATGTTTGATTCCTTATGATTGTTTTGAGATATAAAGATGGTGATATTAGAGTCATGCTAGTGAGTAATTGTGGATTAGTAGAAATACTTGTGTTAAATTTTGTGATTCCCGTAGCATGCACCTATGGTGAACCGTTATGTGATGAAGTCGGAGCATGATTTATTTATTGATTGTCTTCCTTTTGAGTGGCGGTCGGGGACGAGCGATGGTCTTTTCCTACCAATCTATCCCCCTAGGAGCATGTGTGTAGTACTTTGTTTCGATAGCTAATAGACTTTTGCAATAAGTATGTGAGTTCTTTATGACTAATGTTGAGTCCATGGATTATACACACTCTCACCCTTCCACCATTGCTAGCCTCTCTAGTACCGCACAACTTTCGCCGGTGCATTACACCCACCATATACCCTTGCTCAAAACAGCCACCATACCTACCTATTATGGCATTTCCATAGCCATTCCTAGATATATTGCCATGCAACTTCCACCGTTCCATTTATTATGACACGCTCCATCATTGTCATATTGCTTTGCATGATCGTAAGATAGCTAGCAGTTCATGGCTTGTCCGTTTTTTGATGTCATTGCCATGCTAGATCGTTGCACATCCCGGTACACCACCGGAGGCATTCATATAGAGTCATATTTTTGTTCTAAGTATCGATTTGTAATTCTTGAGTTGTAAGTAAATAAAAGTGTGATGATCATCATTATTAGAGCATTGTCCCATGTGAGGAAAGGATGACGGAAGCTATGATTCCCTCACAAGTTGGGATGAGTCTCCGAACTTTACAAAAAATAAAAAGAGGCCAAAAGAAGCCCAAATAAAAAAAAGAGAAAAGAAAAAAATGTGAGAAAAGAGAGAAGGGGCAATGCTACTATCCTTTTACCACACTTGTGCTTCAAAGTAGCACCATGATCTTCATGATAGAGAGTCTCCTATGTTGTCACTTTCATATACTAGTGGGAATTTTTCATTATAGAACTTGGCTTGTATATTCCAATGATGGGCTTCCTCAAATTGCCCTAGGTCTTTGTGAGCAAGCGAGTTGGATGCACACCCACTTAGTTTCTTTTTGAGCTTTCATAAACTTATAGCTCTAGTGCATCCATTGCATGGAAATCCCTACTCACTCACATTGATATCTATTGAATATCATCTCCATAGCCCGTTGATATGCCTAGTTGATGTGAGACTATCTCCTTCTTTTTGTCTTCTCCACAACCACCATATTCTATTCCACCTATAGTGCTATATCCATGGCTCACGCTCATGTATTGCATGAAAGTTGAAAAAGTTTGAGAACATCAAAAGTATGAAACAATTGCTTGGCTTGTCATCGGGGTTGTGCATGATTTAATACTTTGTGTGATGAAGATGGAGCATAGCCAGACTATATGATTTTGTAGGGATAACTTTCTTTGGCCATGTTATTTTGAGAAGACATGATTGCTTTATTAGTATGCTTGAAGTATTATTGTTTTTATGTCAATATTAAACTTTTGTTTTGAATCTTATGGATCTGAATATTCATGCCACAATAAAGAAAATTACATGGATAAATATGTTAGGTAGCATTCCACATCAAAAATTCTGTTTTTATCATTTACCTACTCGAGGACAAGCAGGAATTAAGCTTGGGGATGCTTGATACGTCTCCAACGTATCTATAATTTTTTATTGTTCCATGCTATTATATTATCTGTTTTGGATGTTTTATATGCATTAATATGCTATTTTATATTATTTTTGGGACTAACTTATTGACCTAGAGCCCAGTGCCAGTTTCTGTTTTTTTCGTGTTTTTGAGTTTTATAGAAAAGGAATACCAAACGGAGTCCAAACGGAATAAAACTTCTGCGATGATTTTTCTTGGACCAGAAGACACCCAGCAGACTTGGAGATGAAGTCAGAGAAGTCCCGAGGAGGCCACAAGCCAGGGGGGCGCCCCCCAGGGGGGCACGTCCTAAGGGCTTGTGGGCCTCTCGGAGCTCCCCTAACCCTAGTTCTTCCTCTATATATTCCCAAATATTCCCAAAAGACCAGAAGCGTCCACCAAAATACTTTTCCACCGTCGTAACCTTCTGTACCTGTGAGATCCCATCTTGGGGCCTTTTCCGGCATCCTGCCGGAGGGGGATTCGATCACGGAGGGCTTCTAAATCAACTCTTTTGCCCTTCCGATGAAGCATGAGTAGTTTACCACAGACCTATGGGTCCATAGCTAGTAGCTAGATGGCTTCTTCTCTCTCTTTGATTCTCAATACCATGTTCTCCTCGTTGTTCTTGGAGATCTATCCGATGTAATATTCTTTTGCGGTGTGTTTGTCGAGATCCAATGAATTGTGGATTTATGATCAGTTTATCTATGAATATTATTTGAATCTTCTGTGAATTCTTATACGCATGATTTGATATCTTTATATTTCTCTTCGAATTATCGGTTTGGTTTGGCCAACTAGATTGGTTCTTCTTGTAATGGGAGAGGTGTTTAGTTTTGGGTTCAATCTTGTGGTGTCCTCACCCAGTGACAAAGTAGGGGTAGCGAGGCACGTATTTGTATTGTCGCCATCAAGGGTAAAAAGATGGGGTTTTCATCATATTGCTCGAGTTTATCCCTCTACATCATGTCATCTTACTTAAGGCGTTTCTCCGTTCTTTATGAACTTAATACTCTAGATGCATGCTGGATAGTGGTTGATGTGTGGAGTAATAGTAGTAGATGCAGAATTATTTCGGTCTACTTGACACGGACGTGATGCCTATATGCATAATCATTGCCTTGGATATCGTCATAACTTTGCGCTTTTCTATCAATTGCTCGACAGTAATTTGTTCACCCACCGTATTATTTGCCTTCAAGAGAGAAGCCTCTAGTGAAACCTATGGCCCCCGGGTCTATTTTCCATCATATATTTTCAGATCTATAAACCAAAAAACCCAAAAATACCTTGCTGCATTTTATTTGGTTTTACTTTGTTTTACGTTTTAGTAATTTTTTATATCTATCTCTATCAGATCTCACCTTTGCAAGTGACCGTGAAGGGATTGACAACCCCTTTATCGTGTTGGGTGCAAGTTTTTGATTGTTTGTGCAGGTGCATAGATTGGAGACTTGCTTGTATCTCCTACTGGATTGATACCTTGGTTCTTAACTGAGGGAAATACTTATCTCTACTTTGCTGCATCACCCTTTCCTCTTCAAGGGAAAAACCAACGCAAGCTCAAGAAGTAGCAGATGCACACCCACTTAGTTTTCATATTGAGCTTTCATACACTTATAGTTCTTAGTGCATCCGTTGCATGTCAATCCCTACTCCTCGCATTGATATCATTTGATGGGCATCTCCATAGCCCGTTGGTTAGGCGCGTCAATGTGAGACTTTCTTACTTTTTGTCTTCTCTATATTTACCCCTATCATCATACTCTATTCCACCCATAGTGCTATATCCATGGCTTGCGCTCATGTATTGTGTGAGGGTTGAAAAAGCTGAAGCGCGTTAAAAAGTATGAACCAATTGCTCGGCTTGTCATCGGGGTTGTGCATGATAAATACTTTGTGTTAAGAAGACAGAGCATGACAAGACTATATGATTTTGTAGGGATAGCTTTCTTTAGCGTTGATATTTTGAAAGACATGATTGTTTGTTAGGATGCCTGAGTATTGATGTCTTTATGTCAAATTATATACTATTGCTTTGAATCAGTCGTGTCTTAATATTCATGCCATGATTAGATATATGATCAAGATTATGCTAGGTAGCATTCCACATCAAAATTATCTTTTTTATCATTTACCTACTCGAGGACGAGCAGGAATTAAGCTTGGGGATGCTGATATGTCTCCGTCGTATCTATAATTTTTGATTGTTTCATGCCAATATTATACAACTTTCACATACTTTTGGCAACATTTTATATGATTTATTGGACTACCCTATTGATCCAGTGCCCAGTGCCAGTTCCTGTTTGTTGCATGTTTTTTGTATCGCAGAATATTCATATCAAACGAAGTCCAAACGCGATAAAAATTTACGGAGAATTATTTTGGAATATTTGTGATTTTTGGGAGGTGGAATCAACGCATAAGGGGGCCCACAGCTCCCAAGATACACCAGGGCGCGCCCCAGGCCCCAGGCGCGCCCATGTGTCTTGTGCCCTCCTCGTAAGTTGGTTGGAGCTCTACTTCAGGTGCAAGGAAGCTTATATCCAGAAAAAATCATTTCAAAATCTCAGCGCAATCGGAGTTACGGATCTCCGGGAATATAAGAAACGGTTTTCAGCCAGAAAAGGGGAACGCGAAACAGAAGAGAACAGAGAGACAGATCCAATCTAGGAGGGGCAACCATGGGCTAGAGGGGAAACTCTCCTCCCATCTAGGGGGAGGCCAAGGAAGAAGAAGAAGGAGGGGGCTCTCTCCCCCTCTCTCCCAGTGGCGCCGGAACGCCGCCGAGGCCATCATCGTGTGACGGCAATTTACTCAAACAACTCCGCCATCTTCACCAACATCTTCATCACCTTCCCCCATATATATTCAGCGGTCCACTCTCTCGCAACCCACTGTACCCTCTACTTTAACATGGTGCTTTATGCTTCATACTATTATCCAATGATATGTTGCCATCCTATGATGTATGACTAGATTTTTGTTGTCCTATCGATAATTGGTGAATTGCTATGGTTGATTTAATTTGCTTGTGTTTATATTGCTATCCTTTGGTGCCCATCATATGAGCACGCATGTGGATCACACCATAGGGTTAGTTGTATGTTGATAGGAGTACGCATTGGAGGGCAAGGGTGACAGCAGCTTCAGCCTACCATAGAAATTGATGCATACGGGATTGAAGGGGGACCAATATATATCTTAATGCTATGGTTGGGTTTTACCTTAATGACCTTTATTTGTTGCGGATGCTTGCTAATAGTTCCCATCATAAGTGCATAGAATTCCAAGTAAGGGACGACATGCTAGCAGTGGTCTCTCCCACATAAAAACTTGCTATCAGTCTAGCACCGTAGTCAATTGCTAAGGGACAATTCCGCAAATCCTACCACCACTATTCCACACTCGTTTTACTAAACTTAATTGTTTCTTTATTTAAACAGCACCTAACTTTTATTTTCATGTTCTTTATTAGCATGTTAAGTGTGCGTAGAGTTGTATCGGTGGTCGATAGAACTTGAGGGAATATTTGTTCTACCTTTAGCTCCTCGTTGGGTTCAACACTCTTATTTATCGAAAAAGGCTACAAATGATCCCCTATACTTGTGGGTTATCATCTACTAGGCCCACTTCGTAGACGTGACAATATAGCATCTGCGTGTTCGCACGTCAAGCGTCGGGAAATTTTCAGGTGATACAAAGCTTTCCATGCTCCCATGATACGGGCTTCCGAGAGCCCTTGGATCTGAGATCGAATGGTTGCATGGCGTGATTCTAGACCTATGGGTGAATATCCTATCCTATAGGGTTTTTCTGCAAATGTTCAGCAACTTAGCATGCGGTCATTCGATCTCAGATCCAAGGGCTCTTAGCAGCCCGTATCATGGTCGTGCCTACCACAATCGTCACCTCGCTTGCGCGGTCGCGCCCTTGGAGATTTCAGACGGCTATAACTGAGCAATTTTTTTGCCTACATCGCATGCATGAAACTACTTCCTCCGTCCAGGTGCGCTAGGCTATGTGATGTTGGCATGTCATACATAGTCATCACTTATACTCACTCATACAACAAGGTTAGGTATAAGGTTGGCTGTAAGAGTATTTTTTTACTTCTCTCTATCTCTTTCTACGTAGAAAAGTATTTATTGCATTTTCCAAGTAGTAAGTAGCTAGGGTCTTGTACGAGAGCCCACTCCCACCATTTTCCCATGTCTCTCTCCTCCACATGTAAGCAAAAGTGCCATGTAAGCGGGCTATAAGCCCATTATTGTAGAGTACTTGTTCTTAGCACCTGTACGCCATGGAGGGGATTAGGGGAGACTCACCCTGGTCGTAGCGCGACAGTAATAATGATAATGGCCAGTCAAATCACTGGGCCCCACCTGTCCAGCAGTAACGAGCCGTCAAATCACACAACCCTATGTTTCTAGCAGTAAGTTGAATCCGCTACTCCCTCATCTTCTCGGCTTTCTGTCGAACCGACTAGGCAGAACTGCCATGCCTAACGCGCGAGAAAAGCCCCGCCCTCGACTTTTAAATATAATTTTGTATCCATGGATTGCGCCATGGAGCAAAGCCAGAAGAAAACGGCGGTACACATCTATACAGCATGCCCGTCGCGTTCGCGTCGCACCCCAGACGGTCGGTAGGTCTGGCATGCCGCTCACCGAATGGAACACGCGTCATATTGCATTTGCACACTCATGTGGGACCGCAATTGCAAACCGACCATAGGCACACTCCCCCGTTAGGTTATGGTTTCTTGTCATCTCGCGATATTAGCTGTCATGTGCTTTAGATCACTGCGAGGGTTAAACAGCGACAACTACGTTCCTCCAGGGCGCTAGTCATTGGGGGCACATGCTCGAAGACTACTCGGCTATCATCTAAGTCAAGCCGTCTATGTTAATTAGGACACTTAATGATTGACCCCTTTTCTACGAGTTTGTCTTTAATTTGAGCTTTGATCCTCGTCTAGTTTGTCCGTCGGGATGTAGTCCACGGAGCTCCAGCGTAGATTCATGTTGTCTTTGAATCTCGATGTATTTTTCATCAAAGGTGCTTTGTACCACTGGCGAACACTCATATAGACCCGGTCATTAAAAAAAGGTTGCATATAGTTTATGTCCAAAAGCAGAACAAAGATTGATGTCCCTTTACATTTTTTTGCAAATGCCAAGATCATGAATTTTCTAAATTTTGATTTCACTTTCTGTTGAAAACAAATACATTACAAGTTGTAGTTAGCTATTTGAAATGTAAATTATGCATGTTTTATATGTATAACGTGGTAATCAAACAAAATGAGTTCGGGCTTGTTCATTCTATATTTTCACCCATGATAATTTGACCTGTGTGGTTGTTCGATTAATCGAGGGCCAGTGACCAGAAGTGAACAATACAAAGTACGACCTGGCACGTATGCCATTTGAAACGATTGTTTTTATGGAGAGAAAAAAAAGAAAACTACTCCACTATATAGGCAGGAGCCTCCGCGCTTGCTTGCTAGTGTTGCTCTCTTCACACACTCTCGTCCTCTCCAGATCTAAACACGATAGCGGTGGCCACTCTCTGTCTCTGCTCACCGCAGGTCACAGATCCGGTTGGATCCCCTCCGCCGGGGAAGGTGAGAAGGTGCAACGTTCAGGCGGTCGTCCTCGGCGATGGCTCTGACCCACTGCCGGCGCATCCCGATCAGCGTGCCTTGCCGTTCTCTCCCACGCAGCGCCGGCTAGGGAGGGCCTCTGACCCCTTCTTCCTCGCTGTCGTAGTGCGGCCGGCCTCCCGCCGCCCACCTAGTGACATCCGGGCGACCCTCAGGTATAACTTCCTTCGAAATCAGCCTTGCCCTACTGCCCCAGCTCCCCACGTCACTGCATTTGTATCTTTTACTACTTCTCAGGCCCCCTTGTAGATAGGATCGATCAGTTGTTCGAAAGCCACCTAAATTTTTACTGTTAAGAGGTAAAACTACTTCATGCAGTCGAATCTAGTAGTACTACTTCATGAAGTCGAATCTAGTACTACTTGGTTCAAACAAGGAAGAAAGGGGGTGGGGGTGGGGGAGATTTGTTACCTGAATTTGGGACTTGGTCGAAAGAGGAAATAATGGGGGCAAAAACTAGCAGAGACTGGCTGTCCAACTAGTCTCTTGGTCTAATAGGGAAATAAAGGGAAACATGGTACACACTCCATATAGACCGATCTATTGGTTGAAAAAGGAAAGAAAGTGGGGACTGGGGGACAAGTCAATAGAGTATGTCCAACACTAGATTTGCTGGCCTCACACAGTAAAAGGTGGCTATACCGAACAAAAATGGGACCAACCCAGATATCCTGTTTGGATGTTTGTTGCCCCGAGCCCCTCTTATGTAATGCCACTGGTAAAATGTAGCAGTCCCACTATTAAAGTAAGGACACGTTATACCAATGTTGTTTTCAATGTAATGCCTCCAGTAATATGAATCAATGGCACTATTTTTCATGTCCTGCTAAATTTCCCATTAAGATAAGTTGCTTACTTTTGTTAGAAATGCAACTGTCCTGGTCCTCCTACTCTCCCATGCCCAACTACCAACTCTTTAGCTGCTGTTAATGTAATGTTGCTGGTAAAATGAAGCAATGGCACCATTAAAGTAATTTTGTATTTAACGGTTGCCATAGTTAATCCTAATGCCCACACTAATATCTAGCAATGTTGCTGCTTTAGAAATTGCTACTATCCTTGTAGGATCGCCATTCAGATAAGGAACATGCTTCTTTTCATTTGATGTATGTTTCATCACTTGTTAGTCACTCTCCTTTCCACCTTTTTGTGCAAACAGAGATATACATTTCACGCTTGATCTTAGTTGAACTGCACAAAATGATATCCAAATTATAGTTGAAAATTCCTCGAGCTTCACAACCAACCTTGATGTTGCTCAATTTTATTGCAACTAATGAAGAAGAAGCTGCTAGCTCATGGGACCAAGTACTTGCTAACTGCATGATGCAAACATTGCTTCATTTTAGGTGAACTGCACAAAAAGGTCCCATGAATTGAATCATCCATGTTGGTGACTGGTGCCATCCCTTCTATGATGGCGTTGACTGCAGATATGGTTCCCATCACAAGGTATGTTCCTTTTTGGTCCGACCGTTTGCCAAAGATCCTGCATGTTGACTCTGCTCTTGTGCTACTATTTTGGCACTGCCATGATAAAGCAATAATGTTATTATTTTGCACCTTAATCTAGTGGCACTATTAATTTGAGGCAATGTTTTGACACCGCTAGTGCCACTAATTTTTTTTTATCAAAAGAGGGGGTTTCCTCCGATTTCATTAAAGAAATCCAACCATAGAGAACCATTATCCGACAACATCTCAGTCTGAACGGGCAGTTATGCAACTACTACTAGAACGGACTGACTACTAGCAGGAGACAAGTTCACCACATAAGCGAGGCAGGTAGGGGGACACAGCTCTAGCTCGACCAAGTTTGGATTACAACCTAAAAGCTACCATAGAAACATCAAGGGGGAAGATAGGGACTAAAAGAGCCAGCTTCAGCATCCCAGTCTAAGCACCCCTGGCCTCCATCCTTGTGACGCACGGTACACCTCACTTGCCACCCACTCAACCCTAGTGCCACTAATAAAATGAAGTAATAATACATTTAAAATAGAGCTACTGTCCTCTCTATCATTTCATTTCGAATGTAGATAAAGAAAGTGCTTCTCTTTGTTAGTATATGTTTCATCAACTAGCCCCATTGTTAATGTTTAAGTGTTTCTGCAAACTGGGGTGCTTAATTTTTGTTGAACTGCACAAAAATAGAGATTGGAATGTCTCAAGGCCCCTCCTTGTACTATCGCTGTACACTGATGTTCATCAGTTGCAGAAGGTGTATCGGGGAGAATTGGGTCGATTTCCAGTATGAGGCCTACCGTATGAGGTGTCGCAGTGCCCATCTCGCCCTCGCAGCATGGCATACTGTGATACTGTTGTATTTTTTATTAAATTTATTGTATCGCAATCTTTTCCCATTAAGAAAATGAAGTTTCTTCTATTTATTAGTGTATGTTTCATCAACTAGTGCCACTATAATGTAATCACGCTTTTTCATTATCTGTGCAAACAGGGTTTTTCAGCTACATTTTGGTGGAACTGCACAAATGTACGGATGGAACCAGCATATATGCAGAGTGCAAGGTGCTAATATCTAACATAAATGTGGCTTGGAAAAGCACAGATGCTCAGATGGTTAAGTTCCTCAAGTTCTTGCCGACCCGCTATAGAATATTTTAATCTGCCGGTGTTTGGCTTGGACCTTACAAGTTTTACTTTGAGGGGACACTTTACTTGTTTCAGTGTTGCAGCAAATCCTCTAATCAAATAGGAGTAGCTTATATTGGCACTTTTCTAGGGAGTACTCTTTTCTGAAAGAAGCACCAATCAATTTTTCTTTATTTGTACACATTCTCACAACTTTGTTTTAGTTCCAGAGCTATTTTAGGGTGATTGGCGTAGTACTCGGAGACTCAGAGTACTACCCAGTACTTACCCGTATGATTTTCATTAGCCGTCACACTGATTGTAAGCATGAGTAGATGGAAGATTAGGTTAGTGTGAAGCTTACCTTAGGCCCTACCGCCGCCGTTGAAACGAAGCGAGCGGCAAGGGAACCGTGGAGAATGGCGGGGAAGCGATGTCGCGCCATCCGACCTCCTCTTGTAGTGGGAGAACGAATACTCCTGTGGCTCCGGCTGGCACTGCACCCTCATGAACGGCACACCGTACTCGATCGATTCATTATCCTTTGGATGCTCGACCTTCGATCTGTACACCCACCACCCCCGCCTGACTTTCGCCTCGGGTGAATCTGTCTGCTCCATCACCCAGAGGAGACACTCGATGAACTCGAAGGACTGCGATGTGACTGCCGCTGGGGAGTACATCGCCGCCCTCATCGCAGCCGTCTCGCCCTTTCTCATACATTGCCACATGGCCGTCACCGTCCTTGAAATCTCCCACCCATTGTCAAACCAAGTAAGGATCTCCTTCAACCTGGCTAAGTTCGCCTGGTCGCCGTCGGCGATCTACCTAATCCGCTGCTGCATCCTCTCCATAGATGTGCTTCTGAGAGGTCCGATGCTGGCTTTGGAAGATGAGAGGAGAGATGGTGGTCTTGCAATGGAGAAGAGGGAGAGGCGAGACGGTGGTCTTGCAATGGAGAAGATGGAGAGGAGAGGGGTGGTTTTGCAATGGATTAGAGGGAGAGGTGAGACGGTGGTTTTGGAATGGAGAAGATGGAGAGGAGAGGGCTGGTTTTGAAATGGAGAAGAGGGAGAGGAGTGTGCGACAGTGATTTAGGATTGGACGAGAGGGCCGGCGCGCTATGACTGGATCAAAATCAAAATCAATTTGCCCTTCAATTAAGAAGTGACCCCACATTACCTAGTCTTCCTTGTATTCTGGCTCATATTTTGACCATGATTTTAACAAATAAAATATATGTTATACATTACAAAGATAATATAATTTGAAAGTACATTCAGATAAGAACCAAATGATATAATTTTTGATGACATGCATTCACATTTTGCTTGTCAAATACAGTACGTGGTCAAACTTTGACCCAAAATACGCAAAACAAAAAAATACTTCCAAGACCACCGCCGCTCCTCTTCTCTTCCATTTCAAAACCACCGCCACTCCTCTCCTATTCCAATCCAAAACCAGAGCCGCTCCTCTCCTCTTCCATTTGGAAACTACCGCCGCTCCTCTCCTGTTCCAATCCAAAACCAGCGCCGCTCCTCTTCCATTCAATAACCACCGCCGGCGAGTGAAGGTGCTGTGGAGAAGTAGATCGATGGAGGAGTACAACCAATACGTGAGTATCGCAGACGGCGACCATGTGAAGCTAGCCAGGATGTTGGAGATACAGTCTTGGTTTGACAACCCGGAGCAATTAGGAGCGACGGCGACGGCGACAACAATGGCCAAATATCTAGAACAGAGCAAAAAGGCGGTGATACTCCTGGAGGGAGTCGCGCGGGAGTACATAGAGCTGCTCCTCTGGGCCATGGAGCAAACAGATTCACCGAATCCGATCGTGAGGCAGCGGTGGGAGTATCGATCCAAGATGGAGCATCCACCAGAGATTGAAGGATCGAGCATCTACATGGTGCCGTTTGTGAGGGTGCCGTGGCAGAGCGAGCCGGTGGAGCTTTCGTCGATTGTACCCAACTACAAGAGGAGAAAACAGCTGGCGCTACGACGCTTCCCCGCCATCCTCTCCCTTGTTGTTCACCTCACCTCATGGGGTGGCTGTCTGCCGCCGAGGAATAAGAGAGGACTGCCCCCCATAGTCGGAGGAGGAGCTTAGGGTTGTCAGTATTTGCAGGTTGTGAATTGTGTTTTGTGTTGTGTATTTTGAGAGTACTTTTAGATATGAATGTCTTTTGAATTTCAGATTTGCAGTATTGATCATATGAAGTATTTTCTGAATTCTAGAGATCCATTTTTAGCACTTTAGAAAATGTAGTTTCATATAAAAGTTCAGACAATGTGATTCTCAGAAAAGAAACTGCAAGTTTCAGTTTCAGATAAGAAACTGCAAGTTTCAGAGGCAGAGCATTTATATTAACACGCCCTTTTCAAACAGGGATAACATCATGTTGGAAGTTTTATTCATGGTCGAAAATGGAACTACCAGCCAGTTAACATCATGCTGATCAACATTCATGCATAGCACATCTTCATATGATGCACAGTCAAAAATATATGCTATTTTAAAAATGCCCATACAATGTTGAGTGTGCAAAAAACAGAGAAAACGATAGACGAAGTTTTGGCAAGTGTTGGAGGTGGTGTGCATAGATGACAATGGGGACACACATGTTAGTAATGGTAGAGGCAAAATTTTGGGGACATTTTCACTGCATCAGGTGGAATCGAACCCGAGCGGAGCAGCTGTTGGGGAGTGGAACTTGGCCACTGGGCTACTTCAGTACTTTTGCTAGAAATTCGTCACAGCTTCTACCACTACTGTAGCATGTCTTCCCCGGCTCCGGTGCGTTCTCATCCGGGGCCTGGACGTCATCCTCCGCCTTTGTGCGCTCGCCGCGGTGCGGCTATCTGCCGTTGTGAACATGCTCAACAAACGAGAGGAATCTGAAGAGGACTGTACATGCAGAGGCGAACAGTCGGGACCCATCAGGTCCGTGGCCGTACGCAAGCAAGTGCCTCATTGAAAAATGCTTTCTCCTAATGCTATACTGACGTTGGGGCCCACGGGTTTGTCAACATGGTTACTAAAGGAGATAAATTTACAACGAAGTCAGCCATTGGGGTATCAGCTGGGTTGTGGGCTACCCAGTCTAGGCTTTCTTTTTTAACATGCGCAACCCATGACATGCCGGTTTGTATTTTTTTAGGGCCGTCATGTATCGACCGGCCTATGGGCCTCCCATCCTAGGTTCTATTTTTTCTTAAACATCTGCAGCCCAATTTATGTTTTTTTAAGAAAACGAAGAGGTCTGTTCTATTTTTCTATATAAGAATAGGGACGCCAGGTCCAACTTATATTTCCCTTCTAACTATATTATATATATATATATATTATTTTATATGTTATTATATATTATTGTTATTATCATCATATATTTAACAGATACTTACATATATAAGAAAAAATATCCCACGTCTTATTAACTTCTAAAAATAAAATTTTAACAATAAAATCCTATTTTTTTTTACTTTAAGGCAACGAAAATCCTGGTAATTATGTACAAAAACTTGGTAAGATTTAAGGACCAATGTAATAATAAAGTGCTTATTATTTAAATATATTTATAACAAAATGCTCAGCCCCTGTTTATTTTTTGATAACATTGCTGCGCCCGACCCAACATTATAATTAGAACCAGCCCAGCAAAATCATGTATTTCGAGAAAGTGCAAATGGGCTGTAAATTTTTAGAAAAAAATAAATGGGCCGCATGGACACTACATTATTTGTTCACCCAGCCTAGCAAATTCGTGTATTTTGAGAAAGTGCAAATGGGCTGTAGTTCTTTAGAAAATATAAATGGGCCGCATGGATGCTACATTATTTGTTCTCCCAGCCCATTAAATTGACTGTAAATTCTTAAAAAAATGGGTTGAATATGTGCCACATTTTTGGAGGCTGAAATATGGGCCAATAGGTCGAAGCCAATGCAAGGCATTGTCAACTTAGGTAACAAATGATTCTGACATCCATAGCCGTTGGATTTACATCCAACGGCCGGCATCCATCTTCAATCTCTCGTCTTCTTCCTCCAGCGCCACCAGGACCACCTGCTCCCGCCTCTGGCTGCTAGCAGCTCTGCTTAGCACGCTTCGCTGCGAAGTGCTACCCCACCGCCGGCCAGGCCATCACTTAACCCCTTCATATCTCCTGTTATTCTCCGCCGACTGCAGAATCACGCCGCACGAGAACCAGTTAACCCCCGTACACCTCTTCGTCTGTGACTCCACTGCCGCGTCTTCCCATCTCCTGCTCGTTGCCGTCCCGGGCAGCGCCTTCGTCCACCGCCTTGGTGCGCTTGATGCAGCGTGGTCAACGTGGTCAACAAACGAGAGTTATCGGAAGAGGACTATGCGTGAAGATGCTGACAGTGGGGACGCACCAGGTCCATGGACATACGCATGCAACTGCCTCCTTATTACGCGAAAACAATATTATTCCCCCCTGAAAGCTGGAACCCACCACGTGTATCTTCGCATGTAAGGAAGTGCCTCCTTATTCCTGCCCCTGACACCTGGGACCCACCTACAACATCTTTGCATGCGGAAGTGCCTCCTTATTACGGGCAAAAAATGATTCTGCCCTTGACAGCTGGGACCTGCCAGCTATATATTCGCACACAAAGAAGTGCCTCCTTGTCCTCCCTGACTGCTGGGACCCACCCGATCAAAGCATATGTAGCGTTATTGTAAGTGCATCTAGTGCCCCTTAGTGATTTTGGTGTATTGAAGACTTATAGGTTAAGGGACTAATGTGTTTATGAGTGTACACAGGTTCTATAAGTCTATGAGGAGTTTGATATTTACGATGAATGTCGAGCCCTAAAAATGAATGTCTTCAGTTGAAGACTTTGGTTTTCTTGAAGACTTTGAAAGTGAGGAAATTGGTGTGACCTTGAAGACTTGATATTCACGCGAGGATTATGAAGCGTGAAGACTTTTGTTTTTGTAGTTTCATTTTCTTCTTCTTGACTCATAGGAAACACCATACTGTTAAAGGGGGTCGAGGTAAGCTAAGGAAAAGTTTCCAAGTGATGCTCATCTCAAAATCCTACACCTACCCAATCCTTTCGAGTGAAGCCATTGGAAATCTCATACAGTTCAGTCAATTTCTTCAGTGACAGAGACGAAGTTCTTCTGTTCTCTGAGGAATTTGTTCTCACTGAGGAGTTAGGAATTCGCCAGTGCGGATTGCCTACAAGTGAGGAACATGATAGCCCTGAGGAATTTGAGAGCTCAAATTTCCGACCGTTGCTGTGCTATGCGCCAGCTGTCCAAAATATCCTACCCACCTAACGGTCATATCATTGAAGGGCATTTATGTCTTATCATGTCGGGCTGCTCCCTGGCTATAAATAGCCGCCCCCTACAACCACTAGCTGGTTGGCTGCTCCGAGAGATAGATTGACACTTGTCATTTAGAGCATCCCATCCTTCGAGGACTTTAAGCGAAAATCATCAAGTGAGGAAAAACCCAAAACCAACACCTAAAACCCAAAGTGATTGAGCATCACTGAAGAAATTGTTCCTGTGTGGAACCGACGCTTGTTACCTTTGGGGACTGTGCATCCTCCAGACGGTTAGGCGTCATGGTCTAGAGCATCCAAGAGGAAATTGTGGATCGCCGAGTGACCGAGTCTGTGAAGGTTTGGAAGTCACCTGTGAAGACTTACCACGAGTGATTGGGCGAGGTCTGTGTGACCTTAGCTCAAGGAGAATACGGTGAGGACTATGTGTCCTCAGGTTTAAATACCTAGCCGCTCCAACCAGACGTACAACTGTCACAGTAGTTGGAACTGGTCTACCAAACCATCGTCTTGACCGAGCTACTGGTTTTATTTCCTCAACCCTTTCATTTCCTCGCATACTTGATATGTACAAGATCGTTACTATTTGAAGACTTTGACTGAAGACTTTCTCAATTTCCTCAATCCCAATTCTTCAGTCACTTAGTCTTCAGCCTGCTTATCCTGTGTTTCACGCTACCTGTACTCTGTGCCTATTTCATTTCATCATGATCACTTTGCTTATGCCATGTTATGCATCTGAGTACTTATTCCGCTGCTAAGTAGTTCGTTGCTTAGGAATTTCCTCACCTTGAAATTCCTCAGTGACGAATTTGTAAAAATCGCCTATTCACCCCCCCTCTAGTCGATATAACGCACTTTCAATTGGTATCAGAGCAAGGTACTCCCTTGTTCTGTGTGATTTTGGTTTAACCACCTGGAGTTTTAGCTATGTCGACTGTAGGCATGATCATGGTCTCGGCTGGGTCTCCTACATTTGATGGGATGGACTACCCCTACTGGAAGAATAAGATGCGCATGCATCTTGAGGCAATTGACAACGATCTCTGGTACCTTGTGGAAAATGGCGTTCCCTCTGTCACTCCTTCCGTGAATGCTGCTGATGTGAAGAGATTCAAGCAACTCGACTCTCAAGCGAAGAATATCATATGTGGCCATCTGAGCAAAGGACAGTATGGCAGAGTGAGTGCTTTGGAGTCTACAAAGCTTATCTGGGACAGGCTGTCCAAGGTCAACGAAGGAATCTCAACTCAACGTGATTCTTGAGTTGACGTTCTTCGCAATCTCTTCAACCGCTTCAAAAGACTCGACATTGAGAATGTCCAGCAAACCTTTGATCGCCTCACTGACATTTCAAATGAGCTTCAAGCACTAGGTGCCACTGACATCACCGACCATGAGGTGGTGAAGAAATTGCTGAGGTCACTTGATTCTTCATTCGATACACTGGCACTGATGGTTCAAGAATGTGGAGACTACAAGTCACTAGATCCTGCTGATATTCTTGAGAGGCTGAACACTCATGAATTCCAACTAGCTAAAAAGAGAGATCTCTACGGGCCAAGCTATGGAAGATCACGCGCACTGAAGGCCAAGGCAGTTTCCTCATCTGAAGGAGAAGATTCTGATAGCAGCCTTGGTGACCCTGAAGAACTAAGCCAGGAGCTAGCAATGCTCGTGAAGAAATTCCAGAAGTTCTCAAGGCGTGGTCACTTTGTAAAATCTTCAAAAGGTGATGACACAAGATCAGATTCCTCATCCCGTGATTACAAGAAGAGGAATTGCCACAAATGCAAGAAACCTGGTCACTACATAACTGATTGTCCTCAGTGGGCAAAGGAATCAAAGAAGAAGAAATACAAGGATGATTGTTCAGATGACTCAAAGAAGAAGAAGAAATCTTCAAAGTCCTCATCATCAAAATCTTCAAAGTCTTCATCTCACAAGAAGAGCAGCTCCAAGAAGGCTCGGGCATTCATTAGCAAGGAAATGGACTCTGAAGCTGAATCTGAGGAACATGAGGAAGAGGAGGCATCTGAGGAGTCAGACTCTGGTGTGGCGAGCCTAGCCCTCGCTACTGCTTACGTCAGCAAGTCCATCTTCAACACTGAGGAAAATGGCTTCCCCAACACTGTTGATGACGGCAACGATGACTATGCTCCCACCTATTGCTTCATGGCAAAAGGTGCCAAGGTATTCAAATATCCCTCCTCTGAATCAAGTGAGGATGAATCTGATGATAACCTCAAACCCAGCTATTCCAAACTTGCTAATATTGCTGATAAACAACAAAAGGCTTTGGAAAAGTTCAAAATATGCTAGACAAAAGCGATGATCTGTTAGGTGAGGAAATGGATCGAACTCAAACACTGACTGATAATCTTCAGCAACTACAGTCTAAGTTTGACAACCTTCAAAGTCGCCATGAAACTCTCTTAGCCGATCATGAAAAGCTTTCTTATGAATTTCTTCAAAGAAAGCAAGATCTTGAGAAGCTAAGGGTGAGTCACGAAGATCTTCAGAAGGAAAATGATTCATTACTTGCTCAACAGATCAGTTCCGCTCAGGAAGAATTTATTCCACCATGTTTGAAATGCATTGAACATGAAACTGCTAATTCTTCACCTGAAAGTTCAAATGCTTCTATTACTGCAAATTCTTCAACTATCTCTCTGGTCACAAATTCCTCATCTGAGGATACCACTAGTATCACTGACGAAAATGCAGGGTTGAAGGAATTATATATGACAGGCATGTACAAAAGCCTCAAAGGGCATCAGACTCTTTGTGATGTGCTCAAAAAATAGATCTTGAATAGGAACCCTAGGAAAGAGGGTATTGCATTTGAGAGGAAACTCAATGCTGATGGAACCTACTGGAAACCTGAGCAGTATCCCAAAACCTCATGGGTTGCTGCGAAGGAACCGCCCGTGGATCCATCCACTTTATCTGGCTTTACTTGTGAATCCTCGTATTCATCTGATGAGTCATTTGACTCCAACTATAAACTGTTCAAAAATCAGAATGGTGAAGTATTTGCTAGATATGTTGGAACTAACTGCAAGAATGGTCCCCCTATGAAGAAAATCTGGGTTCCCAAAAGGTGCCTTGAAAGTCTTCAGGTGAATGTCCCCGTGACACCACCTGTGAACAAGAGGAACCCCAGATCAAATTCCTCATATGGACCGAAGTCTTCATATGGATCCAAGTCCTCGTATGGATCAAATTCCTCACATGGATCCATGTCCTCATATGATCATCATCATGCTAATGCTTCTGTTTCGTAGGGAAAATCTAAGAGTTCTGATTATGTGCATTATTCTTCAAATCATTATATTCATAAGTCCTCGAAGAATTTCTCTGCTTACTCATATGCCTATACCAATCCCTCTCCTGTGAAACGAAGCGCTTTGGCATCAATGCCACCTTTCTCTTATGGAGCTCGCAGAATGATGAACTCTTTGCCACCCCTCCAGATGTGGGTGGTGAAGAAAAAGAACTAACCTCTTATGCAGGGTTAGGTCTCCAGACGAACTAAATCGTCTGAAGAATTTTCTGGAGACCTGAAATGTTGAAAGGACGCAAGCTAATCATGAAGAAATGATTCATTCATTTCTCACGTCCTCATACTGCTATATATATACATATGTTGCATTAATTGATGAATTTTTGTCTGATGAAATTGATGTCATATTCTTCACTGATGGAGTATATGAGTTCGTAAGATGCACTAATTCATCTGCAGGATGATTTACCCAAAGCTACTGAGTGGGTCCTCGATAGTGGATGTACTAATCACATGACCAGTGACAAGAGCTTACTGATGAACACTCCTTTATCTCCATCACATTTGAAGCATATCACCTACGCAGACAAAGGCAAAAGCAAGGTATTGGGTCTAGGTAGGGTTGCAATCTCAAAGGATCGACACATGGACAAAGTCATGCTTGTCGAGTCCCTCAGATTCAACCTCATGTCTGTCTCAATGCTTTGTGATCTTGATATGGTTGTTGTCTTTGGCAAATATCGCTGCTTAGTGCTCATGGAATCTGACAATTCCAAAGTCTTCGAAGGCTTTAGGAGAGGAGACTTGTATATTGTTGATTTCTCTGCAGGACCACAGCCTGCCACTTGTCTACTTGCGAAAGCTTCAGAAGGCTGGCTATGGCATCGACGACTGGGTCATGCTGGCATGAGGAACTTACACACGCTCGTGAAGAAAAAGAACGTCATTGGCATTGAGGGTGTGCGGTTCGATGAAACTAATGGCTCGCAAAGAGAGCAGATACCTCCTGTGCTAGATGAAATGTCTCCTGAGGAATCCATCAAGCTAAAGGCTACTGAGGATGTCATACCTACTGAAGAATCTGCTGAAGAAGTCATTCCTGATCGTGAAGAAAATCATGCTGGTGCATCTGAAGAATTTGGCTCTGAAGAAAATGCTGAGCCAAGTCAAAGTCGTCAACCTACTCATCCTCGCGTTGCAAATGAAGTGCAGATTGAGAGAATCATCAACGACATCAACGCACCAGGTCCTCTCACTCGCTCAAAAGCTTCACATTTGTCTAACTTTTGTGGGCATTTTGCTTTCGTCTCTATCACAGAGCCCACCAAAGTAGATGAGGCATTTCTGGAGCCTGAATGGATTCAAGCGATGCAAGAGGAATTACATCAATTCGAGCTGAACAAGGTGTGGGAGCTTGTCAAGCGACCAGACCCTCGCAAGCGCAATATCATCGGCACCAAATGGATCTACCGCAACAAACAAGATGAAAATGGCCTAGTGGTGAGGAACAAGGCTCGTCTTGTAGCTCAAGGCTACACACAGGTTGAAGGAATTGATTTCGATGAAACTTTTGCACCTGTTGCTAGACTTGAGGCTATTCACATATTGCTTGCCTATGCTAACCATCATAATGTTATCTTATATCAAATGGATGTGAAAAGTGCATTCCTCAATGGTAAGCTTGAGGAAGAAGTATATGTTGCTCAACACCAGGTTTTGAAGATCCTAAACATCCTGATCAAGTCTTCAGACTCAATAAGGCCCTCTATGGCCTCAAGCAGGCTCCTCGGGCGTGGTATGATACTTTGAAGGAATTCCTCATGAAGAAAGGCTTCAAACCCGGTTCACTCGACCCAACTCTTTTCACCAAAACATATGATGATGAATTATTCGTGTGCCAAATATATGTTGATGATATTATCTTTGGCTGTACTAACCAACGTTACAGTGACGAATTTGCTTATATGATGAGTGAGGAATATCAAATGTCCATGATGGGAGAATTTAAATTCTTCTTAGGTCTTCAAATTCGTCAACAACGCAATGGCATCTTCATTTCTCAAGAGAAATACCTCAAGGACGTTCTGAGGAAATTCGGTATGCAAGATTGCAAAGGCGTCAAAATCCCTATGCCCACAAATGGCCATCTATGCATCGATGAAAATGGTATAGACTTCGATCAAAAGGTATACCGCTCCATGATTGGCTCTTTACTGTATCTATGTGCATCTAGGCCAGATATTATGCTTAGTGTTTGCATGTGTGCCCGTTTTCAAGCTACACCAAAGGAATCACACCATAAGGCTATGAAACATATTCTTCGATATCTAGCTCACACTCCAACACTTGGATTATGGTATCCCAAGGGCACGGCTTTTGATCTCATTGGATATTCTGACTCTGACTATGCTGGTGATCGCGTGGATCGCGAGTCAACATCAGGCACATGCCATTTCCTCGGACGATCTTTAGTATGTTGGTCCTCAAAGAAGCAGAACTGCGCATCACTCTCTACTGCTGAAGCTGAGTACATTGCTGCTGGTTCTTTCTGTGCTCAACTGCTGTGGATGAAGCAAACCCTCAAGGACTACGGCATCAATGTGAAGAATGTGCCACTCTTCTGTGGCAATGAGAGTGCCATCAAGATTGCTCATAACCCAGTTCAGCACTCGAAGACAAAGCACATCCAGATTCGTCATCATTTTCTTCGAGATCATGTGTTGAAGGGCGACATCTCTATCGAGCATGTGAAGACTGGAGAACAACTAGCCGATATCTTCACAAAGCCCTTGGATGAGAAAAGATTTAGCAAGTTGCGGTGTGAGCTAAATATCTTAGAATCTTCGAATGTTCTTTGAAAAGGACACACATCCTAACACTTATGCAAAATTGATGACTTAGATGTGCAACACACGAAGAAACGTTTTTCTTCAATCAATGAAGACTAACCCTCTAAGTGTGAAGAAATTAACGAAGAATTTGATTCTCAAAGCCCTACGACAATTGTACGCGGCGTCTGAAATCTTCATTCTTATACGGTGGGTCACGCCACCACAAAAAGTTGAAAATCTTCAAAATTGAGTTTTTCTTCATTTTGCAAATTCTTCAAATTTTCAAATTCTTCAACTTTGCAAAGTCTTCACTCTTTCTGACTGTGTTCTTCATTGACTATATATATATTTGAGTTTTTCAGTCCTCTACATCATTCACTTATTGCTAATTCTTCAAGTTGACCTTTACCTAAGTGAATGTGATCGGACCCTTTCCCCCTCTATGCTAAACTCAACCCAGTCTGTTCACAAATTCTTCATGTGCGTTCTATTTGAAACCCGTTCAAAGTCTTCACTGTGTCCTTGACAGCTGAAGAATTTGCGAACGAAACATTAAAATATTCTTATCTGAATTTTCGGCTTTTGCCGCTCAAACCGTTCCACATCCCTCGATAAGATTTATCTATTCACCCACGATCTAACACGATCTCCACTTCACAGTACGTGGGTGACACATGTCATTATGATGAGAAGGGTCAGGGGCACGTTCGTCCACTTTCTTCAGACAAGCGGTTTTTCACCTCGGCTATAAATACCCCTCGCCCTCCTTAGATCTCATTTACCCCGCTCGATCTTACTCCCCTCACACGAGCTCTCAGACCTAGTGCCGCTGCTACACTCCATCGTCGCCAGTGAGGAAGAGCTTCACTGCCTCGACCTCGTCGTCGTCGTACTCACGCCGGCCGCGGAAATCTTCACTCCGCCGCGGCCATAGATGTTTTCCATCGCCAAGTTAGGGCGTGGAAGATCTGAACGGACGAGCTTCTCCACTTCTACTCTCAGTTCGTCGTGTTGTTCATCAAGGGTAAATAAAATCTATTTTTACTACCCTTGTTGATTCTGATGATTTCCACAAAATCTTCAAAAGGTGTTTATTTTCCAACTTTCATGTTCTTAAACACCAACTTGCATCTGTTCTTGATCTGTTTCTCTAAGCAACGTTTTTCTTCAAGATTCCTCAATTGTGTGGATTTTCAATCTATACAACTCTAGAATCTAAGTCAAAGAATGCTTAGTGAAATTCCTCAAGACACCCCTGGTCAAATTCCTCAAACTCGATACTTTTGAAAAACTTCTGAGAACGCATATGACCTCTCCAAATTCTTCGCACCTATATTATGTTCACAGGTACACATGTCCACTGCTGAATCTCTAGGTTCTCTTCAACTTAACTCATTTGCAGCGTTCCTTGAAGAGAAATTGCACACTTCCTCAGAAACATCCATTGTTTAAAATCCTCACATGAAGAAAATGGCTGATGGGAAGAGACCTCAGAAGGGAGGAAAGAGGCCAGAGACAAATACTGCGTTTGAGATCCCTGAAGACATCTATGATGAATATTGTACTCCTGATGAAGCAACTCATGGCAAGGAGAACAAAAATCAACGCAAAGTGCGCATTCAGAAGATTGAGAGGAGATGGGCAAGAGAATGGAGGGAGTATCGATATGTGACTCCAAAGTACATGACGAAATTCGCTGTTAACCCTCCATGCCCAAGACCTCCATTGGCTCCAGGCCAAGAAGCTGATCCCACAAGCATCAGAAGAGGTGAGGAATTTCCTCAGGAGTGGGCTAAGCGTCAAGCCATGCTGGCCAAAATGGCTAAAGAGGCAGTGAAGAAATTCAACAAAGAGTCTGCTGCTGCCGCTGCTAAGGCCTCTGCTAGCAAGCCTAAGAAGGCTAGGACAAAGAAACCAGCTATCAAGACAAGATCCTCAGCTGCAATGCCCTCACGGCCAAGCTCTTCAAAGCCCTCATGGTCTGATCCTCAAGCAACTTCTTCAAAAGCAGCTCCAACTCCCTCAGTTGCAAAATCCTCAGCTGCTCCTGCAAAGTCCTCAGCACCTATGCATCTTGCCACATGCCAAAGGACTACTGGAATCTCAATTGCTTCTGGAGCCTCTGCAAATTCCTCAGCTCCACCTCAGTCTTCAACAGCTCCGACCTTGCTGAAGAAAAATGCCACTGCTGGACGAGGAACAAGGCCAAGTCCTCATAAGAAGCAGGTCGCCTTTCAGGTTCCGTCAAGCGAAGACGAGGCTGATGATGAAGAATTAGCTGAGATCATCAGAGATCGACAACAAAGGGCCGCTAGTGCCAAAGGCAGTGCTGTGCCCCTCATGCTGGATCCAAGGAAGATCCTTGATTTCATTGATCTATGGCACAAGAACCCTAACACACCTTTGCCTGAATTAAACCTCACTCCTGGTCAAAGTCACATGTTGACGGCCTTCATTAATGAAGAAAAATGGAAATTTGAAAAGGCCAGGCAGGTGAAGAAGGCTCAGTACAAGAAGATGTGTTTTCTGAAGAACAATGTTGTGAAAATGTCTCCTGAAGAACTTGTGACTATGCAGGCTGAGATCAAAGCACTCAGTGATGAATTTCACGCATACCATGCAGATTGGCTAGGTGCCAAAGTCAGATTCGTCAGAATGGCAAAGGGATTCACTCCAAATGTTGCAGCTTCATCGCAACCCAAATTTCCTCAGACTGACACATCTGCTCAGCCTACTGAAGAACATGCAAGTACAGCTGATGAAAATCAGACTGTTGAAGAAAATGAAAGCACCAGGGCTGATGAAGAAATTCCAGTCTCTGAAGAAAATGCCAGGGCAACTGCATCAGTTGTGCCTGAAGAATTTCAACCAATTTCCTCTGCTCCTCCTGCACCGATGACAAGCATCAACCTTCCTTCTGCAACAGAAGCGAAGAAAACCAAGGCTGCAGAGCGAGCAGCTGTGAAGAAAAGGAAAGTATCTGCCTCCTTAGAGTTTTCAGCTCCAAAGAAAGTGAAGACTATGACGAGATCTTATACAAATCCTATAGATGCTGTTCCAATATCAAGCATGCCATCAAAGGAGATTATTCCCTTTGGTGTGGAATATGTAATTCTAAGTGAATCTGATGAAGAAGATCCTTCTGCTGCTTCGACAGAGCAGTTAGATGAAGAAATTGAAGTGGACAATATCACTTCAACTCTGCTGGTATCATCGCCCATGCCTCAGTTCACAGCTGAAGAGGCAGGTGTTGAGGAAATTGATGATGAAGATGAAGATGTGGACATTGGGTGTACTACACCAATTCTGAATGATGACTACTGGGAAAGTCATCACCCCAATTCACCACTGACGACACCACTGCAACAAATTCCTTAGTCCCCTGCCCAAACTGAAGAAGTTCACACGGGCTCTGAAGAGCGTCAAGCTTCTCTTCTCACTATTCCTGAAGAAATTCCAGCCACTAGTGCTGATGTACATGTTACTGAAGAAATGGAGGCCAAGGCTGCTGCTGATACAGCTACTGAAATTCCTCAGCCTGTGGCTCCAGTGGCTGTACCTCAATAGGCTGTGAAGACTTCAACTATAAATCTTCAGCCCAAGCCACAGAACCCTCACTCCAAGAAGCAGAAGTTCAATGCTGTAGATTTCTTCAATGAGCACATTTTCTTCACTGACTACAATCCCTATGATACTGCTTGACTTCGTCGCAAGCGCTTCTGGACTGCTAGCCAGATGAACTTCTATTCCTCACTGTTGTTTGATAAGGACAAGATCTTTGACCATGAGCAAATTCCTCATGTGGACATGGAATCGCTGCCGTGCTTCACCCCAGTCCTCAGTGTTCTTCATGATGCTGGGTTACTCAACTTCTGCACCCACATCTGCGATTGGAATGAAGAACTCATTCTTCAATTCTTCGCTATGCTGCATATTACTGGAAATGTTGATGATGTCAATTCATGGGTATTGGACTGGATGACTGAAAATACTCACTACAAAGCACCGGCCTCTGAATTGCTTCATGCCGTCCCAGTCAGTCCTCCCACTGAAGGTGCAAGGCTACTCTATGTTGAACCTGAACTATCCGATCATCTGATGCAAGGGCTGATGAAGCCTTTGAAGGCTGGCCAAGCTCCAAGGACCAAATTCCTCGTCAAGGAATTGCTCTATGTGCCAAGGATAGTTTATCGCATTTTGACCAAAACCCTCAGTCCAATCAAGGGCCACAACTCTGATGACGAAGATGTTGTTGGCATTAAGAAGAATCTGCTGTTCAATATCATTCATGGTATTCCTATCAACTACCACGATTTCTTCATGAGGACTTTGGCCAATGCTGCTCTGTCACCTTTTGAGTTGAAGCCTTACGCTCCCTAGATCATGAAGTTCATCAGATCAAGGTCTTCAATTCATTATAAGGCTGACTTTCAAAATCATCTCAGCTATTTGCCCCCTATTGAAGTCCTCAAACGGACTATTTCCTCAGCTGATGAGAAGGGCAAGGCTGCTATTATAGATGAAGGCACTCGTCCATTGGATGGACAGTTTCGCAAAGCTACTTCATATTCCACCAGTGATGACTCGGCCACTCAAGACTCTGCCGCAAAAGCTTCAAAGCCCATTCCTCAAGCCTCTGCTCCCCGTGTGATGACTGATCGTGAGCTTCTCCTCAGTCTTCATCAGAAAGTTGATCAAAATCACAAGTGGGTCAAGCGTCAGTTTGGTTTAATTCTTCAGAACATGACAATCACGCAAAACACTGTGAAGAAGAACCATTACTACTTGCATGAAGTTTTTGATCGTACCTGGGCTGTATTGTCTCACCTCTATGGTGATGAAGATCTCAAGCAGATGGGCTTCCAACAGGACTTTGACTGGTTTCAGCCTCCTTCGAAGAAATTCAAGAAGGTCAAAGTTCCTCACTTGGTTGCCAGTTCATATTCTTCATCGCGCGAGACGGATGAAGCTGAAGACTTGAACGACACCGCGGCAGGCCCTACTCCAATGGACGACCCCAACAACACTGGCGCTCCTCCATCGACATCATGATGATATTCTTCAGGGGCGTTAGTGCTCATTTTTTGTCCCTTTTGGTCATTCGATGACAAAGGGGGAGAAATTTGAGTTAGTCTTCAAGCGGGTCTCTATATATGGGCATTTTTTTGCTAAGTTACAACTCTCATTCTTCTGAAGTATTTGTTGGATCGAGTTGTAAACTTAAGTCCTATGGTGGTCTGATACTTTTGCTCTGATTTTCCGCATGCTATTTCCTCAATATGTTAATGCACGCATGCTGAATTTGTCAGACACCATATTTCATCATGCATTTCAAATTCTTCATATCATTCGTTAAATGCGTGTATGAATTGCAAGATATAGGGGGAGATCTCCATGATATTACTCTACAATGTGCATTTGTTATTCAAAGCAAATTCCTCAAATATGCACATCTTCATGGGGAGTTCTTCTATATCTTGCAATAAAATTCCTCAATATCAGTATTTACACTTCATATGTTTATCCCCGTTGAAAACTTAACCTATATTGTCATCAATCGCCAAAAAGGGGGAGATTGTAAGTGCATCTAGTGCCCCTTAGTGATTTTGGTGTATTGAAGACTTATAGGTTAAGGGACTAATGTGTTTATGAGTGTACACCGGTTCTATAAGTCTATGAGGAGTTTGATATTTACAATGAATGTCGACCCCTAAAAATGAATGTCTTCAGTTGAAGATTTTGGTTTTCTTGAAGACTTTGAAAGTGAGGAAATTGGTGTGACCTTGAAGACTTGATATTCATGCGAGGATTATGAAGCGTGAAGACTTTTGTTTTCGTAGTTTCATTTTCTTCTTCTTGAGTCATAGGAAACACCATACTATTAAAGGGGGTCGAGGTAAAACTAAGGAAAAGTTTCCAAGTGATGCTCATCTCAAAATCCTACACCTACCCAATCCTTTCGAGTGAAGCCATTGGAAATCTCATACAGTTCAGTCAATTTCTTCAGTGACAGAGACGAAGTTCTTCTGTTCTCTGAGGAATTTGTTCTGACTGAGGAGTTAGGAATTCGCCAGTGCGGATTGCCTACAAGTGAGGAACATGATAGCCCTAAGGAATTTGAGAGCTTAAATTTTCGACTGTTGCTGTGCTATGCGCCAGCTGTCCAAAATATCCTACCCACCTAACGGTCATATCATTGAAGGGCATTTATGTCTTATCATGTCGGGCTGCTCCCCGGCTATAAATAGCCGCCCCCTACAACCACTAGCTGGTTGGCTGCTCCGAGAGATAGATTGACACTTGTCATTTAGAGCATCCCATCCTCCGAGGACTTTGAGCGAAAATCATCAAGTGAGGAAAAACCCAAACCCAACACCTAAAATCCAAAGTGATTGAGCATCACTGAAGAAATTGTTCCTGTGTGGAACCGACGCTTGTTACCTTTGAGGACTGTGCATCCTCCAGACGGTTAGGCGTCATGGTCTAGAGCATCCAAGAGGAAATTGTGGATCGCCGAGTGACCGAGTCTGTGAAGGTTTGGAAGTCACCTGTGAAGACTTACCACAAGTGATTGGGCGAGGTCTGTGTGACCTTAGCTCAAGGAGAATACGGTGAGGACTGTGTGTCCTCAGGTTTAAATACCTAGCCGCTCCAACCAGACGTACAACTGTCACAGCAGTTGGAACTGGTCTGCCAAACCACCGAGCTACTGGTTTTATTTCCTCAACCCTTTCATTTCCTCGCATACTTGCTGTGTACAAGATCGTTACTGTTTGAAGACTTTGACTGAAGACTTTCTCAATTTCCTCAATCCCAATTCTTCAGTCACTTAGTCTTCAGCCTGCTTATCCTGTGTTTCACGCTACCTGTACTCTGTGCCTATTTCATTTCATCATGATGACTGTGCTTATGCCATGTTATGCATCTGAATACTTATTCCGCTGCTAAGTAGTTCGTTGCTTAGGAATTTCCTCACCTTGAAATTCCTTAGTGACGAATTTGTAAAAATCGCCTATTCACCCCCCCTCTGGTCGATATAACGCACTTTCAGTTATCTGTCTGGTCGCGAACGTGTACGTACATAGCGGTCGATCGGTCTCTCTGCAGCGATGAACCATGGCCGAGTAAGGAGCGGCACGTGTCATAGTAGAACCACCGACGTAGCATGTCATGCAGTCCCGTCTATATCATGTACACGTACGTACATCCACGCTGCAAGAAAGTAAATATGGCTACGTATGTACATACAGGCGAGGTCTCGAACGTGTAGAGCGACGGTGTCCTATTCATCGGCAGCCAACCGGCTCGGTCGGAATGGAGGAAACGGCGTCGTGTTCATCGGGAGGCAACCGACTGGGTCGGACTACGTCATGTTCATCGGGAGCCAACCAGCTTGGACGGAACAGCCGAAACGAGATCTGGCGTACCGCAGAACATAGGAAACGGCCTTCTGTTCCACTTCGTATGGTCAAAACGGGATCCTATTCATTGAGAGGGGTCTGCCGTACCGCAAAACGGAGGAAACGGACTTCTGTTCGAGCTCCTACGGTCGAAACGGGGTCCTGTTGATCAGTAGGGGTGTGGCGCACCGCAAAACAGAGAAAACGGGCTTCTGTTGGAGCGCCTACAGTCGAAACGGGGTCCTGTTCATCGGGAGGGGTGTGGCGTACCACAAAACGGGACTCCACGGGCTACTGTTCATTCATCGTCCACAACGTCGCTCCAGCCTCCACGGGCGACTGTTCATCCACCGTCGACTTTCTCCAGCCTCCACCTGCTACTGTTCATCCACCGCGACTTCCTCCTGCCTCCACCAGCTATTGTTCATCCATGGGATACTATTCATCCAGCCTTCACAGGGTACTGTTCACCCACCCCCAACCGGCTGGGGTGTGGCGGCCTCCTCGGGGTCCTGTTCATCAGGCGGCAACCGCCTACTACCACGGGGCCCTGTTCATCCAACCCCCACAACCAACCGGCTTGACTCACCACGTCTCGACTCGTTCTACGTATCACGCACACGGTAGCAACGGTCACTGTTCATCGAGAGGCAACCCAACACCGGCTGGCTACGTCTCGCACGGGGGCTCGATCGGCTTAAGTAAGCAGCAGCAGCGATCAATCGCTCGGGTTCAGTTAGCAGCAGCAGCGAAGGAATCGCTCGGGTTCAGTCAGCAGCGAATGAATTGCTCCGGTTCAGTTAACAGCCAAGGGATTGATCGCTCGGGTTCAGTAACATAGCTAGTGCGATCGCTCGGGTTCAGTTAGCCAATGCCTTGCACACACGCGCGTACGAGAGAGAAACGCGCAAACCACAGTGCATCGCTCAGCCCCGACCACCCACCGTAACCGGGAACTCTCCGATAATTTCCTCGCCCTCGCTTCTACCACGATTTTTTCCGTCATGGACGGCCCAAAGAATGTCATGCAGGTGCGTCTCCGGCCCGCCCAGGACGAAAAGCCCATTTTTTGTCATAGAAGTAGGAGCCCACCACATCTATGATGATACGTCTTTTTGTCACAATTATCGTCATAGAAGTGTCATAAGCATGACAGAAAAAAAAATCGTTCGGACCATAATGTCACGGATGTGTCTTTTTTTTGTAGTGTTAGCTAGTAGTGGTTAACTTATGACGATCATTATGGTGAGACATTGTTATATACTACGATGAATCGATGATGATCAGTTGTTATATCACTACGATGATGATGAGTTGTTATATCATTGGTACTGTATAAAAATTTGTATAAATGTGTATAAATATAATACAAATATGCATAAATGAAATACGCAGGTATAGTAGTGGCACGGGGTAACATCAGGCGCTACTACTGGTTAGTAGTAGCGCGGGACCTAGCCCACACTACTGCTAACAAAAGTAGTAGTAGCGCAATGCCAAGCCCGTGCTCCCGCGCTACTACTACCAGTTAGCTGCAGCGCACTAGCAGTAGCGCAAGCCCCCACGCTACTGCTAGGCATTTACCCCGCGCTACTACTAGGGTTTTCCCTAGTAGTGAATTTGACTATCCCACTCCATGAATGAATCCATGCACATTTGATTATTTTCCCGTTCTGTCTTAGTACACATATTGAGTTGTGCAGGACATTTTGAACTGTACAGGGAGTATATACCTATTGAGTTGTGCAGGTTAATATGTATCTATATGCATTGTAGCCCGTAGCAATGCACGGACGTTCTACTAGTAACAAAAATGTTCCACATGATTCTTTGTTGCAAGATATATTTGAAAAAATGAATTCAAACTAAATAATAGAGGGTAATAATTGGTGAATACAAACTCACCCATCTTTTCGCTGTCGAATGTTATATATTTTTCTGATTTGCCATATAGTCCCATGATCCCATAGGGTAAACTAGGGTTGTCATATTACCTTACAATGCTGACATATGCTTCTATCCGATGTAGATGTATGTGCGTGCAAGAGTGACACATTTAGTTTTACCTCACTTTGCAGTAGAAAACTAATTTATTCAACAACAAAAAAACATGTTAATCTATATATATGGACAATCATACGAGCACAAAGGCTCAAGAGTGAATCTAGAATCTGATTTTGTTGTCGTGTTGTGTCCACTACATCAAGGATCCAATGTTTCTTACTATGTTCATGGCGAAATATACTCGTTATAAAAATGTAACAAAATGATTAAACATGGTATATGTGAGAGTTGATGTATCATACCCTTCTATATTTGAAAATGTATTTACATGCTCATAACCAAAGTCTTTCAATTTTTTCCGGGGATGGGCTGGGTTGCCGATCTTGTGTCAGCCATTTAGTTCTTAGTGTGGAGCAGATATATAATTATTATTTGAAAAGACAAGTGTTCATTTTTGTGGGAAAATGTTTTGACATAGGTTATATGGAAGTTTTAATCATACTTATTGCTTTGTGTGTATATGTAGTATCTCCATGTGTAAGATATTTCACATGTGTTTCTCTCAAAACAGTATCTTAGTTCTCACACACCATAGTGTTTTTTTGCATACTCTTCTGCCAATGAAACAACATAGTCGACGGTCGCATCTATGTTTGTAGAAGTTATGATAGTTCATATATCAAATATATCAACTCCATAGGAATAATATGTTAGGATAGTTGTTTGTCAAGAAAAGTCCGAAAACAACAAGAATAAAAGTTCTTGGACATACGACTATGCTTGCACCTCTTGAACGCTTTTTTGTGTAGCACCATTAGAGATTTAAGTTTAACGGGTATATTTACATTCTTTTGCATTTTATTACAATATAAATATTTGCGGCTAATAAGTTACCACTAGAAAGAAAACTCTAATTTTTTAGGGTTATTAAGTTGGCGGGCATAGTGTGCATCGAGATATGGCTATTTTCCTATATTTTTATCATCATATTCACATCCTTGGTATGTTCCTTCTAGACCTATACAACCCTATTGGTTGGTTTCATGATGATTTTTATTAGTTTTGTCCTCTAGTTGATAGGTCTGAAGTTTGAGGATTTCCCACAAGGGAGTATTAATACTTCAACAATCTCCATGCTACGCCAAAGAAAAATAATACTCCCTCTGTAACTTAATATAAGAGATTTTTTTGACACTACATAGTGTCAAAAAATGTCTTATAGTAAGTTACAAAGGGAGTATGACACAACAAAATTCATAGCTCTACACATTCCATCACATCTGGTATGAGAGTGACATGTTTCTCTATGGTACATATCTTCTTCGAATGTTATAAAGAATATTACAAGTTTGTGACCACCCCTTTTTGTACTAACACATACACCCACACCATGGTGTGTCTCTTGGTTTGCAGTAACGTCATTGTCTCATTGACAATCTGCATCAAGAAGTTGCCTAAGATTATCGCTTGAACACAAAAGTTAGGTAAGCATACTTCCAGTTTGAAAACAACTTCTCAAGTTGGGTTATCTTGCCATGACCATGACCATTATTCAAGTCATAATCATCTCTTTTAGAAGTAGTTGTTTCATCACAGCTTTTAATAAGTGGGTATATGTGGAAGATATGACTTTCCAAACCACTAATTGGACTGGTCTTTTCCAATAACAATATTGTATGTGGAAAATAAATACAAGTTAAATCTAAATATCAAATATATGTTAAACTGATAGATAAAGGAAGCATTTCATCAAACCTGTAGAATACCTAAGGTACCATTGGGCCTTACCATTTTCTATTTATAAGACGTGAAATCAAATAGGGTAGTGTGAGAGAAATTCAATTAATGTTCTTTACATCATTTATGATAGCATAGTAGTCTTGTGGCACGTTCATAGTTGAACTGGACATTAGCACTGTACTAAGAAGTACTACAAGGACACCCATAATAAATAATAATCGGTGGTGCCCGAGATCTCAGTGATTACAATCAATTTATCAATCACTATCTTTTTGTCTTGGGGTTGAAACTTTTGGACAGTAAGTCATTTGACATATCATTTTGCAGTGAGTTAAAAGGGTTACTGCGATTTTGAAGCCTGGTAATAGCTTCAACATGCTCTGCTAAAACAGTTTTCTATTTTGTTCTTGTGTTGAGCACTTTTCAATCAGGGTCAAATGTTGTTATCATGTAATTTAGTAATCCTGGACGCATCTTCGCACTTTTAGCTTTGAGCAAACAACCTAATCAGGGTCACTGAAGTACATGACAAGCAAAATGGGCAACTATGGATTTCAATGTTTACTCCAAGCTAAAAGTGTGAAGATGTGTTTGGGGTCGCTAAAGTATATGATAACAAAGTTTTACCCCGGTAGGAAAGTGTTCATATAAGAAGAAAACAAATAACTCTTTTAGCTGAGCCTGTTGAAACTATAACTGTGCTTCGAAATTGTGTTCACCCTTTTAACTCATTCCAAATCCACACATCAAATGACATACCATCCAATTTTTCCTATAAAAAGACAAAGATGATAGTTATTGATGAATAGATAGCAACCATTGAGATCTCTAGCATCGCAAATGATGATTTTATTGGGAGAGTCATTCTAACACTTCTTGGTACATTGCTAATGCCAGTTCTAACTATGCATGAGGGATTACTATGTTATTCTAGACAATTGCTTAGCAAAAAAGCATTATTTGGATTTCTCTCACACTACAATATTTGATTTAAAAAGGGAAAAGGTCAGAAGGGGTGGACAAATGATAACTTAGCTCTCCTACGGGTATGACAACATGATTCCTTTACTTATCAACATAACATGTATGAGTTCTTTACATATGAATTATTTTTGTTTTATTTGTACATTATTGTAATTGGGGAAAGGTCCGTCCAACTAGTGGTTAAGAAAGTTAAGTTATTTCTACATACATAATATTGAAAAATTGGGATGAAATGACTGCTTCTAAGAGAGATTGTTATGACTTGGATAATGGTCGTGGTCATCACAAGAAAGCCCTACTTATGAAGTTGTTTTCAAACTAGAAGTATGTTTGCATGACTTTTTTTATCATCTGATAATGCTACGTAGCTTCTTCATGCAGATTGTCAATGACATTATTGCACACACAAGACACACCATGGTGCACATGGACAATACAAAGAGGAGTTATCCTAGCACAAAGAAAATTTGGAATGTTCTTTATAATATGCATAAGATATTTAAGGGGGAGAAACATGTCACTTGCTTAACTTTTGTGATAAAATGTGTATGAGTATGAATCTCGTTGTGCCATCTTCTTTTTCTTCGTCGTTGTCTGGAGATTGTTCATGTATTATTAGTTTACTACTCTCATCGCAAAATCGTCAAGCGTCTAAACACAAAAGATGCTCATTAACTTAATGATGAAACCAACCAACAAGACATATAATGATATACGTACATACATGTAGGGGTGTGCACATTTTCCTGAACCCGAAGCCCGAATAGTTACCTCATGTATCAAGTACGAAAACCCAAAATTGTTTTGGGGAATTTTTGGCTTTCAACCTCGGTACTCGAATATCACATATTTCCCTAAAGTAAATAAAAAGCCCAGTAGGAAACTATCTTGACCACAATTTTGTAGCCCGATAGTACATCCAAGTTCACCCATCTTTGCATTGTTTTAGGCCAACAGAATAAGATAGAGTCAACTCGCTCACACCCCGCCTCGGAGCTGGGCCACCCATTACCCTTTTTTCTGTTTAAACTTCAAAAAAGGGTGCGCGTGATGACAGGGTTCGAACTCGTGACCTCTACGGTCTGAGAGGAGAGCACTACCCACTATTACATCACAACACTTGTGCTAACATACTTCTTTTTTCCCTTTATTTATTCTTCATCCATTTCGTAGAAGACCCGGTTCGCTGGTCAGTTTTTGTTTCTTTTTTGGGGTTTTCCTTTTTTTTCTTGTTCCTTTTTCTTTATTTTCCTTTTCTTGTTTTTTTGTTTTAAAAAATGCGCGAACATTTTATTCAGAATGGATGGATTTTTTTTTCCAAAATTCATTAACTTTTTTTCAAATTCAATAATCCTTTTTTTCAAATTCATGATTTTTTTTCAAAATTGATGAATTTTCTTTAAAATTTATGATTTTTTTTTAAAATTTGTGAACCTTTTCTCAAAATTGATGAACTTTTTTTAAAAGTTGATGACCTTTTTTCAAATTTATGAAATTATTTTTTGAACCTTTTATCAAAATCGATGATTTTTTAAAATTAATGAACTTTTTTGAAATTCAATGAAGTTTTTCAAATTCATGAACTTTTTTTTTAATTCATGAACATTTTGAGTACACTTTTTTTTTGTTTTTTTAAGTAAATGGTTGACTGGTCAATTGGTCAACCATTGACCAACGAACCATAGCAAGTGGTGGAAATGGGCCGGCCCATGCTACAGGCTAGTGGGCGCCAGAGCTCCTAGCCGGCGCATAAGGTGCCGACTTGGAGCTCCCCTATTTTTAGCAAGGTTGTTTGGCAAAGGAAAGAGGAGAACAAGGCCATTATGGATGTTAGAATGATTTCTTGAGTGAAAAGTATCTTGGTATGCCAATTGACGTGGGTAGAGCAAAAAATGGATTGTTTAAATACCTTTGACGTGGGACAAGGTACAAACTTGGATGGATAAGCCAAAGACGTTCTTATTAAATCAGTTCGCGTCCGTTTGGGTCTCAGCATGCAGAAATCACGGCCCGGTGCGGGGAGGCAAGTGGATGAGTGTCCGCTGTTTTGTCCACCGCGACCCATTTCTAGCCCAAAATTTGGGCCAGGTTTGCGTCCACACGGACACGCCGCAGACGCTCGCAACGCTCTCCGCTTGTCCTCCCCTGTCCCGCCCTTCTGTGGCACAACGTCCATTGTTTACCTTTCCCGTCCACCGCAACACCCCGACCTCGTCGCCCTCGTCGTCAACACCCAGTTTCGGCTGCTTTGCCACCACCTCAGCCCCCGCGTCCGCACCCACCGACGACCCCACCGGCACCGTCGCCACTATCACCCACTCTTTGCCGGCGTTGTTGCCGCTCCACGCCGTCGGAGGAGGACTACAAGACACGCCGAGGCCCAGGTCGTCGGCATCACCTCTACCTCCATGGACACCGCAGGAGGACGTGGGCTTCGTCAGGCCTGCCGTGACGGGCCGAGGGCGGTTCCTTTCACCAGGTGCATCTCGTCCACGCCCGAGGCAGTCGACGCTCACAAGGTGTTTGGCCATTTGCCCAGTCGAGCCTCCTCCACACCACATGGTATAGACTCACCACTTTGAAGGGGCAATGGAGGATAGCTCGGATGAGTTTTTTGCAACAACATCCTATGTTCATCGTACGACGATGAGTCCGAGGATGAGGAATTCATGGTTGCTACTATGGTCATCAACGAGCACATCTCAAGCCAGAGCCCAATGTTTAGGGTACCATCCCGGGCCATGCTCTGGTTTTGAATCGTCATAGAGAAAGCAATCATTGCCTACTCTACGATGATTATTTCCAGCTCACAAGCCCAATTTTTAATGCCAAGCTTTTCCTGTGATGCTTTCGAACGGCAAGACATGTGTTCAACCGTCTTCGGGACGGGGTGATGGAGTATGATGATTACTTCGAATGCAAGCCCGATGCCCTTGGAAAGGTTGGCTTCTCCTCTTATCAGAAATGTGTTGCAGCTGCTCGGATGCTTGCACATGGAATTCCCGGTGATCTTGTGGATGAGTATGTCTACATGAGTGAGTCCACATGCCTTGAGGCATTGTACACGTTCTGCAAAGCTATGGTTGTAGTGTTTGGTCCGGAGTACTTCAGAGAACCAAATAATGCAAATACAGCTCAATTGTTAGCGACTAATGAATCGAGAGGCTTTCCGGTGATGTTTGGAAGCATAGATTGTACATGGGCATGGAAGAACTGTCCATTTGCTTGGCAGGTGCAATATAAGGTACATGTTAATTCTTGCACGGTCATACTTGAAGGTGTGACATCACAAGATCTCTGGATTTGGCACTCTTTTTTTGGTATGGCAGGTTCTCACAATGATATAAACGTGTTTCAGCGCTCTCCGGTGTCCGCTAGGCTTTTTGAAGGCCAATCCCCAAATGTCAATTTTGAGGTCAATGGCCACCAATACAACAAGGGATACTACCTAGCTGATGGTATCTATCCTCAGTGGGCAACTATTGTGAAGACAATCTTGGAGCCCATAGGAGAGAAGAGGGCTAGGTTTGCCCAAGAATAAGAGAGTGCTAGGAAGGATGTGTAGCGTGCTTTTGATGCGCTCCAATCTCGATGGGCTATTGTTCGGCACCCTGCTAGAACATGGAGCACTCATAAGATGTGGGACGTGATGACATGAGTGTGATCATGCACAACATGATCGTAGAGGATGAGCGTGATGACAATCTCTTTGACCAAGGGTTTGATTTTCAGGGTGAGAACGTTGAGTCTATGTATGGCGCAGCAACCTATGCACAATTCACCCAATTTCACCAAGAAATGTGTGATTGGACAACTTATATTCAACTTCAAAATGATTTGGTTGAGCATATGTGGACTCACATAGGCAACCAAGAGATGTATTTCTGCTCCTTTTCTTTCAATATATTTGCTACAATTTCAAATTCATTTGATTGTAAACTATGGGATTTTTATTTATTCTGTAGTAATAAAAACTATTCGACTTATTTGTTTAATTGTGAGCAATGTTTCCTTTTTATTTGCTCATTTAATTAATATGTATAGATTATCGAATTTGAGAAAATTTGGCAACAAAACGGCTGGGATGCACCAAATGGGTCGTCCGGTTGGGTGCACTGGTCAATACTGGACATCGGCAAAAATAACGATGCAAACTGCCGAAAAACATACAAAACAAACGTCCATTTGTGTCCCTACGTTGGAGTTGGCCTTACTCCCCATATGCCTTGCCAGATATGGATGGATGCCCAGGCTAACGCCACTCCTGAGCATATGTCGTACACGTCCATGGTTAATCCATTGTTGGACGCTCCCTGATTTTGTTAAATGTGCAAGAGTATCTACTGTCGGACCTTCCTAATCCGCTCCCTAAACATCCATCGTCCGTGGAGCCTGGGGTGCGCAGAGAGTGACCAGTCACTCAAATGTCCGGTACTAAATCCTTAAATCCATTCACCCGTAACGTAAAACCTAGTCTAAATGCTCGCCAACTTCCATGCTTCAAGTTTTTGTTGTTCCCTTTCATGTCCATGTCCGGCAGGCATGAGATTCGGTAAACGAAACTAGGACATGAAACACTGACTGGCCCACATGGAACACGAGACGCCACCGTCTCCCATGTCTTACTCTTGCTCGTCGGAGCCCGTGGCCAGGATGTCGCTGGTCGAGGTAAGGTCCTTGATAGACGTGGACGAACAGGCCCGCCTCATGGTCACCGCGTGCGGGTCCACCTGCATGGCGCCGTGCAACTCCGCCTCCGCGGCGACGGCCTCGAGGGTTGTCGCGGCCTCACGCACCCTCTGCTTCGCACGGCGGGCATGCCTCTCATCCGCAGCGGACGGCCCCGAGGCATGCTGGTGTTTACCTCCGACTAGGAGCCCACAGCGCGGGGACAACACGCCACCGAAGGGGTTGTGCCGCGACACCTGGGTTGCGGTTCCAGGCGGTGGTCACCGCCTCCGGGGAGGCCGCAGGCATGTGCCTTGAGCCACTAGGCCTAGCGGAACCAAGCGCCATTTCCACGGAGGCAATGGATTCCTGCTGGATGGAGTCCAACAACGGTAGGGTGGACTCCTCCCGGGACCGATGGAGAGCCATGCGGACGGTCATCTCCTCCTCATCCCTGCATGGGGTGAGGTCACAATCAACGGATCAGGAGATCACGAAGTTGTATCCGTTATCTGTTATGCCGGAGAAGGCCGGAGATCGTTGGAACGAAGCTTGGGGGCATAGTGGAGTGGTTAGGCTAGTCATAGTGGGAGTAACATAGGTAGTAACATAGATGCCACGTAAGCAAAAATGATGAGATGGCAAGTAGTTAATGAGGAGAGAGGCAAATAGAGTAACATAATATGTTACCATCGCATAACGCTTCCCAATACAAAATAAGTCACACAGTAATAAATAAAGACATCTATGTTACCATACATATGACACTACCCACTATGAAGGTAGTAACATAGACTAATAACATATGTATGTTACTAGTCTAAGTTACTCTCCACTATGACCAGCTTTAGGGTTTAATCCGGGACGTGGATAGAGATAAATATATGTGGGGCCGAGGTTGGCTAGCGTGGGCCTGATCCGAAGACGTGCCCGTGCGTGTCCGGGCCTCTCCATATCCGCCTTAGATATGGACTAGATACGAGGGATGCCGGTCGGCCCAGACGTATAGGGCCAATATGAAGGGTGCAGCTGGGTCGAGATTTTGTGACCGGTCACTGACCGAGCCATCCGATCGGACTTACAGGGAGTGTTCGAGAAGTCCGGCTATAGATGCTCTAACATGTGTTAATTATCGCTCCAATAGTCTATATAAACCAAGTTCTTTGCTCTGGCAATTCACACTTTGGCTGCGTTACTTGGTTGTAGAGCAACAAGCTACTTGTGGCCGGACCGCCGGAGGTATTGTTCCAAGATCAGTCTCTGTTCTCTCTCCAATTGTTTGAAGGTAATACTGTCTCCCAGTTCATCGTGCATGATCTTCGAGCTTTTCCTACATGTCCGGTGTTGTATGAGCATTTGTACTGAAAGAGGGAGGGGACCTATTTTGTACCGAATCGGACATTTCAGATTCTTCGGTGCAACTATGGGAACCATAGGGACATTTCAGATGCCGGTGCAGGAGCTTGCTGGCGCCCTCGGCACGGCCGACGTGCCAGCTCAGTACATCGCGCGCGCGGACGAGGACCAACAGCTCGCCGCGGCGGTCGTAGCACCAGTCCCTGTCATCGACCTCGTCCGCCTTTCGAAGCACGGCGACGGCACCTCCGACGAGGCGGCGAAGCTCCGGTCAGCCATCGAGTCCTGGGTCCTCTTTATGGTAAGTAACAACCCTATGAGCTGCAGCTGCAGTCTGTACTACTCCACTAGTACTACTGTGGAGCAACAACAAGCATGCATATCCATTTCGTATCTTCTTGCAGGTCAGTAACCACGGCGTAGATGCCGTAATGGACAACATGATGGCCGCGTCAAGGGAGTTTTTCGGGCAGCCGCTCGTAGAGAAGCAGAGATACGCCAACCTGAACGGCGGCGAGCGGTTCAAGTTCGAGGGGTATGGGAACGACCGGGTGAGCTCGCCGGACCAAATCCGTGACTGGACTGATCGCCTCTACCTCAAGGTGGAGCCAGAGGATGAGCGGAGCATCGCCCTCTGGCCAGCATATTCCGAAACCTTTAGGTGACGACCACACAGAGCAATGTCTTCACAAATTTCCTGGCTCGAGGGAGGATTCGTTGACTGATCGTGTCATCATGAGAAACTGAATTATATTTTGGTGCAGGAATGCTCTGCACGAGTATACGAAGAAGTGCGGGGAAGTGAAGGACGATCTGCTAAGGGCAATGGAGAAGCTGGAACTTGACGACGATGATTATTTTGTGGAACACTTTGGGGAGAAGCCTCTCACTGACGTGAGATGCAGCTACTACCCGTTGTGCCCAAGGCCGGAGCTCGTGTTTGGCCTCAAGCCCTGTAACACCCCTGTGTATTAACCTCTGTGATCATCTGCTTATAATGCCAAGTCATTCTCATTTGCAGTGCCTAGTCACATTGGTAAAAGATTCAATTCAAAACCCACTCTGAAAATCAACTCAAATTCAAAATTGCAAAATGAAATTGCTCCAAACATGTTGGAATAATGTTCACCTTATCGCAAATAATCTAAACCTATTTGCTGTTAAGGAACACAACATCATCCTCAATCCTAAATGGGCTAAAGCATTTTAGCAGAGCCAAAACAGCACTGAAAATGCTATTTTCATTTTTAGAAAATCCCAAAAGTATTCCAAAAATGGCCAAACTTTTTGTGGCAGTGCTGGATATTGCAATGCACTTATGTGACCAAGTTTCACATTTTTGCAACATCAATTAATAGCTCACAAAAATGCAAAAGCCTGCTGTTTATTTAAACAGAAAAGAAAATAGAAAAGGTCACTGTGCACTGGCCTAAGTGCACAGTGCCCCGAACCCAGCCCACCAGCCCATCTCCCTCTTTCTCTCCCCTGCGTGTCGCCGCCGCCGTGGTCGAGCGCGCGCGCGCCGGCAGCGCGTCGACAGCGCGGCATCCAACGACGCCCGCGGCCGTCGAGTGGATAAGGCCGAAGCCGTGCGTCCCCCCTGGCCTCCCTCATCCATTCCATCTCCCTCTCCGTCGCCCTCTCCCTCAAATCCACCGGCGCCCGAGCGCCATTGACGCCGCGTCTTCGACGCCCCCGCGGCCACCGTGACTTCCACGCGGCCTGGCCGTGCTCGTCGGCATCGCCGTGGACCGCCACGCCCTCTAGAGCCGCTCGAGGGAGCCGAGGAGCTCTGCATCGCCCGCACGCGTCGTCTTCTTCCTCGGGTCGCCGGCGATCCCCTTCTTCTCCGGTGATGTTCTGCTGCTACTAATTTCCAAGGGCCATCTTGCGTGCCGCACGATGAGCTCCTCCGCCTCCTGCCCTTCCTCGTTAACTCCATCGCGTGTTGTAGCTAGCTGCCACCGCGTCCGTGCTCTGCTCTTCGCCGACGAGCTTGTGGCCGTCACTGTGGTCGATGACACCGCCGCCTGAGGCCACGGTCGAGCTCCTGGTGCTCTCAGGAGCCCGACAAGCACGCGCACGAGCCTCTCCGTGCCCCCTAGCGCCATTTTAGTCGAGGACCCGTATGCTCCGCCACCTGGCCTCGTCGCCGGCGTGGCCACGGTGACCTTATGGTCCCGTGCGTGCCACCGTTGCACTCCCCGCATCGAGTAGACGCCGTAGCCACCTCGCACTACTCGTTTTGCACGCCATAGCGCCGATTCCCAACTCCGGCCGAACGCGCCGCCCGCCGCCGTCGTTCTAGCGCTCAACTCCGGCCGAATTAGGCCGCGGGACCGCCGTAGATCGATGCGGCGTCGAACGCCCGATCGAACGCACTAGGCCGCACCCTCTCCCGCGCCCTGTGCGCGATTTCTGGCCAACTCCGGCGCGGATCCGCCGCTGGAGAGGTCGCCGGAGCGTCTCCGGCCGCCGTGCTGACCTGGCGCTGGTGGGCCCCGCCTTGTGCCACTGACTGGTGGGCCCATGGGCCCCACTTTGACCAGTTGACCTCGGTCAACGCTGACTGGGCCGGCTTCTGTCACTGACATGTGGGCCCCCTCTGTTAATTTAGTCTAATAAACATTTTTATAAATAAATGTGATTAGATTAGTCTAATATCTCACTGACATCAGGGGCCCACACCCCTAATTAACCCTGTTAGATTAGTTTAACCACCCTGTTAAGTTAACAGAGGCTGACATGTGGGTCCCACTGGACCCACAGGTCTGGTTTGACCCTGGTCAGCGAGTTTGTTGACTGCTGACGTCATCCACACGTCATGCTGACGTCATAATGAATTTTCGCTAATTTAAATAATTCCAGAAAAATGCTTTAATCTTCAAAAATTCATAATAATTAAACCGTAGCTCGGATCAAAAAACTTTCTACATGAAAGTTGATCAGAACGACGAGACGAATTTGATCGTCTCGTCTGTTTCCATGTCAGAACCCCCCTACGTAAGAGAACCTGTAACTTTTAGCCTGATTCTGGAAGATGAATAGTGCATATACTCAGGTTAATAAATTTCACTTTAACCCCAAAATAACTAAAATGACTTAGATGCGTCTTTAGGCAACCATGCACTACATCCTCTAGGCATAGCATACTCTGTGTTGCCTCATTTGTTGTGTATTTATTTGTTTCCTCCCCCTCTTCTCTCTCAGTAGACCCCGACACCGACGTAGTCCCGGAGACCGACGCAGCTCCAGAGGTTGACTACGCCCCTTACGACTTGACACTTGCTGCAGAGCTTCCAAGCAAGCACCCCTTTTTGAGCATACCGATATCGCCTATTCTTCTCTTTCTTATGCTTGCATTAGAAGTTGCTGCTGCTACTGTTATCCTATTTCTGCTACATAGCCTATTTATTGTAACCTGCTGTTGCTACCTACCTGCTTATCCTAAACTGTTTAGTATAGGTTGGGTAGAGACCTATCAGAGACCCCCACTTTGTCCCGACTGCCCCGCTGGATTAGCAGAAGACCCGATCAATGGGATCGAAGACCAGGCCCGGCACCGCACATCACTTCCCCCTTAGTTGCTCGACACTACTGGGTTACTATCGAATGCCGAGGGTGATACCTCGTCAGCACTTCTGATGATTACCTTGTAGGTTAGTTCATCGGTTATGGTCATCGAGGGTGATTCCTCCTTCTCCATTCCCGATAACAACACTGTCGTGCAACTCCTCAAGAGTGGACCTCGAGGGTGATTCCTCCTTCGTTCACCTTGATGATAACATCAGGTGGAATTCTATCGAGGGTGATTCCTCAGGGTTCCCCTTGGTGTTAGACACACGGTTACTGTGGTTACTATGACTTTACACTGAACTATGTTACTAAAGATGGGTCGGCCCTGAGGGGTACCCGCACGAGATTATGATGAGAGTGATATGGAGTCGGGTTGACCTGGAAGGTGCCCGCGAGATAATTACGAGGCGTGGCCGGGCATTCTTAGCCCTTGCCGTAAGTCCTCGAGACGGGGCGATGGGGTCACATCGATCATGAGTCTCTGCTCGTTACCATGCGCTCCTAATTAACTAACGGTTTGAATATTTGATCCGAGGGGCCTCTGGCCTAATAGCACTAACCATCACGTGGGCATAGTATGGGCGTTCTGCGTCGTATACATCAACCGAAGCTCTATAGACGTCAGCGAGGAGCAGCCCACTTTGGGTTGGACTGGTTAAGCCCGCGCTTGTATTAAGGGGGCTAGGTCTGCTTCCGGAGCGTCCTCGCAACATGCAGGGTTCCCAGGGCGAAGGCCCAAGACCCCTGGGGGCATAGGTTAGTCCGGCGTGCTGACCTCTCTTTGGAGCCTAGGTCGGGTTGCGGCGTATCATTTGGCCGAGGCCGGGCATGACCCAGAAAAGTGTGTCCGGCCAGAGTTAATCGAGCGTGGTGGGTAAGTTGGTGCACCCCTGCAGGGAAGAAAACATCTATCGATAGCCTGTCCTACGGTAACGGACACTCGAAGTTGTATCCCGATCGATACAACTAGAACCTGACACTTGAGATGATAACTGGATAGTATGGCTCTGGGATTGCTTTCTCGCAGGAAGTCGAGGAAGGATCTCTGGGCGAGGTTGATGACACTCCTATTATTTTACATTATGCTAATCTGCACTCTTCTAATGCTGCAAGACCGCTGAAGATGCTGAAGATGCTAGTCTTTGATAGGACTAGGCTTTCTTTCTATTCTGGCATTTCTGCAACCCAGTCCACATATACATCCCTCCTTTGATAATGTTGCATATGTAGTGTAGATCCTTGCTTGCTCAGTACTTCGGATGAGTACTCACGTTTGCTTTGCTTTCTTTTTCTTCCCATATCCTTTTGATGCAACCAGATGACGGAGCCCCTGAGACAGCTGCCCCTGTCGACGACTATGGCTACTACTACTACCCTCCTGGCGAGTACTACTACGAGGAGCTGACAGACGACCAGGAGTAGGATCGTAGGGTCCCAGGCAGGAGGCCTGCGCCTTTCAATCGTAGTGTTTTATTTTGCCCCGCCTTGTTAAAGGCCTATCTGTAACTCTGTAATATATGTACTCAGATATCTGATGCTTCCGCTAACACTTGTATGCCATCGAGCTATGTATTCGAGCCCTCGAGGCCCTGGCTTGTAATATTAAGCTTGTATGACTTTATTTGTGTTTTAGAGTTGTGTTGTGATATCTTCAAGTGAGTCCTTAGGCTTGATCGTGTGCATTTGCGTGTATGGTAGTGCACGATTAAGCCGGGGTCATCGCAGGTTGGTATCAGAGCCGACTGCCTGTAGGAACCCCCCTTTCCAACTCCTTGGCCGAAGATGAGTCTAGTGGTCGAAAACCGTTTTACTAACTTGGCTGTGTGGCTTACGAGCCCACGTCGCCAATTGGGTGGTATTAGGATCTTTTATTCCTCGTCGATACTCTGGGACTCTGATCTCTCTTCTATTCGGGTTTAATAAATTGACTAACGCCGACACTTAGGATCTCGTAAATTCCGTTCACCCGAAGAGCTTGATATCTGTGCGATTTCCCTGTCATTGATCGGATTAGTCTGATAATCATTTTCCTTTCCATTGTTTTGTTTAACCTTTCTCTTCGAGATCTGTTATACTTCTCATCGTCGAATGACAATCCTGAATTTCCTTTATTTCAGATGGATCGTCTGTTTCCACCGCGCCCTGCGACGCAGCTTGTGCTTCGCACTTGGGCTCGTGATGCACCTGGTTTTCCAGCTGTCCTGATCGCCCTCCTGAACAGACTGGGCTACCGCTGGTACCCCGAGTACATGGTCTACGAGGTTTACCGCGAGTTCAACCAGGAGCAGTACTATGCTGATGTTCGTATCTATGATCAGCAGGATGACTCAGACACTGAGCTGTACTTTTTCCACGGTATCGGCGTGACAATTGAGATGGCAGTCCATGATGCCGCCTACTCTGCTGTGGCATGTCTCCGAGGAGAGCTCAGCGTTAACTTGGATGCTTCTGAGTTTCGATACATTCCGTATGCCCCTGCTGGAGATGCTACTGGATACTGCACAGCTATCTGTGCCCCGTACGAGTGTCGTCGTTTCGACCCGCAGGTTCTGATTCAGTACACTCAGGCTCTGGATCGCACTGCTCGGGCTCTTGCCGTCGAGTTGTTTGCCACTCGAGCACGACTCTACGATGCTATGACACAGTTGCTACCAGCTGTTCGTGCAGGGATACATCCGCAATCCATCCTTTATCCTAGCAGGACCGTGATGCCACCAGGGATTGATTGGCCTGCTGTCGAAGGTCATACACCCGCACGTGGTCCTCTTCTTTCAGTTCGAGACCGGGTTCTGCACCAGAGTGCATATAGAGCGCAGGATTTTACTGCGACGGCCATCCGTCGACCGCACTTGCAGCTACCCCGTTTCAGTGGTTTTCTCTGACATTGATGTAGCCTTTGCTATGTCTCGTTGTGTACTTCCTTACCGCGTGCCTGCGTGCCGCCTAGCATGTCTAGATTTTGAATTTGCGCCATTATGCTGTCCGATTGTAACCGACTGTGTATGGATCTGTATGTCTTAAACGACTACTGTTAAGCATCTATTACACTACTTAAATATCGTCGTGTTACATCATACTTGTTGCAATACACTCGCAATTACTTTGCTAAATTACCCCTGTTGAATTGAGCAGGATGGCTGATAACAATCCACCACCGCCACCACCGCCTGACTATATGGCAACTATGATGCAACAATTTGAACTCAATCATCAGTTCATGACTGGGATTATGGATCAGTTTCCTCGTCCCCATGCCAACCAGCAGCCACCTTCAATTACGCTGCCAGAGTTTGTGTGTCTCAACCCAGTGACATTCCGCAACGCAGTTAATCCGTTGGATGCCGATGATTGGCTGCGTGACATCTTCTATGAGATGGAGTCAGCTGATGTTGCTCCTGCCAGCTATGTCACATTTGCAACCTACTTCCTGAAGTGACCCACAGCACAATGGTGGGCCACTCACAGACAGACTACCTCCTGGAACTATCGTCACCTGGGTGGAATTCAAGGCTGCTTTTCGTGCCCGCTATATTCCTCAAGCAGTTATAGCTCGGAAGAAGGCCGAGTTCCGCAACCTTGTTCAAGGCAACAAGACCGTAGAAGTCTATCAGCGAGAGTTCCTTGATTTGTCTCACTATGCTGAAGAAGACATCCCCACTGATGCTAGCAGACAAGAGAAGTTCCGTGATGGGCTACACCATGACATTCAACTAGCCCTGCTCGTCCAAGGCTATGCCGACTTCGCCACTTTGGTGAATAAGGCTATTATGGTCGAGACTGGTCTGAAGAAACACAAGGAAGCGACCAGACGCACCCGTGAAGCGGGCTCATCTTCGGGCTCGTCTTCGCAGAAGCGCCGTATCTGGATTCCTCACAACATGTACCGTCCAACAGCTCCAGTGTATAGGCCTGCTTATGCTGCACCTCGCCTGCCTCCTCCACCACCGAGGCAGCCTCTTCGAGCTGCACCACCTCGAGCTCCTGCACCACGTCAAGACAGTGGACTCTGCTTCAAGTGTGGCCAGCCAGGTCACCGTGCCAGAGACTGTTCTCAGGGTCAGAATCAGCTAGCACTTCCCCCTGCCGGTCGTGGTAATGGCCGTGGAATTGTTCAGCCACGCAACAACAATGCCAGGCCTTCTTATGGTCGTGGTCAGGCTTATCATGTCAACATGAGCGAAGACCCAGACCAACCAGCTACTGTGATGGGTACACTTCTTGTTAATTCAGTACCTGCATCCATTTATTTGATTCAGGAGCATCGCATTCATTCATGTCGGAAGATTTTGCATTCATGCTTGGCGTTAAGTGTGACAACCTGCATCATCCGTTAGGGGTTGACACTCCCACGGGTAGATGTCGAGCCTCCCTGTTCAGCCCCAAAGTCACTATTGAAAATGAGGGGTTGAAGTTTCAGGCACTCCCAATTATCCTGAGTTCTTCCAAAATTGATCTTATTCTGGGAATGGATTGGTTGAAGGCTCACTACACCTCAATCAATTGTGCCACTAAAGTTGTACACCTCCTGCACCCATCAGATGAGATAGTAAATTATCATGCTCATATCACTCAGAACGCTGAGGCTCAGATTTATGCCTTAAATGCGTTAAACGCTTCTCCGCTTGAGGGGATCGAAAACATTCCAGTCGTCTGTGAATTCCAGGATGTTTTTCCAAAAGAACTTCCAGGAATAACCCCTGCTAGAGCTGTCGAGTTTGTCATCGACTTGAAGCCTGGCACTACCCCTATTGCGAAGCGTCCTTATAAGATGCCTCCGCAACACCTTCTCGAGCTTAAGGAAGAAATCGACTAGTCACTTAAGAAGGGTTTCATCTGCCCAAGTTCTTTTGCCTGGGGAGCACCTTCTCTCTTTGTCAAAAAGGAAGATGGTACAAATAGGTTGGTTCAAGATTACCGTCCTATCAACCAGGCAACCATTCAGAATAAGTATCCGCTTCCTCGGATCAATGATTTATACGATAAACTTGCTGGATCATCGATGTTCTCTAAACTCAACTTGAGGTTGGGTTATCACCAGATCCGTGTCCGCGAAGAGGACATTCCGAAGACCGCCTTTGTTACTCGTTATGGCTCCTATGAGTACACGGTCATGTCATTTGGCTTAACGAATGCTCCAGCTACGTTCTCCCTCCTGATGAATTATATCTTCATGGATTACCTCGACAAGTTCGTCGTGGTTTCTCTGGATGATATTCTGGTATATTCGAAGAATAAGGAAGAACATGCTGAACATCTTCGCCTTGTTCTGGAGAGGCTTCGAGAACACAAGTTGTATGCCAAGTACTCCAAATGTGAATTCTGGCTTTCAGAAGTAACCTACCTTGGACATGTGATTTCCAAGGACGGTATCGCCGTTAACCCGGAGCGTGTTCAGGCTATCCTTGACTGGACTCCTCCGAAGAATGCCAAGCAAGTGAGAAGTTTTCTCGGCCTTGCAAGTTATTGCCGTCGATTCGTCGAGAATTTTTCCAAGATTACCACGCCCCTGACTAATTTGCTTCACAAAGGCGTTAAGTTTGAGTGGACAGACAAATGTCAGGAAAGTTTCTAGACCCTCAAGGACAAGCTGACTTCTGCTCCAGTGCTTGCTCCTCCGGATTCACGCAAGGACTTTGTAGTCTTTTGCGACGCCTCTCGCCAAGGTTTAGGCTATGTCCTAATGCAAGAACGAAAAGTGATTGCGTATGCCTCGCGACAATTGCGTCCGCATGAAGAAAACTATCCAGTGCATGATCTCGAACTTGCTGCTGTGATCTATGCTTTGAAGCAGTGGCGACATTACCTTCTTGGTAACCGGTGTGAGATATATACTGATCACCAAAGTCTGAAGTACTTGTTTACTCAGCCGGATCTCAATCTTCGTCAGCAGCGATGGTTGGAAACAATTACGGACTATGACTGTGGTATCTCATATACCCCTAGCAAGGCTAATGTGATGGCTGATGCCTTGAGCCGCAAGTCCTATAGCAACAACCTCATGGTTTGGCAAGCTCAACCTCGTCTTTATGAAGAACTGAGCAAACTGAATCTGCGTATCGTTTCGCAGGGTTCTCTTAATAACCTTGTGGTATAGCCAGATCTTGAGAAAGCTATCAAGGATGCGCAAGCTAAAGATGCCGAAATTGATTTGATGAAGAAAGAGCTTCACCTTGAGAAGTACAGGGATTTCGCGGTTGCTGAAGATGGAACCTTGTATTTCAGAGACCGCATTATCGTACCTCATTTCGAGCTTATGACTGACAAGGTCATGAAGGAGGCACATGATACACCGCTGTCTATCCATCCGGGTAGCACCAAGATGTATCGCGATCTTCGTCAGAGGTACTGGTGGTCTAAAATGAAGCAGGATATTGCTCGATATGTTGCTGAATGTGACGTTTGCCGTCGCGTGAAAGCAGAACATCAGAAGCCTGCTGGACTTTTGCAACCGCTCCCTATTCCTCTATGGAAATGGGATAAAGTGCAAATGGATTTCATAACTGGTCTTCCCAAGTCTCAGAAGGGTCATGATGCTATTCTTGTCATCATCGACCAACTTTCCAAAGTTGCACATTTTCTGCCTGTCAAGGAGACTATCACTGCTAGACAGTTAGCAGAGTTATGTATCTCCAGAATTATTTCACTCCACGGTATTCCGAAAGAGATAAGTTCGGACCGTGGCGGTCTCTTCACCTCCAAATTCTGGGAAAGTTTCCAAGAAGCCATAGGAACTCACATTACCTGGAGTTCAGCTTATCATCCCCAATCCTAGGGCCAAGTCGAGCGAGTTAATCAAGTGCTTGAAGATATGCTTCGGGCTTGTGTTATGTCTTTCGGTAAGAAGTGGGAAGAGCTCTTCTGTTTACCGAATTCTCTTATAACAACAGCTATCAAGCCAGCTTGAAAATGGCCCCCTTCGAAGTGCTTTACAGACGTAAGTGTTGAACCCCTTTGAATTGGTCAGAAACTGGGGAACGACCGCTCGTGGGTCCAGATATTATTCAACGCCGAAGAACAAGTCTGTATCGTTCGAGAAAATCTCAAGGCGGCTCAGGACCGCCAGAAGAGCAACTATGATCGCAAACGATGGGGTTTGACTTATCAACCTGGTGATCAAGCTTATCTGCGTGTCACTCCTATGAAGGGCACTCGTCATTTCGGAATCAAGGGCAAGCTAGCTCCACGCTACATCGGCCCCTTTCGCATTGTTGCCAGACGTGGACAAGTGGCATATAAATTGGAGTTGCCACCGCAATTCTCTCATATACACGATGTCTTCCATGTGTCGCAACTTCGTAAATGCTTCAAGGAATCTCCGCACCGCGCAGTGGATCACGAGATGCTCGAATTGTAAGATGATCTTTCTTATAAGGAGCATCCGATCCGCATTCTCGATGAAGCTGAACGTCGGACTCATCAGAAGACGACCAAGTTCCTGAAAGTGCAGTGGTCGAATCATAACGAAGATGAAGCCACTTGGGAACGCGAGGATCATCTTCGGGAAGAATATCCCGACCTCTTTCCTTCTACCTCCTGAATTCTCGGGACTAGAATTTTTTTTAGAGGAGGAGAATTTGTAACACCCCTGTGTATTAACCTGTGTGACCATCTGCTTATAATGCCAAGTCATTCTCATTTGCAGTGCCTAGTCACATTGGTAAAAGATTCAATTCAAAACCCTCTCTGAAAATCAACTCAAATTCAAAATTGCAAAATGAAGTTGCTCCAAACATGTTGGAAAAATGTTCACCTTATCGCCAATAATCTAAAACTATTTGCTGTTAAGGAACACAACATCATCCTCAATCCTAAATGGGCTAAAGCATTTTAGCAGAGCCAAAACAGCACTGAAAATGCTATTTCCATTCTTAGAAAATCCCAAAAGTATTCCAAAAATGGCCAAACTTTTGTGGCAGTGCTGGATATTGCAATGCACTTATGTGACCAAGTTTCACATTTTTGCAACATCAATTAATAGCTCACAAAAATGCAAAAGCCTGTTGTTTATTTAAATAGAAAAGAAAATAGAAAAGGTCACTGTGCATTGGCCTAAGTGCACAGTGCCCCGAACCCAGCCCACCAGCCCATCTCCCTCTTTCTCTCCCTGCGTGTCGCCGCCGCCGTGGTCGAGCGCGCGCACGCCGGCAGCGCGTCGACAGCGCAGCATCCACCGACGCCCTCGGCCGTCGAGGGGATAAGGCCGAAGCCGTGCGTCCCCCCTAGCCTCCCTCATCCATTCCCTCTCCCTCTCCGTCGCTCTCTTCCTCAGATCCACGGGCACCCGAGCGCCATCGACGTCGCGTCTTCGCCACCCCCGCGGCCACCGTGCCTTCCACGCGGCCTGGCCATGCTCGTCAGCATCGCCGTGGACTGCCACGCCCTCTGGAGCCGCTCGAGGGAGCCGAGGAGCTCTGCATCGCCCGCACGCGTCGTCTTCTTCCTCGGGTCGCCAGCGATCCCCTTCTGCTCCGGCGATGTTCTGCTGCTACTAATCTTCCAAGGGCCATCTTGCGTGCCGCACGGTGAGCTTCTCCGCCTCCTGCCCTTCCTCGTTAACTCCATCGCGTGTCGTAGCAAGCTGTCGCTGCGTCCGTGCTCTGCTCATCGCCGACGAGCTTGTGGCCATCACTCTGGTTGATGACACCGCCGCCTGAGGCCACGGTCGAGCTCCTGGTGCTCTCAGGAGCCCGATAAGCACGCGCACGAGCCTCTCCGTGCCCCATAGCGCCATTTTCGTCGAGGACCCGTACGCTCCACTGCCTGGCCTCGTCGCCGGCGTGGCCACGGTGACCTTATGGTCCCGTGCGTGCCACCGTTGCACTCCGCGCATCGAGTAGACGCCGTAGCCATCTCGCACTGCTCGTTTTGCACGCCATAGCGCCAATTCCCATCTCCGGCCGAACGCGCTGCCCGCCGCCGTCGTTCTAGCGCTCAACTCCGGCCGAATTAGGCCGTGGGACCGCCGTAGATCGATGCGGCGTCGAACGCCCGATCGAACGTACTAGGCCGCACCCCCTCCCGCGCCCTGTGCGCGATTTCTGGCCAACTCCGGCGCGGATCCGCCGCTGGAGAGGTCGCCGGCGCGTCTCCGGCCACCGTGCTGACCTGGCACCGGTGGGCCCCGCCTTGTTCCACTGACTGGTGGGCCGATGGGCCCCACTTTGACCAGTTGACCTCGGTCAACGCTGACTGGGCCGGCTTCTGTCACTGACATGTGGGCCCCCTCTGTTAATTTAGTATAATAAACATTTTTATAAATAAAATTGATTAGATTAGTCTAATATCTCACTGACATCAGGGGCCCACACCCCTAATTAACCCTGTTAGATTAGTTTAACCCCCCTGTTAAGTTAACAGAGGCTGACATGTGGGTCCCACTGGACCCACAGGTCTGGTTTGACCCTGGTTAGCGAGTTCGTTGACTGCTGACATCATCCACATGTCATGCTGACATCATAATGAATTTTTGCTAATTTAAATAATTCCAGAAAAATGCTTTAATCTTCAAGAATTCATAATAATTAAACCGTAGCTCGGATCGAAAAACTTTCTACATGAAAGTTGATCAGAACGACGAGACGAATTTGATCGTCTCGTCTGTTTCCATATCGGAACCCCCCTACGTAGGAGAACCTGTATATTTTAGCCTGATTCCGAAAGATGAATAGTGCATATACACCGGTTAATAAATTTCACTTTAACCCCAAAATAACTAAAATGACTTAGATGCGTCTTTAGGCAACCCTGCACTGCATCCTAGGCATAGCATACTCTGTGTTGCCTCTTTTGTTGTGTATTTATTTGTTTCCTCCCCCTCTTCTCTCTCAGTAGACCCCGACACCGACATAGTCCCGGAGACCGACGTAGCTCCAGAGGTCGACTACGCCCCTGACGACCTGACACTTGCCGCAGAGCTTCCAGGCAAGCACCTCCATTTTGAGCATACCGATATCGCCTATTCTTCTCTTTCTTATACTTGCATTAGAAGTTGCTGCTGTTACTGTTATCCTATTTCTTCTACATAGCCTATTTATTGTAACCTGCTGTTGCTACCTACCTGCTTATCCTAAACTGTTTAGTATAGGTTGGGTAGAGACCTATCAGAGACCCCCACTTTGTCCCGACTGCCCCGCTGGATTAGCAGAAGACCCGATCAATGGGATCGAAGACCAGGCCCGGCACCTCACATCACTTCCCCCTTAGTTGCTCGACACTACTGGGTTACTATCGAGTGCTGAGGGTGATACCTCGTCAGCACTTCTGATGATAACCTTGTAGGTTAGTTCATCGGTTATGGTCATCGAGGGTGATTCCTCCTTCTGCATTCCCGATAACAACACTGTCGTGCAACTCCTCAAGAGTGGACCTCGAGGGTGATTCCTCCTTCGTTCACCTTGACAATAACATCAGGTGGAATTCTATCGAGGGTGATTCCTCAGGGTTCCCCTTGGTGTCAGACACACGGTTACTGTGGTTACTATGACTTTACACTGAACTATGTTACTAAAGACGGGTCGGCCCTAAGGGGTACCCGCACGAGATTATGATGAGAGTGATATGGAGTCGGGTTGACCTGGAAGGTGCCCGCGAGATAATTACGAGGCGTGGCCGGGCATTCTTAGCCCTTGCCGTAAGTCCTCGAGACGGGGCGACGGGGTCACATCGATCGTGAGTCTCTGCTCATTACCGCGCGCTCCTAATTCACTAACGGTTTGGATATTTGATCCAAGGGGCCTCTGGCTTCATAGCACTAACCATCACGTGGGCATAGTATGGGCATTCTGCGTCGTATACATCAGCCGAAGCTCTATAGACGTTAGCGAGGAGCGGCCCGCTTTGGGTTGGACTGGTTAAGCCCGCGCTTGTAATAAGGGGGCTAGGCCTGCTTCCGGAGCATCCTCGCAATGTGCAGGGTTCCCAGGGCGAAGGCCCAAGACCCCTGGGGGCATAGGTTAGTCCGGCGTGCTGACCTCTCTTTAGAGCCTAGTTCGGGTTGCGGTGTATCGTTTGGCTGAGGCCGGGCATGACCCAGAAGAGTGTGTTCGGTCAGAGTTAATCGAGCGTGGTGGGTAAGTTGGTGCACCCCTGCAGGGAAGAAAACATCTATCGATAGCCTGTCCTACGGTAACGGACACTCGAAGTTGTATCCCGATCGATACAACTAGAACCTGACACTTGAGATGATAACTGGATAGTATGGCTCTGGGATTGCTTTCTCGCAGGAAGTCGAGGAAGGATCTCTGGGCGAGGTTGATGACACTACTATTATTTTACATTATGCTAATCTGCACTCTTCTAATGCTGCAAGACTGCTGAAGATGCTGAAGATGCTAGTCTTCGATAGGATTAGGCTTTCTCTCTATTCTAGCATTTCTGCAACCCAGACCACATATACAGCCCTCCTTTGATAATGTTGCATATGTAGTGTAAATCCTTGCTTTCTCAGTACTTCGGATGAGTACTCACATTTGCTTTGCTTTCTTTTTCTTCCCATATCCTTTTGATGCAACCAGATGACGGAGCCCCTGAGACACCTGCCCTTGTCGACGACTACGACTACTACTACTACCCTCCTGGCGAGTACTACTACGAGGAGCCGACAGACGACCAGGAGTAGGATCGTAGGGTCCCAGGCAGGAGGCCTGCGCCTTTCGATCATAGTGTTTTATTTTGCCCCGCATTGTTAAAGGCCTATCTGTAACTCTGTAATATCTGTACTCAGATATCTGATGCTTCCGCTAATGCTTGTATGCCATCGAGCTATGTATTCGAGCCCTCGAGGCCCTGGCTTGTAATATTAAGCTTGTATGACTTTATTTATGTTTTAGAGTTGTGTTGTGATATCTTCAAGTGAGTCCTTAGGCTTGATCGTGTGCATTTGCGTGTATGGTAGTGCATGATTAAGCCGGGGTCGTCGCAAGCCCCACACCGATGCAACTGTTGTTACTGTCCTTATGGTCGATGACAGAGTTGGTGGCCTACAAGTTCTCAAAGATGGGGTCTGGTGGGATGTACCGATCGTACCTCACACACTACTCATGATCATACACTAGTAGAAAAAGGCCCATTTGTCCCGGTTCCAGTGGCCCATTTGTCCCGGTTCTGGAACCGGGACTAAAGGGTCGGGACTAAAGCCCAATACCTTTAGTCCCGGTTCGCCTACGAACCAGGACAGATGGGGCTCCACGTGGCCGCTGTGGCTTGCCCAGGCAGGAGGGCCAAAAAGTCTCCACGCGTCAGCAGTTCAGGGGCTGGGGTTTTTTTTGAAAGGGGGGGGGTGGGGGGGGGGTTTGGGGGTTTTGTAGGGTATATATTGTGTTAGCTAGGTAATAGAGAGAAGTGACCTCTCTTATCTCCGTGCTTGGTCGACGCTACGTACTATACGTATAGAGAGAACTCGCGGCACGCTAGCTAGTAAGGAAATGAAGGAAACCATTAAGTATACAAGATCGTCATGAACATATATATACAGAGAGAAGTGATCGACCTCCTCCTTCTCCGAGAGATTGGTCGAACAACAAGTTTTCGTATATCTATCCGACGCTACTAGCTACATATATACAATATAAGATCTCTTACAATCCCTAACATCTGATGTCAAGTTCCACATGGTATTCTCCGGCTTTATTGATGACGTGGTCAAGAAAGAATCCTGCCAATTCCTCTTGAATTGCTTTTATGCGATCTTGTGGTAGGAGTTCATCCCGCATCTGCCACATCTAATTTGAAGAATGGGGTCAATACATATATATGAATGAAACTCAAAACAAATGATGGTAATAAAATAAAATTGTGAATATTATTGCTTAAGCACTTCATATTGTTTTTCAGAGTAGCCCCGCTCACAGGTCGTGTGGCGGATGAACTCACAAATGTAGTATCCACAAAAATCAGTCCCGCCTTCCTGCCACAACCACTTTACAAGAAATAGAGGTCAATCAAACTGATAAGCAAGCATGCTAAATGGTATTGATGAAACTAGCTAGAATCAATGGGAGATGCGCGGAACTAGCTAGTAGTACTTACTTTCGGGTGTGTAAATCGGAGCTCCCCCGGCAGTCCCGGAGCTTTAGCGGTGAACTCTTTCCAAACCCTGCCAGACAAAGAAAACAATTACTTGATATCAGGAAATGAACAAAGTTGTCGATATGGTGCGATAACGATCGATTGAACTTACTTCTCGAGCATTTTAGTCATGGCCGCATACTCCTTAGGATCTTTTCGTCTCGAGTCTAAGACGGTTACTAGTCCCTGCTCAAGCTTAATCTCTAGGAGAATAAAGTGGAAGCTGCGCACGCATGCATAACTCATCAATTACATTACTATAACCTCGAGTAGTAAGGGAAACCAAATATGCACAAGACAGTAACACTCACTTGAAGTTGTAAGGAAAGAGTATTTTATCTTTGTTTTGATTTCGAAGCAACGATTGTAGCAAGTTGGCCTCGGTTTCTTTGGCATTATATTTAACCGTCCATTCATCTATGAGATTTGTGTTAATGAACCCAATATCATAGATTTGTGCTTTTCTGCATTCGACGATCTTCAATCTGCATAATATAGTGAGGATAATTATATATACATGCAATGAAAGAGCTGAGCTATATATAGAGACTTAATTACAGAAGTAGTACTTACAGACAGTAGCAAGTGACGATTATTTTATCGAGGGCCTTTTGATTGAAAAACTGGAAGAACTCCTCAAATGGAACAGACAACAGATCAATTCCAACGAGGTCGTGCTCCTCTTTAACTCTCAGCGTCAAAGTATCTGTCCCAGACTCCTTGCAGGTGTCCATGTACCACTCATGGAATCTTCGCATCATCGTTGTTAGAGGAGGATGACCAGGTTTGACGAGAGGCTTCCCGTGCCGGTATTTGTGTTCGTCCACCTCCATTATATCAAAATGTGCATCGTCGGGCAGGTAATCTGCAGGATTGGTACCGGGCACCATCCCCGGATGATTAGCGACGATATCGCGAGACACCTTGAGCGGGGGGCATGATTGGTTCGCTTGTTCGCCGAGCTGGGGAATTTTGTTCCCACTTCTTCGTTCTGCTATCCTTCGATCACTGCAAGTACTTCCCGACTGCTCCGCTTCCTGAGATGTCCTTTCAATAATGCGCTCATAGTTGGTTTGCGGCGGAGACGGTGTTGGTCGCTTCAGGGCATCGAGAGTGCGCTTCGCTTTCACCGGATCTATCTTCTCCTCCAGAGGTGGAGGTTTCTTTGCAAAAAAGTCCCTCACTTGGGCTTTATAGATCTCCGCATTTTCCTCCTCGGTCATCTCGTATGGTAACTTCTCTAGAGGCTTGAGAGATGGACCTAATTTGTATTGCCTCCCGCCTCTAGCTGTACTGCTAGACGCCGGAGCGGCGGCGTTTCTCTTCTGTTGCTGCTGACGAGTAGTAGAAGGGGGCGGAGTGCTCCGACGCGCCGGAGCAGCCGGAGCGGCGGCTTCTGTCTTCCGCCGTTGCTGACGAGGCGGAGGAGGAGGTGGGCTGCTCGGACGCGCCGGAGCAGGCGGAGAAGGAGGCGGAGTGCCGCCCTCACGCGCCGGAGCAGCCGGAGAAGGAGGCGGAGTGCCCTGGTCACTCACCGGAGGAGGAGGAGGAGGCCGAGTGCCCTGACTCGCCGGAGGCGGAGGCATCCAGTTCGGAAGCTTGATGTGCTCCTTCCGCCATAGACATGGAGTCTTCAGAGCAAGACCCAACTGAGTCTCCCCTTCACCTGTAGGGTGGTCAAGCTCGAGCTCCTCAAATCCCTCCGTTACTTCATCCACCATCACAACAGCATAGCCTTGTGGAATCGGACGGCATTGAAAAGTTCCGTCGGGTTGAGGAGGTGTAACAGAGCCGACAGTCGCCTTGACTTTGAGGTTCTGCCATTGCGTCATAAGCTGGCAATGTTGAGCCTCCGTGATAGCATCCATGGGGTAGCTAGGAGCCGTGAAGTCAGGCTGCCGAACGAGCTCGGTGGAAGCCACGCTGCTTCTCCGCTGAGATGGCGGGGTAGCTTCTGGGGTAGCTCCGGCAGCTCGCTGGCTCTCAACTTGTTCCTCTAGCTTTTGTACCCTTGCATTCAGCTTCTGCAGTTCGCTCTGCTCCAGTTTCCTCTTCCTCTCCCGGGTTTTGTAACCGCCTGCGCCGGGAAACGCAGCCTTCCACGCAACAGAGCCTGGCGTGCCACGTGTTCGTCCTGGGTGCTCAGGATTCCCGAGGGCCTCGGTTAGCTCGTCATTCTCTCTATCGGGAATGAACGTCCCTTGCTGCGCTGCGGCGATACACTTCTAAAGCTTCTTGACGGGTATTGCAAGTTGCTCATCCATCCAAACGCGCTTCCCTGTTTCAGGGTCCATGGTTCCCCCAACCCCGAAGAACCAAGTCCTTGAACGGTCTGGCCAGTTCAATGTCTCTGGTTCGACCCCTTTAGCAAGCAGGTCATTCTCAGCTTTGTCCCATAGCGGCCGGGCTTTGAGGTAGCCACCTGACCCCGTGCGATGGTGAAACTTCTTCTTTGTAGCATTTATCTTATTTGTCTCTGACATCTTCTTACTCTTGTCCGATGTCTTGTAGGCCACAAATGTGGGCCAGTGATCTCTTATCTTCTCAAATCGGCCGGTGAATTCTGGAGTCTTCCCTTTGTCGACAAACATTGATTTCAACTCATTCTTCCACCTCCTGAATAGATCTGCCATCTTCTTAAGAGCACACGCCTTGACCAATGGCTCTATAACTGGCTTATCCGGATCCTCCTCTGGCGGTAGGGTGAAATTTGCCTTCAGCGAGGTCCAAAGATCATCTTTCTGTCTATCGGTGACATAAGAAACTTGAGGGTCTTTGTTCTTCTTAGGCTCATTCCATAGCTGGATGCTGATCGGGATGATGTCCCTAACAATAGCTCCGCACTGAGCTGAAAATGCATCCTTGGTCCGCCTCGGTTCAATCGGCTGGCCATCGTTCGCGATTGCTGTGATCATGAACCTTTCATCCTGACGCAACCTTTTCTTCGGGCCTCGTCTCGTTACCGAAGTTTGGCTCGATCCGGAGGGCTTTAAAAGAAGAAAGAAGAGTTAATATATGTACATACCAAAACAATTAATGCATCAATTAGCTAGTCAGCACATGCTTAATTAATATATATACCTCGCCGGACTTTGCAACAACTCCCTCCTCCGTTCGATCACCGGAGCCATCATCATGGTCTCCTTCTTCCTCTAGCATTCGGTCACCGAAGCCATAATGATCATGTCCTTCCTCCTCCATTGTTCGATCACCGGAGCCTTCACCCTCTCCTTCCAGACAATCGGTGTCGTTGAGATACGACAAGACATCACCTCCGCCGAGGATGATGTGCCCCAACAACTCTTTTGTTTCCAAGTCTCTTTGTTGATCCATAGTTTCTGCAAATATTACAACATGGCAATTAATATACAAACATGAGAGATGGATATATTAGTGGCAAACATAGACCTAGCTAGCTAATCACAACAAGGAATATTAATTAGTGGCCTCGACGCTTCTAGGGTTTGGGGTGGCCTCGACAACGCTCTTTTAACTTGGTAAATTTGGGTGGCCTCGACGCTTCTAGGGTTTGGGGTGGCCTCGGCAACGCTTCTAGGGTTTGGGGTGGCCTCGACGCTTCTAGGGTTTGGTCGGGCGAGAGGGGGTTGATCGACGTCCCCCCTCATGTTGAAGAGTTACCGGAGTTCTCTCATGAATGTCCGACGTCCGGACCGCCTCTCTCATGAATGTCAAACAAGGGATTTAACAAAATGGCGCCATTCTGGATGTGCAGAAAATGGTCCATATTTTTCCTGATCTCATCTACCCTTCTATATGTCACGTTGTCAGTGTCAAAGGATTCAAGAAAACCATGGCTTCATCATTAGCCGGAAGTAACAGGCGCATAATGGTACGAAGCTCTCCAAAATTGTTTTGGAACGGAGTCCCGGATAGGATAATTAGTGTTTTGGAAGTTCAGCAAGAGCCTTCCGAATATCGCTATTTGGAAGGCCTTTGCTGAAATTCGTACCAGAAAGCGAATTATTCTATCCGGAACTCCGTTCCAAAACAACTTTGAAGAGCTTTGTAGCATCATACGCCTGTTACTTCCGGCTAATGATGAAGCCATGGATTTATTCAATACTTTGACAGACAACGCGACATATAGAAGAATATATATATATATATATATATATATATGAGATTAGAAAAAAATTGGATCAACTTGTGCACATCCATAATGGGGGCATTCTTGATAAATCTCGACCCTCGACCCCTCGACGACCCTCAACCCTCGACCCCTCGGCGATCCTCGAACCTCGACCCCTCTGTGACCCTCGACCCTCTACCCTAGTTCCCGACCCTCGACCGCTCGGTGATCCTCGACACCCTCGTTCCCGATAAAAAATAAGAAGAGGAAGAAGAAGAAAAAAAGAGAGGAGAAGAAGAAGGAATAGAATAGAGGAGAAGAAGTTAGTTTTCCATTCCTCTATTCCTTCTTCTTCTCCTCTTTTTTTTCTTCTTCTTCCTCTTCTTATTTTTTTCTCCTCTTCTTCCTCTCCTCTTCTTCTCCTTCTTCTCCTCCTTCTTCCTCTCCTCTTCTTCTCCTTCTTCTCCTCCTTCTTCCTCTTCTTATTTTCCTTTTTCCTCTACTTCTTTTTCTTCTTCTTCCTTCTTCCTTCTTCCTCTTTTCTTCTTTTTCCTTATTTTCCTTTTTCCTCTCCACTAACCTAAAATGCACTAACAATACAACTAACCTAAATCAACTAACTCAACGTATGAATTTATAAAGTGCACTTGATATGTTTGGAGGACTCCTCCCCGCCCCCTCATGTCAAAGTTATCGAGGATGGGGTATATCGACAACGACATACATACATGGAAAAAAATGATATCCATCTATACATACATAGCCACATACATATATACATGAAAAAAAAATGCTATAAAAAAATATATATATGAACAAAAAAATGCTATGAACAAAAAAATTAATACACATATGAACAAAAAAAATACATATATGAAAAAAAATTCTAACTTTTGCATATTCTTTGAATATGAACATAATACATACATTTTTTTCTTAAATGTAACTTTGCATACACATACATATATATCATCATATACACTACATATATATCATCTATGAACAAAAAAATTATGAAAAAACAGGACATATCATCATATATATACATATACATATCATCATATACACTACATATATATCATCTATGAACAAAAAAAAAATCATCATATTAAAAAAAACAGAGAGGAGGAGGCCGGCCGGACCGAACGGCGAGGAGAGGTGCGGCATGGTCGGGGCAGGGCAGGAGCGCGGGGCAACGGCGACGAGGAGCGGGCGGCGACGGCGTCGAGGAGCAGGCGGCGACGGCGACCACGGGGCGGCGACGGCGTCGAGGAAGCAGGGGGCACGGGCCGGGCGGCGCGTCGGGGCAGGGCAGGAGCATGGGGCGACGGCGACAAGGAGCGGGCGGCGACGGCGTCGAGGAGCGGGCGGCAACGGCGACGGCGTCGAGGAAGCAGGGGCAGCCTGGCGGCGTTCAGAGAAGAATGGCGGGGTGGGGGAAATTTCTCCAAGTGTGGGGTTATATACCCACACCTTTTGTCCCGGTTCGTCGCACCAACCGGGACCAATGCTACCCTTTGGTCCCGGTTCGTGCCACCAACCGGGACCAAAGGTCTCTGCTTCCCGCCCTTTGGTCCCGGTTGGTGGCACGAACCGACCAAAGGGTAGCATTGGTCCCGGTTGGTGCCACGAACCGGGACCAAAGGTGGGCATTGGTCCCAGTTCGTGCCACCAACCGGGACCAATAGCCTGTGCCTGGCACAGCCGCGGTGGATGTTTAGTCCCACCTCGCTAGCTGAGGAGCTTCGGCACCAGTTTATAAGCGCGGCTATGCCTCCCCTTTCGAACTCCTCTCTATTGCAGGCCTACTGGCCTAACTGTGTCTCTCTTCCTGTGGGCCTACTGGGCCTTCTGTGGGCCTGAATCCTGGCCCACCTGCCGGGTTGGGTTTCTAGTCGTATTCAGGCCGTGGTGGCCCAGTAGGCGGCATTTTTTTATTTTTTTCCAGTTTTTTTGTTTTGTTTTTTGCATTATTTATTTTCTTATGTTTTTTGCTTTATTTTTCTTAATTCTTTTTGCTGTTAGGTCACAAAAATTATAAACTTTCTGTTAGTGCCATTAGTTTTCAAATTTGAATTCTTTGAAATTTGTGTGAATCACTAGTTTGTGAATAACTTTACTATAAAAATAGATTTTGAGTGAGCTTTTCCTCTGCTATTTATATTACTGTGTTTTAACATTATATTCAAACAAAATTTGTTATTTTACTTTCTAAACAAAATTCTTTATGATAATTCTTTTTGCTATTAAAGTTTCTAACAAAAAAATTCTTTATGATAATTCTTTTTGCTATTAATGTTTTGAACAGAAAATACTTTGATAATTTTAGTTGCATAATTTTTTTATAATTTTTGTTTCAAAAATACTAGAGGTTTATAAAAGCTTTTTAGTTGATTCCTTTTGCTATTAGAGTTTTATAAAAGCTTTTTAGTTGATTCTTTTTGCTATTGAAGAATATTATAGTTTTGTTTTAGTTGATCATAACAGAATATTTTAATAGATTATTTTAAGTTCATTCTTTTTGCTATTAGTTCATTCTTTTTGCGCTAAATGACCCTGAAATTGAAAAGCACTACAAATGAACTCTGAAAAGGTTGAAAGTTGGCATGGTATCATCATTTCACCCACATAGCATGTGCTAAAAAGTTGAGAGGGTTACGGCAAAAACTGGATGCACTTCGTATACAAAACGGACAATCTCTTTCGAAGTATCATGGTTTCATACGGAAACTCGTCTGTTACAAAAGGCATTTAATTTCTTCACATGTAACTGCAGTGATATTCTAGATCAAAGGCATCATCATAATAGTTGTGGAGAGAAAGTCTTCACTTTTTCTTCGCTTGTGTCCTTTGCTTATTGCGCCGTAACCATGGATATTCTTCATCGCTTAACAGGGTGCTTGGGTCAGCCTTGACTTTGAAGGGAGGAATTTCATGAAACTTTTCATAATCTTCAGACATGTCTGCCTTGCCCTCCAATCCCACGATGTCTCTTTTTCCTGAAAGAACTATGTGGCGCTTTGGCTCATCGTATGATGTATTTTCTTCCTTATCTTTTCTTTTTCTCGGTTTGGTAGACATGTCCTTCACATAGAAAACATGCGCCACATCATTGGCTAGGACGAATGGTTCGTCTGTGTACCCAAGATTGTTCAGATCCACTGTTGTCATTCCGTACTGTGGGTCTACCTGTACCCCGCCTCCTGACATATTGACCCATTTGCACTTAAACAAAGGGACCTTAAAATCATGTCCGTAGTCAAGTTCCCATATGTCCACTATGTAACCATAATATGTGTCCTTTCCCCTCTTGGTTGCTGCATCAAAGCGGACACCGCTGTTTTGGTTGGTGCTCTTTTGATCTTGGGCGATCGTGTAAAATGTATTCCCATTTATCTCGTATCCTTTGTAAGTCAATACAGTCGAAGATGGTCCCCTGGACAACGAGTACAGCTCATCAGAAACAGTGTTGTCACCTCTGAGACGTGTTTCCAACCAACTGCCAAAAGTCCTGATGTGTTCACATGTAATCCAGTCGTCACACTGCTCCGGGTGTTTGGAGCGTAGAATGTTCTTGTGTTCATCGACATACGGGGTCACCAAGGTAGTGTTCTGTAGAACTGTGTAGTGTGCTTGAGACCAAGAATGCCCGTCGCTACATATTATTGAGTCCCCTCCTAGCGTGCCTTTTCCAGTCAGTCTCCCCTCATACCGCGATTGAGGGATGCCAATCTTCTTAAGGCCAGGAATGAAGTCAACACAAAACCCAATGACATCCTCTGTTTGATGGCCCATGGAGATGCTTCCTTCTGGCCTAGCGCGGTTACGGACATATTTCTTTAGGAATCCCATGAACCTCTCAAAGGGGAACATATTGTGTAGAAATACAGGGCCCAGAATGACAATCTCGTCGACTAGATGAACTAGGACGTGCGTCATGATATTGAAGAAGGATGGTGGGAACACCAGCTCGAAACTGACAAGACATTGCGCCACATCACTCCTTAGCCTTGGTAGGATTTTTGGATCGATCACCTTCTGAGACATTGCATTGAGGAATGCACATAGCTTCACAATGGCTAATCGAACGTTTTCCGGTAGAAGCCCCCTCAATGCAACCGGAAGCAGTTGCGTCATAATCACGTGGCAGTCATGAGACTTTAGGTTCTGGAACTTTTTCTCCGGGATATTTATTATTCCCTTTATATTGGACGAGAAGCCAGACGGGACCTTCATACTGAGCAGGCATTCAAAGAAGATTTCCTTCTCTTCTTTGGTAAGAGCATAGCTGGCAAGACCTTCATACTGCTTTGGAGGCATGTCGTCTTTTTCGTGCAAACGTTGCAGGTCCTCCCGTGCCTCCGGTGTATCTTTTGTCTTCCCATACACGCCCAAGAAGCCTAGCAGGTTCACGCAAAGGTTCTTTGTCACGTGCATCATGTCGATTGAAGAGCGGACCTCTAGGTCTTTCCAGTAGGGTAGGTCCCAAAATTTAGATTTCTTCTTCCACATGGGTGCGTGTCCCTCAGCGTCATTCGGAACAGATAGTCCGCCGTGACCCTTTCCAAAGATTACGTGTAAATCATTGACCATAGCAAGTACGTGATCACCGGTACGCATGGCGGGCTTCTTCCGGTGATCTGCCTCGCCTTTGAAATGCGTGCCTTTCTTTCGACATTGATGGTTGGTCGGAAGAAATCGACGATGCCCCAGGTACACATTCTTCCTGCATTTGTCCAGGTATATACTTTCGGTGTCAGCTAAACAGTGCGTGCATGCGTGGTATCCCTTGTTTGTCTGTCCTGAAAGGTTACTGAGAGCAGGCCAATCATTGATGGTTACAAATAGCAATGCATGCAGGTCAAATTCCTCCTGTCTGTGCTCATCCCACACACGTACACCGTTTCCATTCCACAGCTGTAAAAGTTCTTCAACTAATGGCCTTAGGTACACATCAATGTCGTTGCCGGGTTGCTTAGGGCCTTGGATGAGTACTGGCATCATAATGAACTTCCGCTTCATGCACAGCCAAGGAGGAAGGTTATAGATACATAGAGTCACGGGCCAGGTGCTGTGATTGCTGCTTTGCTCCCCAAAAGGATTAATGCCATCTGCGCTTAAACCAAACCATACATTCCTTGCGTCATCTACAAACTCCTCCCAGTACTTTCTCTCGATTTTTCTCCACTGCGACCCGTCAGCGGGTGCTCTCAACTTCTCGTCTTTCTTACGGTCCTCTCTGTGCCATCGCATCAACTTGGCATGCTCTTTGTTTCTGAACAGACATTTCAACCGTGGTATTATAGGAGCATACCACATCACCTTCGCAGGAACCCTCTTCCTGGGGGGCTCGCCGTCAACATCACCAGGGTCATCTCGTCTGATCTTATACCGCAATGCACCGCACACCGGGCATGCGTTCAAATCCTCGTACGCACCGCGGTACAGGATGCAGTCATTAGGGCATGCATGTATCTTCTGCACCTCCAATCCTAGAGGGCATACGACCTTCTTTGTTGCGTACGTACTGTCGGGCAATTCGTTATCCTTTGGAAGCTTCTTCTTCAATATTTTCAGTAGCTTCTCAAATCCTTTGTCAGGAACAGCATTCTCTGCCTTCCACTGCAGCAATTCCAGTACGGTACCAAGCTTTGTGTTGCCATCTTCGCAATTGGGGTACAACCCTTTTTGGTGATCTTTTAACATGCGATCGAACTTCAGCTTCTCCTTTTCACTTTCGCACTGTCTCTTTGCATCAACAATGACCCAGCGGAGATCATCATCGGGCACATCGTCTGGTTCCTCTTGATCTTCAGCTTCCCCCGTTGCAGGATCACCGTATTCAGGGGGCACATAGTTGTCATCATCCTCTTCTTCTTCGCTGTCTTCCATCATAACCCCTCTTTCTCTGTGCTTGGTCCAAACATTATAGTGTGGCATGAAACCCTTATAAAGCAGGTGGGTGTGAAGAATTTTCCGGTCAGAGTAAGACTTCGTATTCCCACATATAGGGCATGGACAACACATAAAAACCATTCTGCTTGTTTGCCTCAGCCACTTCGAGAAAATTATGCACGCCCTTAATGTACTCGGAGGTGCGTCTGTCACCGTACATCCATTGCCGGTTCATCTGTGTGCATTATATATAATTATACAAGTATCAATCTAAATCATACAAGTAAGAATTTGTCTCTTTTAGAAAGAAGATAAGAACAAGAGGCTCACCACGGTGGTGCCGGCGACGAGATCGGCGCGGGCGATCGACGGCGGTGAAGACGGGGACGGGACGTGACGGACCGCTAAACCTAAACAAATCTTGAGGAAAATGGAGCTTGGAGGTCGAGCTTGGAGAGAAGAAAGCTTAAGTAGTGTGGCTCGGGCATTTCATCGAACACCTCATGTGCATAGGAGGTGAGCTAGAGCACCACAAAGCCCTCCCCTAGCTGGCCAGAAAAAACAGAGCAGTGGAGTGCTCTGCTTGCGGGGGTATATATAGGCACCTCATTGGTCCCAGTTGGTGGCTGGAACCGGGACTAAAGGACCTCCTTTGGTCCCGGTTCCAGCCATGAACCGGGACCAATGGATGTGGGCCAGGAGCGAGGCCCATTGGTCCCGGGTCGTGTCTGGAACCAGGACCAAAGGGTCCAGACGAACCGGGACCAATGCCCCACGAGGCCCGGCCGGCCCCCTGGGCGCACGAACCGGGACGTATGCCCCCATGGGTCCCGGTTCGTCACTGAACCGGGACTAATGGGCTGGCCAGGCCTGGACCAAAGCCCTGTTTTCTACTAGTGATAGGAGATCAAACTGAGGTACGCTTGTAAAATAAAATTTATATCCTGAAAAAGTAATGTTTTGTGAAAAGGTTATATGGAGGGAATCTCGAAACTTCAAATATTCAACATTGTGAGTTTTCCCCAAAATGTATAACCTCTCGGGCTGATGAAGGTTAACCTTTTGTGACACAGATAATGAGCAATGGGATCTTTAAGAGCCCTGTGCACAGGGTCCTGACAAACACAAAGAAAGAGTCTATCGGTGGCACTAGACTACTATGTTGATCCTGAGAGAGAAATCGAGCCATCGGCTCAGTTGGTCAATGAGAAGAGGCCTGCGTTGTACTCAAAAGTGAAGGTTAAGGACTACTTTGCCAGAAGTTACAACGCTTTTGCTGAAGGGAAAATGGTTATCGATACAGTGAAGATCTAACTAAGTTTGTTATCACTGCTTTCATTCAATAAAATGTGGTCATTCTGCAACAATGTTTTGTATCACGTATTCATGTATCGTTACATCCCTGGTGTATCACTCTCTTTATTCAATAACACATGTTCTTTCGGTTAGCATGGCCTACAGATACGGATTTGTGGAACATGGCTAGACCGGGAACACTTATGAATAATAAATTAAGAAAAAAAATACTAGGAAAAAACAAAACAAAAATCTGAATTTGTTTTGTAATATACATGGTCGACTGGTATACTTGTGTACGAAGTTTGGCAAAGTGGTAACCTAATCATGTGTGTTTTTACCTTGAAGCACATCTTGTGGCGGTTGCTGTGTCGTGGGCACGAATGGCGTGTATCAACATATGACAAGTCATCTCCCACAATAGGCATACCTCAAATATTGGTCACTCTATAATCTGTCATGATTAGTACCAAACAAGAACAAACCACAAGTCCTGCCATGGGTGAAGCTTATTTGGGAAGTGTACTACTCCTCTCTGCCTTTGGATAAAAAAGAAGGATCTTTTTGGTGGAATCAAGCAAGCTTCACAATGCATTGTAAATTCTGGCAGTACCATTCAACTTTGGACTGACAAATTGGAAAGATGAGCCATTGCAGCAAAAGTTCCATGAACTTCACTCATTTGCCAAGCATGGGGCTATTTCAATTAAAAACTTTGCTGAGCTTCGGGACTGGACCGAACACTTTCACCTCCCACTTCCGTCCAAGCCCATAACCAATTCATTCAGCTGCCTGCTATTATACCTGCTCTATCTCATTTAGAGAAAGACACGTGGCAGTGTTTGGGGCAATCAACTAAATACTAAATGAAAATGTAGAATCACCTATTGTGAGCTCAAGAGGAGCACATCTTCTTCAAACATATCTGGAGCACCTCTAGCAGGCTAAAGCATAAAATCTTCTTTTGGTTAGTGGCTCACGATAGAATCCCTACAAGATCCAAGTTGACCCGAAGAGGAATGTTGGTTGATGATCCCCGTTGCCCAAATTGTGATCAGAAGGCAGAAGAGACAATTCATCACCTGCTCTGAGATTGCAACTATGAACGCTGGGCCTCATTGATTCCATCAAAAAAGAGGAGCACTCAGTTTTTTTATGATACCCTTTTGGCCAGGGAGGAGCTGCCATCCCACTTTGCCATGGAGATTACCATGTTTGGATGTTGTAGTACTTGGATCCAAAGAAATGGTAAAGTCTTTAGCCATACAACCAACTTTCCACAACTGGAGATTCACCCTAAAAGAAAGATCCGAAGAAGCTTCAAATCAAGCTAAAGGAAAGATATTCAGAAGAATTCCAACAGTGGGTTACTCTTAACTTTCAGTAACATGTTGAACATGTTTCCAAAAACTGGTGTAGGCTAAGGCCGAAATATGCCTGCCTAGGTTTTATTAGCTTTTCTTCTTTTCTTTTTCTCCCTTTGTAACATACTGTTTACTTATATATAAAATTTACCATAGAAAAATTGTTCTACAGTGTGAGGCTTAAAACTAATGTTTCTATAGTACTACTATCAAGGTGTAGGAAAAATTCTCTCAACACTCTAGCTATTACCAAGCTCTTGCACGTTCTTACCGTATTGCAGTTGTTGTCGGCTTTTGGCGTTGTCAAAAGTTATCAAAAATTGGATATAGCGAGAGACACGCAAATTTATAATGAGGCTCAAGACAGATGATGTGATGCAGTGGTCAAGGTACAGTGTAGAAAGTGGAGCTCGATTAAGATCTTAACTCACAATATGAGTGACATAATTTATCAAAAAGAACGCAAGCTGAATAATTACTCAAACTCTTAACTAATGATGACAGATTAGTAAGTGATAAAACAATCTAGACCTAAATATTGAATCAAGTGAGTGAAACCGTGTCGAGGAATATATGTAGTAGGTCGAAGTAGGAAGAGACACGCAAATGTATAATGAGGCTCAAGACGGATGATGTGATGCGGTGGTCAAGCTCGCAACAGCAAAAAGAATGTCCGAAATAGAATTGGAAATTCATTCCAATCATCCGGCTGTAGACAGCCGCATCGACATCCGCCTTGCGAGCAAGCCGCGTGTCCAGTTGGCCCCATGCACATCAGCCTTATCTTATTCGCCAGCCCGTCGTCCTTCTCTTGTTCACAATCCTTGATTTTTTGTCGAAAGAGACCACGTGCCCAACGGAATTGCCAGAAAAGACCCCCTCCGAATGAAATTGTCAAAAAAGACCCCCTCGGCCGTGGCGGCAGGCGCGGCAAGCGACACGTGGCACCTGCCGCCACACCGGGTGGCGGCAGTACTGTTCACGCACTATTCCACGCAACTGGACGATTTTCAAACAGCAGGACGGAAACGGGCGCGATGTGAACAGTGCTGCCGACTACGGGCGTGGCGGCAGCACTGTTCATCGGGGGGATGAACAGTGCTTTAAAAAAAATTACAAGAAAAATTAAAAAAAAAACTGAAATTTTTCACCCGCTTAGAACACTCGATCGTCTTTCTGCCATAAAAAATTCAGATTTTTTTTAAATTTTCCTGCCTTTTTTTATTTTTTAAAGTACTGTTCACCCCTCCCCCCGATGAACAGTGCTGCCGCCACGCCCGTAGGCGGCAGCACTGTTCATATCGCTCCCGTTTCCGTCCTACTATTCGAAAACCGCCCCGCTGTGTGAATAGTGCATGAACAGTACTGCCGCCACCCGGTGTGGCGGCAGGTACCACGTGTCGCCTGCCGCCACGATCGAGGGGGTTTTTTTTGACAATTTCATCCGGAGGGGATCTTTTCTGTCAATTTCGTTGGACAGGTGGTCTCTTTCGACAAAAATTCCACAATCCTCATCTCATCTTCTCCTTCCTCTTCCATCTCCTTGCACAACCAGCACGCCGTTGCCACCACCTCGTCGCGACGCTCCGCCTCCAAACCCTCCCTCCGAATGTTGGGGGGGGGGGGGGGGGGGGGGGGGGGGGGGGGGGGGGCTCCGACAGCAGCCGCCGGTGCTGCAAGCGGCGACGTGGGTGCTGCGATGGGGCTCAGAGAGGAGGTTACCGGCGCTACGACAATGTGCTTCCAACGGCGACGCCGTGTTGTGACGCGGAGGCGGTCACCGGTGCAGCAAGCGGCAACTCTACGACGAGAAACCGAGGGCGGACGCCAGTGATGCTTTGACCACTGCTGCGATGGAGGACGCCAGTGATGCTTTTGACCACTGATGCAATGGGAGGCAACTTGCTGTAACCACGACGACGTGAGGCGTGCTGTGACGGTGCTGCGAGGCATGTTCGACGGCCACGCTGACGAGGCGTGGTGCGACGATGGTGTCAGGATGGCTCGGCTTCAACGGCCAGGACGTCGAGGTTCAACCGCATGTCGATGCTGCAGGCGTGCTTCAACGGCGCCTCGATGCTTCGACAGCCACGACGACGAGGCGTACTTCAACGGCTATGACTACGAGGCGTGGTGCTTCAACGACTCCGACGACAAGGAGTGTAGAGGCGATGATGCGAGTCATGCTTCGGCGACCGCCGACACTTCGACGATCAAGACGACTGTACTTTGACAGCTAAGACGACGCGGCGTCGACGGTCGTGGCGATGCTGCAGGCCTGGGCGATGCTTCAATGGCCAAGACAAGATGCTTCAGTGGCAACACCTGTAGAGGCGGCATAGACGGTCGCGGCGATGCTGCAGGCGTGGGCCGATGCTTCAATGGCCAAGACGAGATGCTTCGACGGCAACACCCATCAAGGCGGTGCCGACGGTCGCGACGATGCTGCAGGTGTGGGCCAATGCTTCGACGGCGACGTCGATGGTCATGGTGATGCTACAGGCATGGGCCGATGCTTCAACGGCCACGATGATGATGCGTCGACGGCAATCCCCGTCGAGGGGATGTCGATGGTCACGGAGATGCTGTAGGTGTGGGCCGGCGCTTCGACGGCGGTGTCAATGGTCACGGCGATCCTGCAGGCGTGTGCCCATGACGGCCACGACGACCTCGATGCGTCAGGGGCAACACCCTCGCCGTGCTGCGAAGGCTTTTCTATATTACGTGGTGCGAGCATGAGATTAGGCGCGATGGTTACTAGCGTTTTGTGTGCGTTGGCGTGAGGCAAGCTGTAGCGAGTGTGCTACGGGTGGAAGGGAAGAAAGTTCATCAGCAAGCCAGACCACCATCACCTGAACGTGCCCCATATATAGCATCAAACGCAAGATCTATGGATCAGGGGGTTGTGCCTGAGTCAGCTCTATTCAGTCGATGGAGACCACGGACACTGGGAACAATCAAAGTAAACACTGACGCCTCTTTTCTGCCGGACAGTGGGCAATGCCATATTGGTGCAGTCGCGCGGGACTATAAAGGTCAGGTCTTCTTCTCTCTGTCTAAGAGGGGAGATGAATGCTCGTCTGTGGAAGAAGCTGAAGCACAAGCAATGCTGTCAGGAATTCGCCTTCTGTCATCTCTTTACGGAGGCGCAGTATGTGTGGAGACAGACTGCTCCTTCTTGGCGAAGGAGCTGCAATCGGGAGCCGGCAATCGCTCTGCTTGCCACCCAATGATATGTGACATCCGTGCAGAACTTGTAAAGTTTCCTTCGACCCAAATCAATCTTGCTAGACGGGAACAAAATTCTTTGGCCCACAGCCTAGCTGCACGCGCAAGGAGCAAGGAGGATATTCAACTGGTTGCAAGTGTCCCGGGAGACTTAGAAGGAGTATGGAAAGCTGACTCAGAGTTGGCTCCGGAGTAATTCTGAGTCATCAGTGTGCTACGGGTGAGATCTGATGGTCATGCTTGGCTGTATCGAACGGCTATAGAGGCGGATGTAGCAGTCTGACTTTACATCCGGATGGTGCCTAGGGCCCGCTTCTATTTGTTTATTTTTGCGCACTAGTAAGCTTGCACGTGCAACGCACGTCTAGACTAACGCACGTTATATTTTAGAACATTTGTAGTTCTAAAATAATGCGATGCGTGCTATTTTCAATATCTCACCTTTACAAAATCACCCAGAAGAAGTAGAAGCTTATATCTGACGGTATTCTCGGCCCAACAATTGTTGATATGGTTCAGAAATATGATAAGAAATACAAGCACAAGGATTATTAATGTGAAACATGACCAAGTTTGAAAGCATGATCCTTTGTCCCCAGTTTATACTATCTCTCACCTTTCACCATTCTTTTAATACACAATGAGACAAAGCTTATGCGTGTCTGAGAGAAAAAACACAATGCAATGTGACTGTTAGTTTTTAAGGTCCTTTGAGCATCAGGTCCTCACAGAAAAAGCTATCTTAAAAATCCCCAAAAGCTATCCAAAAGAAAAACGAATTATCTCACGGAACAAATGAAAAATTGATGTTAGTTTTTGAGAAGGATACATGTATATGTATCTTATCCATTACAATTTGACAAAATGATTTACAGGAGTACCTTCATGTGAACAAAATGCTGAAGAATTTGAACATGAACAGCCTGCAGTATAAGAGAAGCGAGAACAATAGATTCACAAAAGTACACTTTCCTGTACTTCTGTTGCAGGTTAATAAAAATGGAATATACTCTGATATAGGATCTTCAAACTACCTTTAATTGGTTACACTTCACTCAGATCAAATACAAAATAGTAGCTGCATACTACTACTACTTAGGCCATTTGTTCATAACAAAGAGTGAAGCATTCCTACCCTTGCTTATCTACATTACTGCTACCCTTGCTAATCTGCATTGGTACAGAATTAAACGGATCTGATCAATGGAGTTGGAGACAAAAAAAGAACAGTGAACCAAAAGAGAGGCAACTGCAGTCATGAAGGGAGAAGAATCCAAATAGTCTTGGATCAATGGAGTTGGAGATACAGAGGCAAAAAATTTCCAACACATGGATTCATCACAAAATCTCTGTACCTTCTGTGTACTTGGAATTCACCACAAATTCTTTGTACATTTTTTTTTCAAAATCAATTCTTTACAATTTACACAACACCTGCACTGCACTACATTTGTATCATGTTGGGCATTAGACATGACCATTTGCATCAAGCCAATGCCTCTTTTGGGGAATGCTTCTAGTACTGCTCCAACCAACTGCACACACTCGAGAAGACCAGATCGGGAGAATCGAGTGGGGAGGAGGCCAGATTGAAGGACCTTCAGTTTTAAGTTCCAGCATCTCCCTATTGAACCATGATGGTGAGGAAATCAACCAAAGGGACGGAGGAGATCTACAGCGCAGCGATGCTTAGCTTAACATATTTAATAGGTTCAGTTGCTATTCCTGTCAAATCTGAATATAAATGCTACTGAGAGAAGAGATGAAAATGGTCAGAGGGAGACACAACATCGTCCTACAGAGAGAAGAGATGAAAATGGTCATAGGAAAGTGGCCGGTAGTATTTCTCGTTCTCTCAAACTCATCGCTTGCTGCTCTTTCATGTGAAAGATGGGAGGAGATTCTCATCAGACCAAAGAAAAGCAGGGAAGAGAAAATATCAGAGTAAGAAAGAAGAAAGAAAGGCGAGACACAGTTTCTCTGCACGTGAATCTCGAAAAAAATTCACTTTGATATACCAGGAACGATTATAGAATTGATAAAGATGTATATATCACTGAAGAAAATGGTGTGTGTATCACTATGAGCAATACCAAACTTCCACAATTCACACTGTATCATAAACATATATACTATTTATAGTAAGTTATAATTTGCTACTCCTGTAATCAAATTTGACGTTTTGCATCTCGCTTGACATAGTAATTAATACCAATTGTTATCGCAGTTTTTTTAAGTTCTGTACGTACATACAGAACAGTAGGTACTCGGTACTCACCCAGAGTTCCCCAGCCCACATTTGACATACCCAAATCGCTATTGATATCGTCAGCCGTCGTCGGGTCCGTGAGACTTGCAAGCACCACCGCACCATCAAAGACTCACAGTCATGCTCCTCTACCAATCCGGCCTGAGCGCATGGCACCCAGACCATGCTGTTGCAAGTGGCCTCTGTGCTGGAGGCGGCCACCACAGCATCGCGCGTGCACGGCCGGATGTCCTGCGCCAGACCTGGAAAGAAGAGCGGGGCAACGCCTCGCACTCGGGGCTGGGCGAGGAGTAGTGACAGCGGCTGCAACTGCATCTCTGCCCCGACTCCAAATCCGTACCCAACTCGTCGTCCTTCCATGCGAGCTGGGCGACGCAGCCACCGCCGTCCAGGTCTACCGCCCCATCCAGTCCTTGCTGACGGCCTGCTTGGATCCCGCGCCACCACGCTAAACCACCGTTGTTGAGGCAGAGATCAAGATGAAGCGGCGATGGCGGCGCATCGAGGGTGGAGGGGTTCGATGGTCGCCACGGAGGAGGAGGACCAGAATATGGCGTAGGGCACCGGCAGCGGCAGGTCGAGCCGCGGTGGGTGGGCCGGACTGATAGGAAAATGAAATTCTGGTGGCACTTTTTTCGCCTCTTCCTTTTATTTAGCAGCGTATGATGGCGTGGACCTATTTTCCTCCGTGGTGGAGTATGGTCAGTCAATGTAAATTACTAAGTGCACACAATGGATTGATTAGGTTAATCCTATTTGTTAGATTGAGATTTGTGGGCCTAATCGTGTGGTGCTGATTGGGTCGCGCGGTGTCGTGGGGCTAATTACGGGGTGTACGTAAGAAAGTTCTTGTTTGATTGTTTAATAGTAGTGGAGAAAAGAGATGCTAGCCATCCTGATTGTTTTTTTTTTTTTACTTTTTTCTTTTCCTTCTCTCTTTTTTTTTTCCTGCTTTTTTTGTCAAGCCGGTTGGTAGCAATGGAGACGTACACAATTTAGATCTACAGGGACTTGAAAGATTGTCGTCGTTGGAACTTGCGTGTACAACTCACGGTGATGGATGCATGCAAGAGAAACTTTGTGAGGAGAACAGCGGCGCGAAGGGCCAGACAATGTTTGCCTTGGTGTCGGGGCACAGCGCAGGTGGATAGCGGCGCTGCGACTGCGAGGATGGTGCCTGCCTAGGCGAGGCGCAAGCGACGGGCATCACGGGTAAGCCTCTGTCTCCAGTATGGCGTGGCACGAGACGACCGAATCTGGCGTAGCTGTGCGTACTGCAAACAAAACAGCCAAGAACCTCGGACAGAGAGATACGGCCGTTAACTCCTTGCGTGCATAGCGTCCAAAAATTATGGCAGCGAGGAGATTGAGGATACAGCAGATTCAAACTCTTTTCTTTCCTTGATTGAGGATGAGCGTGCGGCACAGAGACACTTTCCTCCCAAACTAATCCATACCTGCACTAATACTGGATGAATGCAGCACACAAGTCTGACTACACAAAAACTGGATGCAAATTGCTAAAGGTTACTCCCTCCCAACAAATGCCTGGGGTTCCTCTGCCTCCCGCCGGCATCGCCGCCGGTCCGCCTCGTCTCCGGTGGCCTTAGACTATGGTGGCGCGGTGGATCCCGGCCTTTGTCGGCAGGAGGGCTCCATTTTTGGATGTTTCCTTGAGTTTTGTTAGGGTTTGTGTCCTACTCAGGAATATGAGACAGCGGCGACTCCCTGAAGATGAAATAAGGTCCTCCCCGCCTAACCGCCATCCCGGTGATGCGTCTAGCAGCATCGGTGAGCATGTGAAGGCATGTCTCCGGCAGATCCGTCCTTGATGGATATGCTCGAATCTGGCCATAGTTCATCTATATTTGTGTGTTTTCACGTTGGGTCCTTCCGGTATACGCTACACTTCAACGGCGGCAGTTGCTGTTTTGGTGCGCTGGTCCTATAGGGCCTTAGCACGATGACTTCCCGACTATCTACTACAACAAGTTTTGCCTAGCTCCGGCGAGGGAGGGGCGATGACAGCGGCGCGCCTTTGAAGGTTCGCTTCAGTGCTTCTAGTCATAGCTAGGTGGTCTACGAATTTGGATATAATTTTTATTATTTCTTGTGTTCATTGTACTGCCATGATTGAAGATGAATAGATCAGACGTTTTCCCGCATTTTTTTCCTAAAGGTTAAAATGATAGGTGTCCTCGCAAAAAAATGATAGGTGCAAAGGATGAACGATTTTTTTTCTTTTGCTTTTCATGGATTGTAGGACAGAAAAAACTAATTTAATAAAACTGTAAATCTCACTGATGAACCTAATACCAGATATCTGATACCATTTCATGTGACGGCGGCCTGATCTTTCGATGAGAATGGAGATAACTATTGATTTGATGGATTTTTACCTTGATGGTCCAGCTATACTGTAGGTGAAGATACGCCTTGACAATCGCTAAAACAATTTCCGATGGCTATTGATTTTGCCGTATGCATGATTAATCGGAACAACGAGATTCGACTTCCTGCAAGAAACCGGAGAACCGGCAACAATTATGATGAATGAAAAAGAAAGAAACAAGATTTCGCTCCGCTTTATATATAAAACAACAACCAAAGAAAGTACATGGTCGACGATACATGATGATGAAGTAGGCCTCTTACAAAGTGATCCCAGAATAGCCGGATCAAACACACGCGACTACCCTACCAAAAGAGAACACAAGAAGATGTGAAAACAATGTCGTGCTATGCCCTGGTACACCTAAGCTGCACGAAGATGCCCTCGGTAGGGAGAACGGCGCAAAGTGTTGTCGCTGCCGAGTCCACAATGGACAAAAGGTCTTCATTTGGAGCCCTGACACGGAGAGAAAAACCACGATGACGTTTTCAAGAAGAGAGCGGCACCCGTGAGCGTCGTCGTCATCGATGCCAATGAACAGAGCTTTTGCTCAGCAGCTCATCCAGGCCACCACAAGGCCTGCAGGTGAAGCCCTGAGGTCAGATCCCTAGATCCGGACCAGGGTGTCGCCCCTGTGAGGTTAGAGAGCACGCGCGAGCCACGAGCCATCCGTCAGTACACCACCCATCCCAACATGACGAGGAAGAAGAGCCACCACTGCCGCGATGGTGCCCACTGGAGAGCCAACTATACGGACCACCATTCGGGCCTCCACCCCTGCATCCCCGTCGTGAGACACCGTTCACTGCTCACTTAACAACACACTTAACCACGGTTGGAAGGTTCCTCAATATTTCACTTTTCGTTAATAGTCATAATTTTTTCTATCATAGCCTTTCTTCTTCCAAGGTTAAAAACATAACATGTCCAGCTGCACTTGAATCAAGGATAGATTTAGATTCATTGTCTATTCCATGATAAGACAAATGGAGTACAACATATTCAGCAAAACCATGGTAATGACAGAGATTCAAAAGTTTAGAGTGTCTCTCCCAAGCTTTGTATAAGCTTTCTCCGAGTTTTCGAGCAAAAGATGTAAGATCTTTTCGGAGTTTTGCTATCTTAGAGCAAGGAAAAAATTAGCCATAAATTTTTGTGCACACATCTTCTAGTTGGTTATGCTGCAATATGGTAGTCTGTTATACCATTCTTCAGTCTTGTCCTTCAAAGAGAATTTGAAGAGTTTCAATAAGATAAATTCTCTGGGCACATCTTTAATTTTAAAAGTCTCGCATAAAGCGTCAAAGAACATAAGATGTGCTTGAGGGTCTTCCTCTTCATCTGTTATAAAAGCATGTTTAGTTACTTCTTGGATTAGTTCAAAGTCAATCGAATACTCAGGATCAAAATTTGTAGGATAGACTATAAGATATGGAGCCCATATATGGAGCACAGTACTCTCTTAGAGACTTCTCTTTCAAATAATGGACATCTCTGCATAGCAAGTGTTAAGCTTAGCAGTTTGATTTTTTTAATGATTTTTCCTGTAATGGAGTTTGTAGCTCCTTTGGAAAACGATCAAGATAGTCTGGTAGAGAAGTTCTTCCAGAATGATTAGCGCCCATGTCATTGACAGAAAGCATCTACAATAACAACACCTACAAATCAGTTACAAAACAAATACTCCGCGGTTGATTAGTTCCCCAGCAATGGTGCCAGATAATGCTTGATGACCTACAAGACACACAGGGTAATGTAGTACCTTCGTGTAAGTATCCCAATATTAATTGTCCCAACAAAGAGTGGAGGAGAGTATTTATGGGTGGCATTTCAGCCACACGTGAGTTGTCACTGCTCTCATATGAAGTAACTATTTGAAAATCTTCAGAGGCTATTAATGTCCTTTAGAACAAATAAATTAGAAGAGTAGTAAAAAAATATTGATTGTAGAAACAAGAATAACAACTTAGAAATAAAGAACATAAAGTAAAGACATGAAATAAAGTTGGTTTCATGCAAAAGAGAGATTGGGCGTGGAGAGACTTAAGATCATGGTTACATCAAGCATGCCAGTGCGACATTAATACCAATTATAGTATTTGGATTGCTTGTTCATTAGGTGGATCACCCTAGGGTTATGGAACTCCTCCATGCGGGGTCACATTCCACTCTGTGGTCCTACTTCGATGTTTCCACAGTGTGGTCATCGCCACAATTAAGGTTGTTAAACCAGAACCATGTACTATTTTTGATGGTTCACCATTATCTCATATTGTCTTCGTTCCTCGTAAATATCTCCACCTGACAGCTGAAGGTCACGGATTCCCTGAACAATATGTGTTACCCATATATATCTTTAGATCATGCTGCTTGGGCCCTTAAATTGGACAACACGCATTGCGCTCATCACAGAAGAACAACTTAATTACTAAACAATCATAAGACTATAAACACAAATGACGACATATAGGATAGACACAAATGAATCTTACCATTCACCTACATATCCCACATCTAGGGGGAGTTACTCACATATCATAGAAGAATAACCAGTCATCTCATAAAATAATCCAATGAAGACCATATTAATAATACCGAGCAGATCCACAATAAGATGAATGATTAAACCAGTCTCACTCTCGAGATGAGTATGAATAGAGTTATACCCCTTCATCTTGCAACCTCAAATTCCTCTTATAATGGTGATGATGAGATGTAATGAAGATGCAAAAACAAGACGGAAAATATCTCGGATAGTTCTTCTTCTGCGGATCTCTTCTCCCTCCGTTCTGAATGGAGTGGCTGCGACTAGGTCTCTCTGATGCTCGATGCCCCTTTACGAAGATTTCTCATGTAGATGAGGGGAGCTAGCTGGCGCCTGGTACGAGCGCTTGTGCTCGTACTGGTGGCCATCTTGTGCTGTGTTGCCGCTGGTGCATTTTCTTCCAACATGGAAGTTACTTCAAATGGCTTGATGTTGTGCAATCTTGACTGGTTTCCTTCCATAAACAAATTTTCATGCCAAACAATAGAAAAATGATTTTTCTTATCTCTCGGAGGATTATTGTTGGAAACAACCGAGAAATAACGAAAACAAGGTCAAAAATCTTCACGAAGAGTCATAAATTCTTGAGACATCACTTGCTCTCTCGTAAGAGTGGTTGGGTAACCCCAAGTATTGACGGAAATATGCCCTAGAGGCAATAATAAATTTGTTATTATTATATTTCCTTATTCATGATAAAGGTTTATTATTCATGCTAGAATTGTATTGATCGGAAACTTAAATACATGTATGGATATGATACGTCCATTTTGCATCATGATTTCGTACTGTTATTTATAACTTTTTATGCAAGATAATGCTTTTTGGAGTATTTCTAATGCCTTTTCTCTCATAATATGCAAGGTTTGCACAAAGAGGGAGAATGCCGGCGGCTGGAATTCTGGACCTGAAAAATCTATGTCAGAGTTACCTATTCTGCACATCTCCAAATGAGCTGAAACTTCACGGAGAGTTATTTGGGATATTTAAGAAATATTGGAGCAAATAACTACCGGAGGGGGGGCACCTGGTGAGCACAAGACACCAGGGCACGCCAGGCCCCCAAGGCGCGCCCTGGTGGGTTGTTCTCAGCACGGCCCACCTTCGGTGCCCATCTTCGGGTATATAAGTCATTTTGACCTAGAAAAATCAGGAGGGGACTTTCGGGATGAAGCACCGCCGTCTCGAGGCGGAACTTGGGCAGGAGCACTTTTGCCCTCCGGCGGAGCGATTCCGCCGGGGGAACTTCCCTCCCGGAAGGGAAATCGAGGCCATCGTCATCACCAACAACCCTCTCATCTTTGGGGGGGGGGGGCATCTCCATCAACATCTTCAACAGCACAATCTCCTCTCAAACCCTAGTTCATCTCTTGTGTTCAATCTTTGTACCGAAACCTCATATTGGTACCTGCGGGTGACTAGTAGTGTTGATTACATCTTGTAGTTGATTACTATATGGTTTATTTGGTGGAAGATTAGATGTTCAGATCTATTATGCTATTTAATACCCCTCTGACCTTGAACATGATTATCATTTGTGAGTAGTTACTTTTGTTCTTGAGGTCACGGGAGAAGTCATGTTGCAAGTAATCATGTGAACTTGATATGTGTTCGATATTTTGACGATATGTATGTTGTGATTCCTTTAGTGGTGTCATGTGAACATCGACTACATGGCACTTCACCCTATTTGGGCCTAAGGGAATGCATTGTAGAGTAGTTATTAGATGATGGGTTGCTAGGCTGGCAGAAGCTTAAACCCTAGTTTATGTGCTACTTCGTAAGGGACCGATTTGGATCCAAAAGTTTAATGCTATGGTTAGATTTTATCTTAATACTTTTCTCGTAGTTGCAGATGCTTGCGAGAGGGTTAATCATAAGTAGGAGGTTTGTTCAAGTAAGAACAGTACCTAATCACCGGTCCACCCACATATCAAATTATCAAAGTAGCGAACACAAATCAAACCAACATGATGAAAGTGACTAGATGAAATTCCCGTGTACCCTCAAGAACGCTTTGCTTATTATAAGAGACCATTTTGGCCTATCCTTTGCCAAAAAAGGATTGGGCTACCTTGCTGCACTTTATTTACCATTACCGTTACTTGTCCGTTACAAATTATCTTGCTATCAAATTACTTGTTACCGACTATTTCAGTGCTTGCAGAAAATACCTTGTTGAAAACCACTTGTCATTTCCTTCTGCTCCTCGTTGGGTTCGACACTCTTACTTATCAAAAGGACTACGATTGATCCCCTATACTTTTGGGTCATCAAGATTATTTTCTGGCACCGTTGCCGGGGAGTGAAGTGCTCTTAGTAAGTGGAAATTGGTAAGAAAAATTTTATACTACGTGCTGAAATTTATTGTCACTTGTTACTATGGAAAACAATCCTTTGAGGGGTTTGTTCGGGGTATCTTCACCTCGACCGGAACCACAATTAGTTGCCCCTCAACCTACTGCACCTACTGAAATTATTGGTTATGAAATTCCTTCGGGTATGATAGAACAATTGCTAGCTAATCCTTATGCAGGACATGGAACCGAACATCCTGATATGCACTTGATATATGTGGATGAAATTTGTGGATTATTTAAGCTTGCAGGTTTGCCCGGAGATGAAGATAAGAAGAAGGTTTTCCCTTTATCTTTGAATGGAAAGGCATTGACATGGTATAGGCTATCCGATGATATTGGATCTTGGAACTGAAATCGATTGAAATTGGAATTTCACCAAAAAAATTATCATATGCATCTAGTTCATCGTGATGGAAATTATATATATAATTTTTGGCCTCGTGAAGGAGAAAGTATCGCTCTAGCTTGGGGTAGGCTTAAGTCAATGTTATATTCATGCCCCAATCATGAGCTCTCAAGAGAAATTATTATTCAGAATTTTTATGCTCGGCTTTCTCGTGATGATCTATCCATGCTCGATACTTCTTCTACTGGTTCTTTTATGAAGAAGACTATTGAATTCAGGTGGTATCTTTTAGAAAGAATTAAACACAACTCTGAAGATTGGGAACTCGACGAAGGTAAAGAGTCAGGTATTAAGCTTAAGTTTGATTGTGTTAAATATTTTATGAACACCGATGCTTTTCAGAAGTTTAGCACTAAATATGGACTTGACTCTGAGATAGTAGCCTCTTTCTGTGAATCATTTGCTACTCCTGTTGATCTCCCTAAGGAGAAGTGGTTTAAATATCACCCACCTAGTAAAGAAGAAATTAAAGATCCGGTCATAGTTAAAGATGAAACTATTATTTACAATGTTGACCCAGTTGTGCCTACTACTTATATTGAAAAGCCACCTTTCCCTGTTAGGATAAAGGAACATGCTAAAGTTTCAACTGTGGTTCGCAAAAGTAATATTAAAGCACCAAAAATTTCTGAGTAAATTAAAGTAGAACCTAGTGTTGCTATGGTTAAAGATCTCCTGGCAGAAAATATTGATGGGCATGTTATTTACTTCTGTGATGAAGCTGCTAGAATTGCCAAACCTGATGATAAAGATAAACATAGACCCGTAGTTGGCATGCATGTTGTCTCAGTTAAAATAGGAGATCATTGCTATCATGGTTTATGTGACTTGGGTGCTAGTGTGAGTGCTACTCCTTTTACTCTTTACCAAGAAATTATGGATGACATAGCACCCGCTGAAATAGAAGACATAGATGTTACTATCAAACTTGCTAATAGAGACACCATCACACCACTTGGGATTGTTAGAGATGTTGAAGTCTTGTGGTGGAAAATAAAATACCCTACTGATTTTCTAGTTCTTGGTACCCCACAAGACGATTTTTGTCCCATTATCTTTGGTAGACCTTTATTGAACATCGTTAATGCTAAAATAGATTGTGAAAAACAAACTGTCGGTGTTAGCTTCGGTGATGAGTCTCATGAGTTTAATTTCTCCAAGTTTAATAGACAACCTCATAAGAAAGAATTACCTAGTAAGGATGAAATAATTGGTCTCTCTTCTATTGTCGTGCCTCCTACTGATCCACTAGAACAATATTTGCTAGACCATGAAAATGATATGCATATGCATGAAAGAAATGACCTCTGCTCAGACACAATTTGCCTATTGAAACTCTAGGAGGTCCTCCTCCACCTAAAGGTGATCCTGTGTTTGAATTAAAACAATTGCCAGACACTTTGAAATATGCTTATCTTGATGAGAAAAAGATATATCCTGTTATTATTAGTGCTAACCTTTCAGAACATGAAGAACAAAGATTATTAAAAACTCTGAGGAAGCACCATGCTGCTCTTGGATATACTCTTGATGATCTTAATGGCATTAGTCCCACTCTCTGTCGGCACAAGATTAATATGGAACCTGACGCTAAACCCGTTGTTGATCATCAACGACAATTGAATCCTAAGATGAAAAAAGTGGTAAGAACTCAAATACTAAAGCTTTTGGAGGCAGGTATAATCTATCCCATAGATGATAGTAGATGGGCAAGTCCCGTTCATTGTGTCCCTAGGAAAGGAGGCATTACTATTGTTCCTAATGATAAAAATGAATTTATCCCACAAAGAATTGTCACTGGCTAAATGGTAATTGATTTTAGAAAACTAAATAAAGTGTGACGCCCGGATAATTAAGCTACAGTAACCCTCTACTAATGATGCCACGTCCCCTGGGTTACTATTGATAAACTCGCGTCAATTCAAAACCCAGTTCAAATTTCAAATTTAAAATAAAGTAAAACAAATAAAGTTTTCAAATGTCAAAACTTAAATGTTCAAAGTGTGGCCAATATTCCATAACTAATTATGGTGGTGAACCAATATTTTTATAAAGTGTTTTAATGACCTAAATTAATCAAAACAGTGGCCTAGATAATAAATTAATTGCTTCTTGAATTATAAAAATACCAAACTGTTTTATTTAAATCTCAAACTAATTGTGGCAGTGGCATATTTATTTATACTAAATTGGGGGCTAGTGTTATATTTTATAAAACTAAAAATAAAAAGAAACTAAGCTGAAAACAGAAACAAATAAAACAAAAGCAAAATAAAAAATAAAATCAAAACAAAACAAACCCCCTGTCCGCCCTGGGCCTCGGCCCACACCCAGCAGGCCCAACCATCCCAACCCCACCCCCTCGGTCATTTTCCTCTACTGCTCCTACGACCAAGGCGCACGCCCGAGCAGTGCCCGCCGGACCACCTCGCCGGCGTCGCCGCGGGGATGATAAGGCCGCCACCCGCGCCTCCTCGGGCTCCTCCCCTGCCACTCCACTCACCCCACTTCACCCCCAGCTCTGCCTGTAGTCATGTCATCCTTTGTGTGCACTTCCGTGTACACAGAGCTGGGTACCCATAGCAATTTATTATTTATTTTCGAACTAAAATTAATTAAAAAATTGTTTTAAACTTTGAAAAATCATAGAAAAAAATCCGTAACTCGGATGAGAAAGTTTTATACATGAAAGTTGCTCAGAAAACTATGACGAATCCGAATACACAGGTCGTTCGTCTACCACACGTCCCTAGCATAGTGAATGTGCAACCGTCCTCCTCCGTTTCATCTGTCCGAAAATGCCAAACTTCGGGAAAGCATTCCTGGATGTTTTCCCGCTTCGCCGGTATCGTGTAGCACTACGTTAGAACACCCCTAGCACCGCTTATCGCCATGTCATGCATCTGTGTGCTTTGTATTTACTAGTTCTTCCCCCTCTTCTTCTCCGGTAGACCCTGAGACTGCTGCTGGTGCCCCTGTGATCGACTACGTCGACGACGACCCTTCTTCCCTTTCAGCGGAGCTTCCAGGCAAGCCCCCCCCCCCTTTGATCACTTCGATATCGCCCATTCCATTCTCTCTCATGCTTGCATTAGATTTTGCTACTGTTATTGTTTGCTCCTATTCTGATGCATAGCCTGCTTTTGTAACCTGCTCATTGTACCTTACCTGCTTATCCTAAACTGCTTAGTATAGGTTGGTTAGTGATCCATCAGTGACCCCCACCTTGTCCTTGTTGCCCCTTCTTCATCTTCGACGACTCGATCAACGTGATCGACGACCAGAGCCCGACACCTCACATCACAGCACGCCCCTTTTGTTGCTCGACACTGCAGAGCTACTATCGAGTGTCGAGGGTCATACCTCGTAACGCACTCTTGATGATAACTCTGTAGTGTAGCTATTCGGTCGTGGTCATCGAGGGTGATTCCTCCTTCACCACTCCTGACATGAATCTGTCGTGCAACACCTCAAGTGTGAACCTCGAGGGTGATTCCTCATACGTTCACCTTGACGATTATATCAAGTGGAATCCACCGAGGGTGATTCCCCGGGGTTTCCCCCTTGATGTTTGAACACACGGTTACCTTGACTTTACTTGAGACCTTTGTGAAAGTCGGGCGGACCCGGAGAGCACCCGCAAGATGTTACGGTGGCGACTGGCTATTTAGCGGTATCACCCAGGAGGGGTGGTAGCTCCGGACTTGTCCCGACAGCCGTCACTTCTTTTAATAATGCACTAACAGGTTTGGGTATTTGTTATGAGTTGGCCACTGGCCTATACGCACTAACCACCACGCGAGAACAGTTATGGGCACTCGGCGTCGTAGTATCAGCCAAAGCTTTGTCAGACGTTCAGTTCAGCATTGCGGCACGGCCTGGTCGGCGCCCTAGTGGAGGTGGCCAAGATCGCCCTGCGCGCAACGACCCGGAGTGCAACGGGCGATGGGCCCAAGACCCTAGAGCGCTTAGTATGTAGACCGGTGGGGACCTCTCTGCTGAGCCTAGGTAGGGCTGCGACGTGTTGATCTTCCGAGGCCGGGCATTGACGCAGTAAAGTCTGTCCGGCCAGAGTAATCAAGCGTGTTGGGAAATGTGGTGCACCCCTACAGGGAAGTTATCTATTCGAATACCGTGTCCACGGCAATGGACATTCAGACTTGTATCCTGATCTATTACAACTAGAAATGGATACTTGAGATATGTGATGGATATGTGGCTCCGGGATTGCTTTCTCGCAGGGAGTCGAGGAAGGATCTCTGGGCATTAATACTACAACATGTTTGTTAAATATAAACTGCTTTTCTATACTCTTCTGAATGCTGCAAGATGCTTGGAGCTTCTTGAAGATGCTAGTCTTCGATAGGCTAGGCCTTCCCCTCTATTCTGGCATTCTGCAGTTCAGTCCACAGATACAACCCTTCCATTTGATACTAATGCATACTTAGTATAGATCTGATGCTTGCGAGTACTTTGGATGAGTACTCACGGTTGCTTTGCTACCCCTTTTCCCCCTTCTTTCTTCTTTTCGGTTGTTGCAACCAGATGGTGGAGCCCAGGAGTCAGATGCCAACCCCGTCGACTACTACTACTACCTCGACGGAGCCTACTACTACATGGAGATCGCCGACAACTAGGAGTAGTTAGGAGGTCCCAGGCAGGAGGCCTTGCCTCTTCGATCGTTTTTGCTTTTGTGTTGCCTTCTTAATGTAGTCTTGTTTACCTTATGTCTGTACTCAGATATTGTTGCTTCCGCTGACTCTTGTGTATTGATCTATGTATTCGAGCCCTCGAGGCCCCTAGCTTGTAATATAAAGCTTGTATCTTTTATTTGTGTTTAGAGTTGTGTTGTGATATCTTCCCGTGAGTCCCTGATCTTGATCGTACATGTTTGCGTGTATGATTAGTGTACGATTGAATCAGGGGCATCACAAGTTGGTATCAGAGCCGACTGCCTGTAGGAACCCCCTTTCCAACTCCTTGGCTAAATTCGAGTCTAGTCTTTGGAAAACTGTTTTACTAACATGGCTGTGTGGCTTACAGGCCTACGTCGCCATTGGGTGGTATTAGGATCTTTTACTCCTCGTCTATACTCTGGGACTCTGATCTTTCGTCTATTCGGGTTAAATGATTTGCTAACTCTAACATTAGGATCTCGTGATCACATCCACCCGGAGATTTGTATTACTCTTTCTCGAATTGAGGGCCAAGATCTGCTTCAAAGTATTCACTGACCTCAGGATCCTTTTATCGAGGGCACCTTGCGTCATCACATGAAAATCCTTCACTCTAGTGGTTTTCTTCGACGCTGATGTAGCCTTTGCTATGTCCCGTTGTTGTAGCCCTCCATTGCGTGCATGCGTGTCGCCTAGTATGTCTAGGATGTTTCTCTTGTCCGAAATCATACGAACAACGTGTAATTGGCCCCGTATATGTATCTGTATGTCTTCAATGACTACTGCTTTGTACATGATGCGCCTTTGCTCAATGTTCAAGTTACACCATGAATTACTCCATACACTTGCTCCACCCCTTGCTAAACTGCCCCCTGTTGCATTAAGTAGGATGGTCAGACCCGCTGGTCGTGGCCGTGGTGACAATAATCCACCACCGCCCGAATACATGGCCGAAATGATGCAGCAGTTTGATGCTGAATCGCCAGCTTATGGAAGGAGTCATGGCTCAGTTCCCGCGTCCCAATATAAATCAGCAGCCAACCCCAGTGACTCTGCAAGACTTTGCACGTCTCAACCCTGTCATCTACCACAGCTCAACCAAACCCTGTGATGTTGATGATTGGCTTCGTGACATCACTTTCGAGTGGGAGTCTGCTGATGTAGCCCCTTCCAACTATGTCACCTTAGGGGCTTACTACCTGAAAGGTCCCGCTGCTCAATGGTGGAATGGCCACAGGCGTTCCTTACCTGTTGGAACCGCCATCACTTGGCCGGAATTCCAAGCTGCATTCCGCGGGCCAATGTTGAACCACCATGGTTAGTCACAACATTCTCGTCAAAATTGAAGAGTTGGAATTCCATGTTTCCCCCCATTGTTTTGAAGTCTTCCTAGTATTGACCTCATTCTGGGTATGGAATGGTTGAAAACACATACCGCTTCTATCATTTGCGCCACTAAAACCGTCCATCTACTACATCCTTCAAGCGAGATAGTAAGCTACCATGCTCATCTTGTTCGTAATGCCGAAGCATAGATTTATTCCTTGGATGCGTGAAACGCTTCTCCTTTGTGAGAATTGAAAACGCTACATCAAAGTCTGAAGTATCTGTCCGGTCCGTGTTCTCGGTCAAGCTGAATGTCGCACCGTCAGAGGGCTATCAAATTTCAAAAAGATTCAGTGGTCAAGTCATTCTGAAGATGAAGCCACTCGGGAACTCGAGGATCGTCTTCGTGATGAATACCCCGTTTTGTTTCCGTCTACCTCCTAAATCTCGGGATGAGATTTCTTGTAGTGGAGGAGAATTATGACGCCCGGATAATTAAGCTACAGTAACCCTCTACTAATGATGCCATGTCACCTGGGTTACTATTCATAAACTCGCGTCGGTTCGAAACCCAGTTCAAATTTCAAATTTAAAATAAAGTCAAACAAATAAAGTTTTCAAATGTCAAATCTTAAATGTTCAAAGTGTGGCCAATATTCCATAACTAATTATGGTGGTGAACCAATATTTTTATAAAGTGTTTTAATGACCTAAATTAATCAAAACAGTGGCCTAGATAATAAATTAATCGCTTCTTGAATTATAAAAATACCAAACTATTTTATTTAAATCTCAATAATTGTGGCAGTGGCATATTTATTTATACTAAATTGGGGGCTAGTGTTATATTTTATAAAACTAAAAATAAAAAGAAACTAAGCTGAAAATAGAAACAAATAAAAGAAAAGCAAAATAAAAAATAAAAAATAAAAGCAAAACAAAATAGCCCCCCTGGCCGCCCTGGGCCTCGGCCAACACCCAGCCGGCCCAACCAGCCCAACCCCACCCTCGTTTTCCTCTACCGCTCCTACGACCGAGGCGCATGCCCGAGCAGTCCCCGCTGGACCACCACACCGGCGTCGCCGCGGGGAGGATAAGGTCGCCACCCGCGCCTCCTCGGGCTCCTCCCCTGCCACTCCACTCACCCCACTTCACCCCCAGCTCTGCCTGTAGTCATGTCATCCTCTATGTGCACTTCCGTGTACACAGAGCTGGGTACCCATAGCGATTTATTATTTATTTTAGAATTAAAATTAATTCAGAAATTATTTTAAACTTTGAAAAATCATAGAAAATAATCCGTAACTCGGATGAAAAAGTTTTATAGATGAAAGTTGCTCAGAAAAATGTGACGAATCCGAATACGCAGTTCGTTCGTCTGCCACATGTCCCTAGCATAGTGAACGCGCAACTATCCCCCTCCGTTTCATCTGTCCGAAAATGCCAAACTTCAGGAAAGCATTCCCGGATGTTTTCCCCCTTCGCCGGTATCCTGTAGCACTACGTTAGAATACCCCTAGCACCGCTTATCGCCATGTCATGCATCTGTGTGCTTTGTATTTACTGTTCCTTCCCCCTCTTCTTCTCTGGTAGACTCCGAGAATGCCGCTGGTGCCCCTATGATCGACTACGGCAACGACGACCCTTCTTCCCTTTCAGCGGAGCTTCCAGGCAAGCCCCCCCCTTGATCACTTCGATATCGCCCATTCAATTCTCTCTCATGCTTGCATTAGATTTTGCTACTGATATTGTTTGCTCCTATTCTGATGCATAGCCTGCTTTTGTAACCTGCTCATTGTACCTTACCTGCTTATCCTAAACTGCTCAGTATAGGTTGGTTAGTGATCCATCAGTGACCCCCACATTATCCTTGTTGCCCCTGCTTCATCATCGACGACTCGATCAACATGATCGACGACCAGAGCCCGACACCTCACATCACAGCACGCCCCTTTTGTTGGTCGACTCTGCAGAGCTACTATCGAGTGCCGAGGGTGATACCTCGTAACGCACTCCTGATGATAACTCTGTAGTGTAGCTATTCGGTCATGGTCATCGAGGGTGATTCCTCCTTCACCACTCCCGATACGACTCTGTCGTGCAACACCTCAAGTGTGAACCTCGAGGGTGATTCCTCATACGTTCAGCTTGACGATTACATCAAGTGGAATCCACCGAGGGTGATTCCTTAGGGTTCCCCCCTTGATGTTTGAACACACGGTTACCTTGACTTTACTTGAGACCTTTGTGAAAGTCGGGCGGGCCCGGAGAGCACCCACAAGAGTTATAGTGGTGGCTGGCTGTTTAGCGGTATCACCCAGGAGGGGTGGTAGCTCCGGACTTGTCCCGACAGCTGTCACTTCTTTTAATAATGCACTAACAGGTTTGGGTATTTGTTCTGAGTTGGCCACTGGCCTATACACACTAACCACCACGTGGGAACAGTTATGGGCACTCGACGTTGTAGTATCAGCCAAAGCTTTGTCAGACGTCCAGTTCAGCATTGCGGCACAGCCTGGTCGGCGCCCCAGTGGAGGTGGCCTAGATCGCCCTCCGCGCAATGACCCGGAGTGCAACGGGCGATGGGCCCAAGACCCCGGAGCGCTTAGGATGTAGACCGGCGGGGACCTCTCTGTTGAGCCTTGGTAGGGCTGTGACGTGTTGATCTTCCAAGGCCGGGCATTGACCCAGTAAAGTCTGTCCGGCCAGAGTAATCAAGCGTGTTGGGAAATGTGGTGCACCCCTGCAGGGAAGTTATCTATTCGAATACCGTGTCCATGGTAATGGACGTTCAGACTTGTATCCCGATCTCTTACAACTAGAAATGGATACTTGAGATATGTGATGGATATGTGGCTCCGGGATTGCTTTCTCGCAGGGAGTCGAGGAAGGATCTCTGGGCATTAATACTACAACATGTTCGTTAAATATAAACTGATATTCTATACTCTTCTGAATGCTGCAAGATGCTTGGAGCTGCTTGAAGATGCTAGTCTTCGATAGGCTAGGACTTCCCCTCTATTCTGGCATTCTGCAGTTCAGTCCACAGATACAACCCTTCCATTTGATACCAATGCATACTTAGTATAGATCTGATGCTTGCGAGTACTTTGGATGAGTACTCACGGTTGCTTTGCTACCCCTTTTCCCCCTTCTTTCTTCTTTCCGGTTGTTGCAACCAGATGGTGGAGCCCAGGAGTCATATGCCAACCCCTTCGACTACTACTACTACTACTACCCCGACGGAACCTACTACTACATGGAGATTGCCGACGACTAGGAGTAGTTAGGAGGTCCTAGGCAGGAGGCCTTGCCTCTTCGATCATTGTTGCTTTTGTGTTGCCTTCTTCATGCAGTCTTGTTTACCTTATGTCTGTACTCAGATATTGTTTCTTCCACTGACTCTTGTGTATCGAGCTATGTATTCGAGCCCTCGAGGCCCCTGGCTTGTAATATAAAGCTTGTATCTTTTATTTGTGTTTAGAGTTGTGTTGTGATATCTTCCCGTGAGTCCCTAATCTTGATCGTACACGTTTGCGTGTATGATTAGTGTACGATTGAATCGGGGGCGTCACATTAAGCAACTAGAAAAGATCATTACCCTTTGCCTTTTATTCATCAAATATTGGAAAGATTATTTAAGCACACACACTTTTACTTCCTAGATGGATATTCTGTTTTTTCTCAAATACCTGTTTCACAGCCCGATCAAGAGAAAACCTCCTTTACTTGCCCTTTTGGAACTTATGCTTATAGATGTATGCCTTTTGGTTTATGCAATGCACCTGCTACCTTTCAAAGATGTATGACTGCTATATTTCTCTGATTTTTGTGAAAAGATTGTTGAGGTTTTTATGGATGTTTTTTCTGTTTACGGAACTTCTTTTGATGATTGCTTCAGCAACCTTGATCGAGTTTTGCAGAGATGTGAGCAAACTAATCTTGTCTTGAATTGGGTGAAGTGCCACTTCATGGTTAATAAAGGTATTGTCTTGGGGCATAAAATTTCTGAACGAGGTATTGAGGTGGATAAAGCTAAAGTTGATGCAATTGAGAAAATGCCATGTCCTAGAGATATTAAAGGTATTCATAGCTTCCTTGGTCATGAAGGTTTCTATAGGAGGTTTATTAAAGATTTCTATAAAATTTCTAGGCTTCTTAATAATCTTTTACAAAAGGATGTTCCATTTGTTTTTTTATGATGATTGTGTAGAAGCCTTTGAAACACTTAAGAAAGCCTTAACTTCCGCATCTATTGTTCAACCACCTGATTGGAACTTCTCTTTTGAAATTATGTGTGATGCTAGTGATTATGCTGTTGGTCCTATTCTAGGACAAAGAGTTGATAAGAAATTAAATGTTATCCATTATGCTAGCAAAACTCTAGACAGTGCCGAAAGAAATTATGCTACTACTGAAAAAGAATTTTTAGCAGTTTTGTTTGCTTGTGATAAATTCAGATCTTACATTGTTGATTCCAAAGTAATTGTTCACACTGATCATGCTGCTATAAAATATCTTATGGAAAATAAAGATGCTAAACGTAGACTCATTAGGTGGGTTCTCTTGTTACAAGAATTTGATTTACATATCACTGATAGGAAAGGAGTTGAGAACCCCGTGGGTGATAACTTGTCTAGGTTAGAGAATATTCTTGATGACCCACTACCTATTGATGATAGCTTTCCTGATGAACAACTAGCTGAAATAAATGTTTCTCATAATACACCTTGGTATACTGACTATGCTAATTACATTGTTGCTAAATATATACCACCTAATTTCACTTACCAACAAAAGAAAAAAAATTCTTCTATGATTTAAGACCTTACTTTTGGGATGACCCACATCTTTATAAAGGAGTAGATGGTATTATTAGACGTTGTGTACCTGAGCATGAACAGGAACAAATCCTACAGAAATGTCACTCCGAAGCTTATGGAGGGCATCATGCGGGAGATAGAACTGCTCACAAGGTATAGCAATCAGGTTTTTATTGGCCTACTCTCTTCAAGGATGCCTGTAAGTTTGTTTTATCTTGTGATGTATGCCAAAGAATTGGTAATATCGGTAAGCGTCAGGAAATGCCTATGAATTATTCACTTGCTGTTGAACCATTTGATGTTTGGGGTTTTGATTACATGGGACCATTTCCTTCCTCTAATGGGTATACTCATATTTTGGTTGCTGTTGATTATGTTACTAAGTGGGTAGAAGCTATTCCAACTAGTAGTGATGATCATAACACTTGCATTAAAATGCTCAAAGAAGTTATTTTCCCAAGGTTTGGAGTCCCTACATATTTAATGACTGATGGTGGTTCACACTTTATTCATGGTGCTTTCCGTTAAGTGCTTGCTAAATATGATGTTAACCATAGAATTGCATCACCCTATCATCCTCAATCTAGTGGTCAAGTTGAGCTTAGCAATAGAGAAATAAAATTAATATTACAAAAAACTATCAATAGGTCTCGAAAGAATTGGTCTAAGAAATTGGATGATCACTTTGAGCCTCGAGGACAGCATATAAAAATCCCATGGGTATGTCTTCGTATAAAATGTTTTATGGAAAAGCTTGTCATTTACCTCTTGAGTTAGAACATAAAGCATATTGGGCAATTAAAGAACTCAACTATGATTTCAAACTTGCCGGCGAAAAGAGGTTATTTGATATTAGCTCACTAGATGAACCGAAAACCCAAGCTTATGAAAATGCCAAACTATTCAAAGAAAAAGTTAAAAGATGGCATGAAAAAAGAATCCAAAAGCGGGAATTCAAAGTGGGAGAATATGTTCTGTTGTACAACTCTCGTTTTAGATTCTTTGCAGGAGAACTTCTCTCCAAATGGGAAGGACCATATATTATCAAAGAAATTTATCGCTCTGGAGCTACAAAAATCAAAAATGCCGAAGGTACTAATCCGAAGGTAGTCAATGGGCAAAGAATTAAGCACTATATCTCAAGTACGCCTATTAATGTTGAGAGCAATATTATTCAAACCATGACACCGAAGGAGCACATAAAAGAAACATTCCGGAACACTCCAGAACCCTGAAAAAAGAGGAGGTACGTGATACGGTAAGTAAACGGACTCCGAAAAATCTGTAAAAATATTTTCTATCAGTTTTGGAATATTACAAAAATTAGGAAAATAAGAAATAACCAGGAAGGCAACTGAGGAGGGCACAAGACACCAGGGCGCGCCTGCCTTACCTGGCGCGCCCAGGTGGGTTGTGCCCACCTCGGAAACCTTCCCGACTCCGTTTTCCTCCTGTTTGCTTGTTTCCCAAGATAAAAAATCTTTATATACCCCCGAACGTATTGACTCCCGTATCACGGAGAAATCTTCTGTTCTTCTTTCTTGTTGTTTTCTGACAGATCTAGATCGCCATAGCCGCTCCGAGCTCCTCCCAGGACAAGTTCTTCGAAAGGGTAATCAACCCCTACTTGTCGGAGGTGTTGAAGCACTCTCAAACCATCGAGATGCATGAGGGGGTGCTCCACATCCGAGATGTTCAAGGGCCCAAGAGGACGGGAACCATGGAGGCCAGGCTCGAAGCCATGGAGCAGGTGGTCTTCAAGTGCAAGGGGATGGTGGAGTGTGTACTCAATGTCAATCACCTCAAGATTATGGATTTCACCCATGATCAAAAGGTGGATGGCCGGTCCATGAAGGACATCGTCTTCACCTTCAACGAGCAAATCAATTTTCTGCAAAGCCAAATTTATAATCTCCATAATCAAGTCTTTGAATATGAGGCAAGATTTAAAGGTATGAGTTTAGCTGCCAGTTGCAGGACTCGTTAGACTCATGCTTCCTCCTATGATGGATAGCCGCTACCATGGAAGTCAGAGGATAAGCTCGCTACTACCTCATCACCACCACCATCATCATCTTCCCCACCAAAGGAGACTTGAGTTCATGGTATGGGCACTCCCGTTGGCTTGTGCCAAGCTTGGGGGGGGGGGGGCTGCCCCGGTATCGTATCACCACCACTATCTTTGCCTTTATCTATTTTAGTTCGATCTTTAGTTATCCTTTGGTTTAGTTCAATAAAAGTTTAGTTCGATCAGTTTTTGAGTGCTTGCTTAGTGATCTACCTATCTTTGTAATTGTGTGCGAGATATATAATAAAGTATAGTTTGAGTTTTTGCTTCTTTACTTTCTTGTTGCACTCAAATAAAAAGAAATAAAGGAAAAGAATCATATGCTAATTTTATAGTAAGTAATGACATCACATAAAGAAAAGTATAAGTGGTAAAATTTGTTGGAAATTGATAAACATAGCATTAGTCAATGATGCAACTCATGAAAGAATTAATAAGGGAAGAGAAGATTCACATGCAAATACACTATCTTGGACATCTTTTATGATTGTGAGCCCCCATTAATTATTATATGCCAAAATTGTTGATGTTGGACAAGGAAGACAACATAATGATTTATGTTTGCTCATAGTCACATAGAAGTTATATTGTCATAGATCCTTCAACATGTGGTGCTTGCTCAATATTTTTGCTAGCCAAAAATTCCGCACTAAGTAGAGATACTACTTGTGCATCCAAAAACCTTAAACCCAAATTCATGCCTTGAGAGTCCACCATACCTACCTATGGATTGAGTAAGATCCTTCAAGTAAGTTGTCATCGGTGCAAAAAGGCAATAAAAATTGCTTCTAAAAGTGTTGGATCATTTAGTGTAAGAGAAAATTGAGCGTTGTACGAACTTGTGATGGCAAAGAATAAAAGCGACAGACTACATAATAAAGGTTGCTATCATAAGGGGCAATATAACATGACATTCTTTTGCAGTAAGGGATTGAGCATACAAACAAAAAGTGCATGGCAACCTCTGCTTCCCTCTACGAAGGGCCTATCTTTTACTTTTATGTATTTACTTTTATGCAAGAGGCAAAGTTCTTCTCTCTATTCCTTTTTATTTTCTCTTTTTGCAAGCATCATGTGGTGAGGAAAGATCTAGGCACATATATCCAGTTGGATATGAGTAGCATGAGTTATTATTGTTGACATCACCCTTGAGGTGAGTATGTTGGGAGGCGAAACTATAAGCCCCTATCTTTCGATGTGTCTGGTTGAAACATTTTGCTCATGTGTATGAGGTGAGTGTTAGCAATCATAGAAGACTATATGATGGTTGAGTATGTGGACTTGCGAAAAAAGGCTCCATATGTGACCCTTCCTGAAAAGATGATGAATTGTAGTTGCAAAGTTGACTGAGAACAGAGTTTATTGGTTTTCAATAGAGTTTATGCTTTATACTTCGATGTTGTGATGAATTGTTACTTGTTCATGAGAAGTTATATGATAAAATTTCTATGATAAAGTTTTATATTAAAGTTTGTTGCTGTTATAATAATATACATGATGCTTCTATGTCCGTATTTTGTTTTTATTGACACCTCTCTCTCTCTCGAAGCATGTGGACATGTTTTTCGATTTCGGTTTTCGCTTGAGGACAAGCGAGGTCTAAGTTTGGAGGAGTTGATACGTCCATTTTGCATCATGTTTTTCTACTGTTATTTATGATGTTTTTATGCATAATAATACTTTTTGGAGTAATTCTAATGCCTTTTCTCTCATAATATGCATGGTTCACACAAAGAGGGAGAATTCCGGCAGCTGGAAATCTGGACCTGAAAAAGCTACGTCAGGCTACCTATTCTGCACAACTCCAAATGAGCTGAAACTTCACGCGGAAGTTTTATGGAATAAATAAGAATTATTGGAGCAAATAACTACCAGAGGGGGCCCACCAGGTGGGCACAACCCACCTGGGCACGCCAGGGAGCCCAGGCGCGCCCTGGTGGGTTGTGCCCTCCTCGGCCCACCTCCGGTGCCCCTCTTCCGGTATATAAGTCATTTTGACCTAGAAAAAAATAAGGGGAGGACTTTCGGGATGAAGCGCCGCCGTCTCGAGGCGGAACTTGGGCAGGAGCACTTTTGCCCTTCGGTGGAGCGATTCCGCCGGGGGAACTTCCCTCCCGGAGGGGGAAATCATCGTCATCATCATCACCAACAACTCTCCATTCTAGGGGAGGGCAATCTCCAACATCTTCAACAGCACCATCTCCTCTCAAACCCTAGTTCATCTCTTGTGTTCAATCTTTGTACCGGAACTATAGATTGGTACTTGTGGGCGACCAGTAGTGTTGATTACATCTTACAGTTGATTACTATATGGTTTATTTGGTGGAAGATTATATGTTCAGATCCATTATGCTATTTAATATCCCTCTGATCTTGAGCATGATTATCATTTATGAGTAGTTACTTTCGTTCTTGAGGTCACGGGAGAAATCTTGTTGCAAGTAATCATGTGAACTTGATATGTGTTCGATATTTTGATGATATGTATGTTGTGATTCCCTTAGTGGTGTCATATGAACATCGACTACATGACACTTCACCAAATTTGGGCCTAAGGGAATGCATTGTGGAGTAGTTATTAGATGATGGGTTGCAAGAGTGACAGAAGCTTAAACCCTAGTTTATGTGCTATTCCGTAAGGGACTGATTTGGATCCAAAAGTTCAATGCTATGGTTAGATTTATTCTTAATACTTTTCTCGTAGTTGCAGATGCTTGCGAGGGGGTTAATCATAAGTAGGACGTTCGTTCAAGTAAGAACAGCACCTAAGCACCGGTCCACCCACATAACAAATTATCAAAGTAGCGAACACAAATCAAACCAACATGATGAAAGTGACTAGATGAAATTCCCGTGTACCCTCAAGAACGCTTTGCTTATCATAAGAGACAGTTTTGGCCTGTCCTTTGCCTCAAAAGGATTGGGCTACCTTGCTGCACTATTGTTACCATTACCGTTACTTGCTCGTTACAAATTTTCTTGCTGCCAAACTACTCGTTACTTATAATTTTAGTGCTTGCAGACATTACCTTGCTGAAAACTGCTTGTCATTTCCTTCTGCTCCTTGTTGGGTTTGACACTCTTACTTATCGAAAGGACTACGATTGATCCCCTATACTTGTGGGTCATCAGTGTACAACTACATCAACCGCGATGATAAACACTTCCACTTAATGATCTACAAGGGTACGTAGACACACTCTCCGATCTCGTAGCTATGCATCTCCATGGATAGATCTTGCATGTGCATAGAATTTTTTTTTGTTTTCCGTGCAACGTTCCCCAACAGTGGCATCATGAGCCAGGTCTATGCGTAGATGATATGCACGAGTAGAACACAAAGGAGTTGTGGGCGGTGATGTTGATACTGCTTACCACCAACGTCTTATTTTGATTCGACGGTATTGTGGGATGAAGCGGCCCGGACTAACCTTACATGTCCACGTACATGAGACCGGTTCCACCGACTAACATGCAACTTGTTTTGCATAAGGTGGCTGGTGGGTGTCTATTTCTCTCACTTTAGTTGAATCAAATTTGACTACGGCCGGTCTTTGCAGAAGGTTAAAACAGCAAACTTGATAATCACCATTGTGGTTTTGCGTAGGTAAGAACGGTTCTTGCTAGTTGCCTGTAGTAGCCACGTAAAACTTGCGACAACAAAGTAGAGGACGTCTAACTTGTTTTTGCACGGCATGTTGTGATGTGATATGGTCAAGATGTGATGTGATATATGTTGATGTATGAGATGATCATGTTTTGTAATAAGTTCACGACTTGCATGTCGATGAGTTCAACAACAGGCAGGAGCCTTAGGGTTGTCTTTAATTTATTGTATGACATGCATGTCAATCACTAAAGCGACATGTAATTGCTTTACTTTATAGCTAAATGTTAGCAATAGTCATAGAAGCAATAGTTGGCGAGACGACCCTGACGCAACGATGGAGATCAAGGTGTCGCGCCGATGGCGATGGAGAGCATGCCATTGCTTTGGAGATGGAGATCAAAAGCACAAGATGATGATGGCATATCATATCACATATTTTGATTGCATGTGATGTTTATCCTTTATGCATCTTATTTTGCTTAGAACGACAGTAGCATTATAAGATGATCCCTTCACTTAATTTCAAGATAAATGTGTTCTCCCTGAGTATGCACTGTTGCTAAATTTCGTCATTTCGAAGCACCTCGTGATGATCGGGTGTGATAGACTCTACGTTCACATACAACGGGTTTAAGCCAGGTTTGCACATGTAGAATACTTGGGTTAAACTTGACGAGCCTAGCATGTACATACATGGTCTCGGAACACTAGAGACCGTAAGGTCGAACGTGAGTAATATAGTAGATATGATCAACACAGATATGTTCACCATTGAAGACTACCCCATCTCACGTGATGATCGGACATGGGTTAGTTGATTTGGATCATGTATCACTTAAACAACTTGAGGGATTTTGATTTAAGTGGGAGTTCATTAGTAATTTGATTAACTGAACTTAATGTTAATAGTTTTTGCATATCTATGTTGTAGATCAATGGCTCGTGCTACCGTTCCCTTGAATTTTAATGCGTTCCTAGAGAAAGCTAAGTTGAAAGATGATGGTAGCAACTACACGGACTGGGTTCGTAACTTGAGGATTATCCTCATTGCTGCATAGAAGAATTATGTCCTTGATGCACCGCTAGGTGACAGACCTGCTGCAGGAGCTAATGCAGATGTTACGAATGTCTGGCAATCTCGATCTGATGACTACTCGATAGTTCAGTGTGCCATGCTTTACGGCTTGGAACTGGGACTTCAAAAGCGTTTTGAACGCCACGGAGCATATGAGATGTTCCAAGAGCTGAAATTGATATTTCAAGCAAATGCCCGGGTTGAGAGATATGAAGTCTCCAACAAGTTATATAGCTGTAAGATGGAGAGGAGAACAGTTATGTCAGTGAACACACACTCAAAATGTCTGGGTATCACAAACACTTGACTCAGCTGGGAATTGAGCTCCCAGATGTCTGTGTTAATGATAGAGTTCTTCAATCACTGCCACCAAGCTATAAAGGCTTTGTGATGAACTATAATATGCCAGGGATGAGGAAAACGATTCCCGAGCTCTTCGCGATGCTGAAATCGGCGGAGGTAGAAATCAAGAAGGAGCATCAGATGGTTAACAAGACAACTAGTTTCAAGAAAAAGGGCAAGGGAAAGAAAGGGAGCTTCAAGAAGAATAGCAAGAAAGTTGCTGCTCCCGTGAATAAGCCCAAAGCTGGACCCAAGCCTGAAACTGAGTGCTTCTACTGCAAGGGAAATGGTCACTGGAAGCGGAACTACCCCAAATACTTGTCAGATAAAAAGGATGGCAAACTGAACAATGGTATATTTGATATAGATGTTGTTGATGTGTACCTTACTAATGCTCATAGTAGCACCTGGGTATTTGATACTGGTTCCGTTGCTCATATTTGTAACTCGAAACAAGAGCTACGTAATAAACGAATATTGGCTAAGGACGAGGTGACGATGCGCGTCAGGAATGGTTCCGAGGTAGATGTGATCGCCGTCGGCACGCTACATCTACATCTACCTTCGGGATTAGTTTTAGACCTCAATAATTGTTATTTGGTGCCAGCGTTGAGCATGAACATTATATCTGGATCTTTATTGCGAGACGGTTATTCATTTAAGTCAGAGAATAATGGTTGTTCTATTTATATGAGTAATATATTTTATGGTCATGCACCTTTGATGAATGGTCTATTCTTGTTGAATCTCGATCGTAGTGATACACATATTCATAATATTGATGCCAACAGATGCAAAGTTGATAATGATAGTGGAACATACTTGTGGCACTGTTGTTTAGGTCATATTTGTGTAAAGCGCATGAAGAAACTCCATGCGGATGGACTTTTGGAATCACTTGATTATGAATCATTTGATACTTGCGAACCATGCCTCATGGGTAAGATGACTAAAACTCCGTTCTCCGAAACAATGGAGCGAGCAAATGACTTATTGGAAATAATTCATACCGATGTATGCGGTCCGATGAGTGTTGAGGCATGCGGTGGGTATCGTTATTTCCTAACCTTTACAGATGATTTGAGTAGGTATGGGTATATCTACTTGATGAAACACATGTCTGAAACATTTGAAAAGTTCAAAGAATTTCAGAGTGAAGTAGAGAATCATCATAACAAGAAAATAAAGTTTCTACGATCTGATCATGGAGGTGAATATTTGATTTACGAGTTTGGCCTTCATTTAAAACAACGTGGAATAGTTTCACAACTCACGCCACCTAGAACACCACAGCGTAATGGTGTGTTCGAATGTCGTAACCGTACTTTATTAGATATGGTGAGTTCTATGATGTTTCTTACCGATTTTCCTTTATCGTTTTGGGGTTATGCATTAGAGACTGCCGCATTCATGTTAAATAGGGCACCATCGAAATCCGTTGAGACGACACCATGTGAACTATGGTTTGGCAAGAAACCTAAGCTGTCGTTTCTTAAAGTTTGGGGCTGCGATGCTTATGTCAAACAGCTTCAGCCTGATAAGCTTGAACCCAAAGCGGAGAAGTGCGTCTTCATAGGATACCCTAAAGAGACACTTGGGTATACCTTCTAGAAATCCGAAGGCAAGATCTTTGTTGCCAAGAATGGGTCCTTTCTAGAGAAAGAGTTTCTCTCAAAAGAAGTGAGTGGGAGGAAAGTAGAACTTGATGAGGTAATTGTACCTTCTCTCGAATTGGAAAGTAGCACACCAAGGAAAATCGTTCCCGTGATGCCTACACCAACTAGAGAGGAAACTAATGATATTGATCATGAAACTTCAGATCAAGTTACTACTGAACTTCGTAGGCCGTCCAGAAGACGTACAGCACCAGAGTGATATGGTAATCCTGTCCTGGAAGTCATTTTGTTAGACAACGGCGAACCTACGAACTATGAAGAAGCTATGATGAGCCCAGATTCCGAGAAATGGCTTGAGGCCATGAAATCTGAGATAGGATCCATGTATGAGAACAAAGTGTGTACTTTGGTGGACTTACCTGATGATCGGCAAGCCATTGAGAATAAATGGATCTTCAAGAAGAAGACTGACGCTGATGGTAATATCACTGTCTACAAAGCTCGACTTGTCGCAAAATGTTTTCGACAAGTTCAAGGGGTTGACTACGATCAGACTTTCTCACCCGTAGCGATGCTTAAGTCTGTCTAAATCATGTTAGCAATTGCTGCATTTTATGATTATGAAACCTGGCAAATGGACGTCAAAACTACATTCCTTGAAGGATTTCTTAAAGAAGAGTTGTATATGATGCAACCAGAAGGTTTTGTCGATCCTAAGGGTGCTAACAAAGTGTGCAAGCTCCAGTGATCCATCTATGGACTGGTGCAAGCATCTCATAGTTGGAATATACGCTTTGATGATGTGATCAAAGCATATGGTTTTATACAGACTTATGGAGAAGCCTGTATCTACAAGAAAGTGAGTGGGAGCTCTGTAGCATTTCTAGTGTTATATGTGGATGACATATTCCTGATTGGAAATGATATAGAATTTCTGGATAGCATAAAAGGATATTTCAATAAGAATTTTTCAATGAAAGACCTCGGTGAAGCTGCTTATATATTGGGCATCAAGATCTATAGGGATAAATCGAGACGCTTAATAGGACTTTCACAAAGCACATACCTTGACAAAGTTTTGAAGAAGTTCAAAATTGATCAGTCAAAGAAAGGGTTCTTGCCTGTATTGCAAGGTGTGAAATTGAGTCAGACTCAATGTCCGACCACGGTAGAAGATAGAGAGAAAATGAAAGGCATTCCCTATGCCTCAGCCATAGGTTCTATTATGTATGCCATGCTGTGTACTAGACCTGATGTGTGCATGGCCATAAGTTTGCCAGGGAGGTACCAAAGTAATCGAGGAGTGGATCACTGGATAGCGGTCAAGAACATCCTGAAGTACTTGAAAAGGACCAAGGATATATTTCTCGTTTATGGAGGTGACGAAGAGCTCGTCGTAAAAGGTTACGTCGATGCTAGCTTCGACACAGATCCGGATGATTCTAAGTCACAAACCGGATACGTATTTATATTGAATGGTGGAGCTGTCAGTTGGTGCAGTTCCAAGCAAAGCGTCCTGGCAGGATCTACGTGTGAAGCAGATTACATAGCTGCTTCGGAAGCAGCGCATGATGGAGTCTAGATGAAGGGGTTCATATCCGATCTGGGTGTAATACCCAGTGCATCGGGTCCAATGAAAATCTTTGGTGACAACACTGGAGCAATTGCCTTAGCGAAGGAATCCAGGTTTCACAAGAGAACCAAACACATCAAGAGACGCTTCAAATCCATTCATGAAAAGGTCAAGGATGGAGGCATAGAAATTTGCAAAGTACATACGGATCTGAATGTAGCAGACCCATTGACTAAACCTTTTCCGCGGGCAAAACATGATCAGCACCAAGACTCCATGGGTGTTAGATTCATTACTATGTAATCTAGATTATTGACTCTAGTGCAAGTGGGAGACTGATGGAAATATGCCCTAGAGGCGATAATAAATTTGTTATTAATACATTTCCTTATTCATGATAAAGGTTTATTATTCATGCTAGAATTGTATTGACCGGAAACTTAAATACATGTGTGGATACATAAACAAATACCGTGTCCCTAGTGAGCCTCTACTAGAATAGCTTGTTGATCAAAAGATGGTTAAGGTTTCCTAACCATAGACATGAGTTGTCATTTGATAACGGGATCACATCATTAGGAGAATGATGTGATGGACAAGACCCATTCGTTAGCTTAGCAAATGATCGTTCAGATTATTGCTACTGCTTTCTTAATGTCAAATACATATTCCTTCGACCATGTGATCATGCAACTCCCGGATACCGGAGAAATACCTTGTGTGCTATCAAAGATCACAAGTAACTGGGTGATCATAAAGCTGCTCTACAGGTATCTCTGAAGGTGTCTGTTGAGTTGGCGTGAATTGAGATTGGGATTTGTCACTCCGTATGATGGAGAGGTATCTCTGGGCCCTCTCGGTAATACACATCACAAGAAGCTTGCAAGCAAAGTGACTAAGGAGTTAGTTGCAAGATGATGTATTACGGAACAAGTAAAGAGACTTGCCGGTGACGAGATTGAACTAGGTATTGAGATACCGACGATCGAATCTTGGGCAAGTAACATACCGACAGACAAAGGGAACTACATATGTTGTCATAAAGGTTTGACCGATAAAGATCTTCGTAGAATATATAGGAACCAATATGGGCATCCAGGTCCCGCTATTGGTTATTGACCGGAGAAGCTTCTCGGTCATGTCTACATCATTCTCGAACCCGTAGGGTCCGCACGCTTATTGTTCGTTGACAATATAGTATTATATGAGTTATGTGAATTGGTGACTGAATGTTGTTTGGAGTCCCGGATGAGATCATGGACATGACAAGGGGCTCTGGAATGGTCCGGAGTTAAATATTAATATATAGGACAATGCTATTTGGTCACCGGAAAGGTTTCAGAATGTACCGGGTATTTATCGGAGTGCCGAAAATGGTTCCGGGAGGCCGCCGATAAGTGGTGGGCCTTATGTGCCAAAGGGGGGGAAGCACACCATCCCACAAGGGGGCTGGCGCGCCCCTCCACCCCTGCCCTCGCGCCAAGAAGGAAAGGAAGGAGAGGGGAGGCGCCGCAAGGCAGCCAGCCCCCTTTCCTTCCCCCTATGTCCACATATGGAAGGGGGCGCGGCTAGGCAGACCCTAGGGCTAGCCGCCAGCCCCTTGGGGGCGCCCTAGGCTGCCTCCTCTTCCGCCCTCCACCTATATATATGTGAGGAGGGAGAGGGGCAATACACACCATGATCCCCAAGCCGTGTGCGGCGCCCCTCTCCCTCTAGTTCATCCTCGGTCATAATTTTCGTAGTGCTCGGCGAAGCCCTACGAAGATATTTGCACCACCACCGTCACCACGCCGTTGTGCTGCCGGAACTCATCTACTACATTGCCCGTCTTGCTGGATCAAGAAGGCGAGGACGTCCTCGAGCTGAACGTGTGCTGAACGTGGAGGTGTCGTGTGTTCGGTACTTGATCGGGCGGATTGTGAAGGTGTATAACTACATCAACCGGTTGATAAATGCTTCCGCTTAACGGTCTACGAGGGTACGTAGACACACTCTCCGATCTCGTAGCGATGCATCTCCATGGATAGATCTTGCGTGTGCCTAGATTTTTTTTTGTTTTCCTTGCAACGTTCCCCAACAAGTATAAGAATGAAATAACATAGAACTAAGTATTTCCATTGGTAGAGAACCAAGGTTTTTCAAACCAAAAGGTGTTCTCCTAGCAAACAAAGTCACGAGTACCTGCACACTAAACACACACACACTTGTCCCCAACATTTCAAGAAGGCTTTCAAGCTTCTTGTCCTGCTATTTACAAGCGTAAATTACCAAGTATGGTAGGAATTGGTAGATAGATAAAATAAAATAAATGGTACAACAAAGAATAGTATTTTTGTTAAGGTTTTCAATTATGGAAAATAGACCGTTGGGGCCATAGGTTCACTTGTGGCATCTCTCCTAGCAGATAAGTGTGGTGTGATAAACAAATTACAGTTGGGCAATGATTAAATTAAAATATTTATATCTATGACTATGATCATTCATGGTATAATCTTGCATAGACATTACGTCTATGGTATGTAGACTGATGCTACTCCCGTATGAGTTGTTGGACTCCCCGAAGAGGAAAGGCGATGTAGCACAAGAGCAGAAAGTATTTCGCTTAGTTAAGAACCAAGGTTTAACGAACCAATAGGGGTCACCAAGCTAAAAATTTAAGCAACATATGCACATAAACAGAAAGCAAATGCTTGCAGCCAACTTGGCAAGGGGGTTGTCAGTCCCCTTATCTTGCCAGTTACAAGATTAAAAGCAAATAGATAGTGATAATAGTAAACGACAAAAGTAAAGGAAAATAAAAGAGCAAAATTGTAAGAGCTTTGTGATGACCCACAAGTATAGGAGATCAATCGTAGTCCTTTCAATAAGTAAGAGTGTCGAACCCAACAAGGAGCAGAAGAAAATGACAAACGGTTTTCAGCAAGGTCTTTTCTGCAGGCATTGAAATTGTTAGTAACAGATAGTTTTATAGCAAGATAATTTGTAATGAGCAAGTAATGATAATAGTATCAAAAGTGCAGAGGTACCCCAACCCTTTTTGTAGCAAAGGACAGGCCGGAATGGTCTCTTATAATAAGTAAAACGTTCTTGAGGACACACGGGAATTTCATCTAGTCACTTTCATCATGTTGGTTTGATTTGCGTTCGCTACTTTGACAATTTGATATGTGGGTGGACCGGTGCTTGGGTGTTGTTCTTACTTGAAAAAGCTTCCCACTTATGATTAACCCCTCTCGCAAGCATCCACAACTACGAAAGAAGAATTAAGATAACATATAACCATAGCATTAAATATATGGATCCAAATCAGCCCCTTACGGAATAGCGCATAAACTAGGGTTTAAGCTTCTGTCACTCTAGCAACCCATCATCTAATAACTACTCCACAATGCATTCCCTTAGGCCCAAAGATGGTGAAGTGTCATGTAGTCGACGTACACATAACACCACTAAGGGAATCATAACATACACATCATCAAAATATCGAACGAATATCAAATTCACATGATTACTTATGACAAGACTTCTCCCATGTCCTCAAGAACAAGAGCAACTACTCACAAATAATATTCATGCTCAAGATCAGAGGGATAATAAATAGCATAATGGATGTGAACATATAATCTTCGACCAAATAAACCATATAGCATCAACTACAAGATGTAATCAACACTACTAGTCACCCACAGGTACCAATATGAGGTTTTGATACAAAGATTGAACACAAGAGATGAACTAGTGTTTGAGATGAGATGGTGTTGTTGAAGATGTTGATGATGATTGGGCCTCCCAAGGTGAGAGGGTTGTTGGTGATGACGATGGCTTCGATCTCCCCCTCCCGGAGGGAAGTTCCCCCGGCAGAATCGCTCCGCCGGAGGGCAAAAGTGCTTCTGTCCAAGTTCCGCCTCGAGACATCGGCGCTCCATCCCGAAAGTCTTCTCCTTATTTTTTCTAGGTCAAAAGACCTTATATACCAGAAGATTGGCACCGGAGGATGGCCAGGGGGCCCGCTACCCACCAGGGCGTGCCAGGGGGTAGGCGCGCCCTGGTGCCTAGTGGGCACCTGGGTGGCCCCCTCTGGTATTTCTTTTCTCCAATATTTTTTATATATTCCAAAAATAAATCTCCGTAAAATTCCAGCTCATTTGGAGATGTGTAGAATAGGTATCTCTGACATAGCTTTTTCAGGTCCAGAATTCCAGCTGCCCGTAAGCTCCCCCTTTGTGTAAACCTTACATGTTATGAGAGAAAAGGCACTAGAATTACTCCACAAAGTGTTATATTGAATGAAAACACTATAAATAACAGTAGGAAAACATGATGCAAAATGGACGCATCACTTTGTATTGTTGGAGAATGGACCCAGGGGACATAGGTTCACTAGTGGCATCTCTCTTGAATGCAGGTAGTGGCATGAACAAATTATTCTTGGGTAATTGAAAGAATAGTGACAATTCATAACTATGATCATTCATGGGATAATATCGCATAGGCATTACATCCACGATAAGTAGACCATCAATCCAACTGCATCTACTACGATTACTCCACCCCAAGACCGCTATCCAGCATGCATCCCAAAATATTAAGTTTGCCCGAAACAAAGTAACGCAGTAAGCAAGATGACATAATTTAGACAAGAAGATATCTAGCCATAAGATTAAACCCGTCGTTTTATTCTTAGTGGCAACAAGACAAATGTGTTTCTTGTCCTTTTCTGTCACTAGGATATAGAAATCATCGCCAGATGGAACCAACTACTATGCACCACTTCCTCTGAAGAACTACTCATCTATCTTGGTGAGAGAAGACTCAAAGATCGGAAAGCATACATAGCTATTTAATTATGCAGCAAAGATACTTCAAGAGATTAAGTAGAAATCAATGAATAATCTGATCATAAATTCATAATTCATCGGACCCCAAAAACACGCCACAAGAATTACATCGGATTGATCTCAAAAGAGAACATGATATTGAAGATTCGAAAGAGAGAGAGAGAGAGAGAGAGCACCCCAATGGTTTCTACTGTGGCAAAACTCCGGAATAGGGCTCCAAATGGGATTGCTTCTAACAGAGGCTTCAAATTGTTTCGGGTCTCGCTCCGAGGGTTTTGGAATATTTCTGAATCTATAGGCTAGGAATTAGGTCAAGACGTGGCACAGGGGTGCCACAAGGGTTCCCCCTCCAGGTCGCGCCATCCACCCTTGTGGGAACCTCGTGGGTCTTCTGGTCTTCTCCCGAAGCTTCTGGTGTTTCTTATGGTCCACATTTGCAGCCCAATAGCAGACCCAAGTTGACCTATCTTTGCAGTGCTCTAGGCCAACAGATTAATAGAGAAAAGTCCGCTATTTATTTTAGATTTTAGAAAGGGTTGTTTGGCAACAAGGAAAGAGGAGATCAAGGCCATGGTCAATGTTTAGAATGATATCTTGAGTGAAAAGTATCTTGGTATGCCCACTGATGTAGGTAGAACAGAAAAATAAAATGTTTAACTACCTTCGGTGACAGAGTTCAGGACAAGGTACAAGGTTGGTTGGATGGGGAAATTACTTGCAGGGGCAGCCAAAGATGTCCTTATTAAATCAGTAGCAATGGGTGTCCCAACCTATTCAATGACATGCTTCAAGTTACCTCGCAGTTTGTGTTCTCATATCAACTCTACGCTTCGACAGTTTTGGTGGGGTGGCAAAAAAGGACAACGCAAACCGACATGGGTTTCATGGAGAGATATCTGCAAGAGCGGGTGGAGGTTTGGGCTTCCGTGATACATAACTTTTCGACCTAGCGCTCTTGGCAAAGCAGGGGTGGAGGATTATACAAAATCCTGACTTGCTAAGTGCTAGAATTTTCAAGGCTAGGTGTGACCCTCAAGTGCATCTTCTTGGAGCCGACCTGGGTAGTAACCCATCTCATATTTTGTGGTTATTCATGAAGGAGTTTTAGTGCAAAAGCAAGCACTTATAAAAAAGAATCGGTGATGGCAGCATCACTAATGCATGAAACGACTATTGGATCCCATGAGACTATTCCTTGCAACTGATTGCATGCATATTGATGCACTGGCACAGGTCATCAAGTTCATTAACCCAACAAGATCGAGAGTATGTTGAGTATGTTGTCTCATTGAAGGAAAAGGAAGCAAACAACCACAGTGGTATTCAAGAGTAAAGATACTACTTTAAGAGGTTCACATGTGAACTGCCTAACATGTAGAGACACTACATATAAGCACAAAGAGGTAAGTATGGTTAAACCCTTCATATATAATATATGGAATATGTTTGGTAAATATGATTTAACTTTTCATGTATAATAGATGGAATATTTTTCACAGAAAGTATTCTGTATACTTAATCAAAGTTTATAAACTTTGACTTAAGACAAAGCTAATATGCAGAGTAAACAAAAATGGAGGGAGTACATTTTAAAATATATAATGATGTGATGCATTGACTCATATATCTCATTATTAAGATTTTTTGTTACGTTTTAATTTGAACTGTGAGAATTACTAGCTAGTTGATCTGAAATGTTTTCTTTCCTGGACCAGTAAGAACTCAAACTTGGGGATGCCAATCGTTACTTTAGACAGTTTTGTTACATATTAGGAGAGCAGAGGATATAGGGAGTCACATTGGTCATGCCATCAAGTCTTCAGTATTTCCCACGAGTTGTGTCGGGGGTATCGCGCGACATATGCCAAAGGATGGCTTATCATGGATGGGAACAAAAGTACGTCGCCAGGCTCTGGAAGCGGGAATGAGCGAGACCGCATACGCCTGCGAATCTTACCCAGGTTCGGGGCTCTCCTTGGAGATAACACCCCTAGTCCTGCTCTGCGGGGTCTTCGCATGATCACTACCTTAACAAGTAGCTACAAACTTGCTCCTTGAGCTGTTTTACTAGAGGAGGAAGGAGGGTACGGCTAGCTCTACTCCTCTCCCTATGTGTCTGTGTGAGTGCTGAACTCAGGAGGCTTTCTCCTCTCTACCCAGTTCCCAACCCCCAGCATGGGGTGATCTGGGGGGTTTATATAGGCCTACTCCCTAGGGATATAATGGTAATCCGGCCGGGCGTAGGACCCGGCCGTCAGTGTCTCTGGTCGCCAGCTTCTCCGCCGACTGCAGGGGCCCGCCGCCTGGTGGGTCCCCCCGGCTGTCTCGTACTCGGCCGACAAGCCGGGCCCGCCGCTTGCGGGTCCTATCGGCTGCGTAGTGCTGTAGCCGTGCCACTGATGATGCATGCTTGGTCGGGGATAGCGTGGCTACAGTCCCGCCGCCTGGCGGGCGTTTCACTGTAGCCACTCCCCGTCTCTTCTGGTTAATGGCGCACAAACTTCAAGGAAGGGGGAGGGCCGCCTACTAGGAGCCGGCCTCCCCCGAGCCGACTGGTCAGGGCTCGCTGCCTCCTGGCCTCTCCCGGATAGGTAGGGCCCGCCGCCTGCGGGCCGTACCGACAGCCCGTCGTGGGAGCATGGCTTCCTCTGCCATGGGTGATGTCATGAGCAGCATGGCAACAGTGCCGCGTCGGGCGTGGGATGTCCGCTTAGTACGCTGCGCTGTGGCCACGCTCTGCCCTGGATTCGGGGGCGGCAGGCTTGTACTGTAGCCACGCCCCGTCTCGTCGTGTTTATGTGGGTGCTAACTTTGAGGGTGCGAGGGGCCGCCTGCTAGGATCCGGCTTCCTAGGAAGCCGCCTGCTAGGAGTCGGCCCACTTCATGGCCGTCTTCTGGATTCCGCCGCCTCCTGGCAGCCGGCCGCTTGGACCAGCCGGCCCCAAGAAGGCGGTCCTTTGTCTTTGATGTTTGATGGGCGCAGCCTGCCCCGATGTCTTGAAATACCAAGGAGAGCTGATGAGGCTACCCGTGGTCATTTTCTCCGACAAGTTGTCATGAACTAGGTTCCTACCTATATAGACGCAATGAATTTTATGTAAAGCATGAAAGTTCTGAATGGCTAAGGTATATATTTAAAGAATAAATGTTAGCTAGTCTTATTTCCTAACCAAATGTTGTTCTTTGTGTTTAAAATATTATATTTAGCTAGGTTAACACCCCAAGAATAAATCAAAACAATAGTGCCATAATCATATTGACCAGAATCGATCATGTGTGTCACTCAAGACTTATTAACAGATATAATGGCTTGAAATGGCTCCGTCGAATGTAAGTCCCTCCTAAACGAGTCTTCCTTCTACAAGATCTTTACACAAACGCTTTCAGGACTATCCCATGCCATTGACTTTAATGCTTACCCATGAGCTAGCAACCCAGATGGTCTCAATTAAGCAACGTGACGCAAATAGAGAAAGTGGTCACAAATAATCTTTCCATCCCGCCAAATGATATTTTTGTATGCCCTCCCATCGGACATGAGCCACATCCAACAATAGGTCACCTTGTTCGAATCTCTCCCCACACCTACCTCCTTGGAGTCCTCTTATAGTCCATCACCGCCTATTATGCCTTTGTCATGTGTTTGATTCTAGCATGGAAGATGAGACCTAGATCTTGCACTAGAGGCGGGGATCTGGAGCTCAACCTTCGGCGGGGAGGTTAGCATTGGGTGGCACGGGTACTGGAGAATAAAAGGGGGCGCACGTCAAGGGACGAGTGTTGTGGTTCTACATTACATAGAAGGAGCCAAAGAAACAAGGGTGGCGAGTGAGGTTGCAAAGGAGGTGGTAAAGAGAGTGGCTATGGGTGTCATTTGTGCGAGACTAGCTTAGGATTGGACGGTTTTGGTTATTTTATTCACACTAATATATGGATTATATTAACTAAGAAAAATGAGTATAAAGTGAGCATTCAGAAGTAGAACAATTGCCCCACCTTTTATACAATAAAACGTAGAAACACGTCAAAGCCCTTCAAATAATCCTTTTTAATATAATCCTCTGCCGCTCACTTCATCTTCGTCGCATCACCGGGGAAAAGAATGAAGACGAGAAAAGTGGAAGATGTGTTGCCCACACAAGAGCATATGCTCGACGACAACACTAACCCACTAGCTTCTCGATGCGTGTCAGGACCGGTTTTCCAGGATATTAATTTCCCAGCAAATGGTTCTTGTGCTCACCAGCCCCAGGATTACTGTTAGCTGATGAGACACAAACTCGATACAGAAATTCCAAGCAAAAATACAAAATATGAAATACAAGACCATTCTGGTCTATGAGTACAACAAATGGTTTCTAGTGGTTGATGGCGGAAGCGGTTTGCGGTTCATCAGCGTCTATGGGACTCCACTTCCCACAGGAACAGCTGACCTGGATAACTCCTATCCTTGCGAGGCTGCTATCATCATTGCCTAGGTTCCGGGGCTGTCATCGCAGCGCTCCTCTCCAAGTGAGAAATCTGGCCAAGACAATAGCCAGGGACAAGCCAGTGAGTACTTTGAATGTACTCGCAAACATTATGAACACAGGTATAATATAACAGATGATAATTATGCTCTGAAATATTCTCATGATCACTTAGCCAGTCATGAAATAAAATTCATGCCGCATGCAAGCAGGCCAGTCAGAATTAAATATGAAAAAGCAATTAGATAATAAGAATAAAATAAACCGATCGGGTGTCTGAAGCGACGCCTCGAAAGGATAATAATATAAGACATGCCATAGTCGGGCGTCTGAGCGACACCACATAAAGGGCTTATAAAGAAAATTAAACAATCAGCATGCCACAGTCGGGCGTCTCAGCGACACCACATAAAGGGCTTATCAAGAAATAAATAGCAGGCATGCCACAGTCGGGCGTCTCAGCGACACCACATAAAGAGCTTATAGAGAAATAAATAGCAGGCATGCCACAGTCGGGCGTCTCAGCGACACCACATAAAAAGGGCTTATAAAGAAAGTAAATAACAAACGTGCCACAGTCGGGCGTCTGAGCGACACCTTAGAAAGGGCTTATAAAGAATAATCACAGTGAATATCCAGGAGGTAGAACCGTCCCAGGGATACTCAATAATTCAAATAATACAAATGGTTAGTCCATAATAATAATAATCATAATCATCATATGTCACATGTCTTGATCAATGTTCTGGTATAGCAGTTTTTTTCCTCCGAAGACCGGCACTAAGACCGACACTTGACTCATCCCATACTGTAGTCCTTAACCATGGACACGGCTATTCGAATAGATATAATCTCTGCAGAGGGTGTACTCTTTCCCCACGAGTAACGGATTCCTTTAGTCCATCGGGACTAATTCCGTTTATGGTCTTTTACTTGAAAACACACCTGATCCGCACACACCAGCTTAACTTACCGGTGTCTGGAATCACCCTCGACACCCGTTAAGCAAAACTCTAAGTGGGGAGGCTACAACCTCGACTAGCATGGGATCACAAAATTTATAACGCGCGCAAACTAGGGGAGCTACCCCTTCGGCTCCAACCGAAAACACCCATGCCCCCGGACCAGGTGGCATGTCTACCGGATGCAGCCGGTATCTTCCACCATGGCCTCTCTGTATGGTGTGTGCTAAGAAAGGGGTTGACAACTTACTGAACCGTACCCTACCTAAGGCAGGGACAAGTGGTAGCACGAAGCAAGTATGGGGGTTACCGGCACAAGACTCGATCTATGGTCGTCTCAGGAGGTTTAGGTATTTCCTGCATGATTAGCATAACAAATATATTTCACCCCAACAGACAGAATCACCACTCATCATACCTTACCATGCCTAACTGAATATACCCGTCTCAGCGAAATATCAGTAACAAGCTCGTGTCCACCCAAGACAGAGACTTTCCCAGATTCCTTCCGGTAGGCATGAAAGGCATACGAGGGTGGATACTATCACAAGCATATCAATTTCCAACAGCAAGGAATCTTCATCATGCACTCATGAGTATGATCATTTCATCACATAAAATAATGAATACTTCGTGTCAAGGTGGTGTTGTATTCGCATCAAACAACACACAACAAATATTATGCCCGGGTTCAGAATGCTTGCCTTTAGTGTGTGGAGAGGCAGGGTGCACGTTTGAAAGTTTTCATCTCCCTCCATTTCCTATTTTTGAAAAGATTCAAATCAACACGCCATTCAAAAACAGTACAAAAAAAGTTGTTCGGAAAATTTTCAAATAAATATGAAAATAAACTAGACAAAATTTGAGAATCAACAGAAAAAGAATCAAGTCAAACGGAGTTGTATTTTAAAAGTTATAGCCAGTCAAAGTCTAGTCAAAACTCTGTTTTTAAATAAAATAGAAAAAGAAAACGAATCGGCCGGAGTACATTTACCTACAGCGAAGGCGCAAACCCAGCAGTGCGCTTTCATGCGGGGAAAGCACGCCAAGGTGGCTACGCGGCCGAGGGAAAGGCTGTCTCGCCGACAGGTGGGATCCACTTGTCGGGTTTGTCCCTTTCCTCTCGCTCGCCTGGGCAGGAGCAGGGGCGAGTCGGCGACGGCGATTACCGGCGCTAGGGGGCGCCGTTCTCGACGTCCGGCCTACCCACGAGCTCAGAAGAGTGGCCCGCATTGGATGGGTGAGATAAAAGCGACCGGGGAGCTCCGGGTTGAGAAGAGCTCCTCCCATGGCGGAGGAGGCTTCGGCCATGGAGTGGGCTTCCGCCCACAGGCTTGCTCAGGTAGAAAAGGATATGGGAAAGGGCTTACGGGGTCGAGGTGGAGCTAATGGTGAAGAGGAGAGGGAGGGGACGCTCTGGTTTGCGTCGGAATTGACCGAAGGGAGGCGGCGAGCGCCTCGGCCGGAGGCGACGGAGATGGCAACTTCCGGTCAATTGGCTATCCCAGAGGGATCTCGAGGGTTAGGGGAGGGCTCGTGCCTCGGCTGGGGGCTTGGGGACTCCTATTTATAGCACGGCTAGGTCAGTTCCGCGGCTGCGGATAAGAACGGCGGCGGCCGAGGACAAAATCGGCGAACCGCCTGGCTGTAGCTTGCAGCGCGATGTGTCGAGGCTGGGGACGGCGGCAGAAGCTAGCTGACGGGCGGGCACTGCTCCAGGGGCGAGCTGGCGAGCGAGAGTGGCTTGGGCGGCGCCGTCCATGGCAGAGCCGGTCACGGGCGCCGGTGTGCCGCCAAATCGCCATCGCTGCTGCCCTGAGAGGAGCAGGGCGAGTCGGGGCCGCACTAGGGGACAGGGGAGAGGATTAGGACGAGCGGGGGGGGGGGGGGGGGGGGGGGGGGTGGCAACTGGTCGCGGCGACTCGGGAGGCCGCACGTGCAAAACGCGCGCTCTGGCTGCGCCCAGAGCACGCACGCCATGTGCTCGACGAATTGCCAAGGCATGCTAGGAGGCTCTAATCCACATGAGGTTTAGCAGGGTGGGGCTATTGACCAAGGTAGAGCCATGAGACATGCTGGTTAGGCAAAGCTAGCAGGTTCATAATGCAAACTAGGTTTCATGCCAATTCTGTTCATGAATACAAGGTGCTCGACAGAATGCCATGGGCATCTAGGCATCTCTTCTGGTAGCCAAAATTTCCAGATTGGGGTCTCTTTAGGTTAATAAGAAGATGCCATGGTTGGTTTTTCAAAAGCAAAAACTTCCTAGTGCAAGTTTTTGAGAAAACCAAATCTGGACAGAAAACATATGCCATTATTGCATGTGTTTAAAATCCTCTAATGGGTCTGATCTCCTAGACTTAAGGGTTTGGTAGGGTGGACTACAAGCAGGAAAAATCCCAAGATTACTAGAGCAAAATAAAATATGGTTGCAGTACAAAACACCAAACTGAACCAGAATGAAGATGATGATGTTTTGCTCAAATTTTTCGAAACACATGCCTGAATTTTTGCATAAAAGTGATCCAGGGACATCACATGTCACCCCCAAATTTTTGTGGAATCTTTAAATGAAGTTATCAAATGGTTGCAGTGCAAATGAAGCTCTTAAAAGAATTAAATGTCATTCTAAAAGAGATAAAGTTTTGGTAAAATAATATTAAAAAAAAAGCTCTCACTGGACATATCAAAATGAAATGTTCTCTGAGTTGGTACTTAAGTCCAACAACATTTTTTTTTGAAAGGTTTCTGTTTGGAGGAAAAACTCCACAATTCAGAAGAAAAGAGTGGTTCTGAAATCAGAAGATAATCCAGAGAATAAAAAAAATTAATTTCCTGGCGAAATTTTTATTAATAAAACATGGTCAAATTTTTGGAGTGTTACAATGCGGCCGACTAGTCCGACGAGTGGGGGTTTAAGCAAGGGTACATTATTTGACACAATGCGACCACTGCCATCTGATCGATGTCATCGTGACCAAACCATAACTATATGTTGAACACCCATAATTGGCGCTTCCCCGCATAACCCTCCGCCAAAGAAATGGGCGGGAGGGGAGGTGAAGATCTCGAGAAAGGAGGGATCCCAGGAGACGGCAGTTTGTGTCTTTGTTTGTTAGAGACTTATCTTGAGCTGGATTTATTTCAGGATTTCCGGCGATGCGCATTCAGTGGGAGGAGACATTTTCGTCGACGATGAGGTGCCTACAGTGACTTCGTAAATTTCAAGATGATATGCCGGCTCAGTCTTTGGGAGGTGCTCATAGGGGTAGGGTGTGTGTGTGCGTTCATAAGGGTGAGTGTATGCGCGTGTATATGAGCGTTTGCGTCTGTACTGTGTTAAAAAATGATCAAACACTAAAAAAAAGACTTATCTTGAGGCATTTGGACGTTAGACTAGCATTGCGGTCGTTGTTGGGCCATTTTCGGCAATGAATCCCAATCAACTGTCCTATCACAATCTGATTTGCATGCAAATTAATTTCAGGGATATCAAATCATATTATTAGTGATCAAACTGTATGCATTCAGAGTTCTTAACCTTGGACTCGTGATCTTATTTGCCTCCGTAAACCATATACGAAGTATGTTCATCGTCGTATCAAACCCTCAGGGGTTAAGGATACGATGGCCACGTCATTGCTCATGACGCTTAATAGTTCGAAATTGACATGTCGGTAACGTGCTTTAACTGTCACAAGTTACTAATTAAGTTGGAAGGAATCAATACCAGCTAACCCAGCAACAAATCACGTGATTTATTGATTAGAAAATTCATTCAACGTAAGATTCCTCTAGGAACCTTTAATTTCACGTCCGTGAATCTCCTATAATATTGCCAAGAGTTTTTAGCTCGAAGTTCGTACGTTGTATGTGCAGAGTAGCTCAGGCTACATGGAACATCTTATCCTCAACCCTCCAGCCTTGCTTTGAGATCCGTACTCTCCAACTAACTTACAACAAGAAGATTTTTCTTTTTTGTTTCTCTCAAATGAAACAACATATGAACTTCAAACTTTGCAGATCAAACAAACATTAGAACCTCAATGTGCGAAAAAACTTTCCGATTTTTTGGTCTGATATAAATATACAAAATGAGAATTTGTTTGACTAAAAATATTATTTTAAGTATTTAAAATTCATGAAAAAATCTGAAAGTTTTTTCCCACATTGTAGTTAGAATGTATTGTTGTTCTGCAAAATTTGAAGTTTATATGTTGTGTCGTTTGAGAGAAACAAAAAAGACAAATTTGTCTACACGGATCGCGATGCAAAAATGGATGGCAAAGATAAGGGGCACCATGTAGCTCGAGCTACAGAAAACCACACTCGCAGAGTATTTCTCGGCAGATCGATGCATCCATTGCGAATCTTCTGTTTACTGAATAGTTAAGCCATGGCTGGCAAATGTGCAACATGTGTTAACTATTACGCCAATAGTGTATATAAACCAGGTTATTTCCTCTGGCAATTCCACACTTAAGCTGCGTTACTTGGTTGTAAATCGCAACAAGCTAGTTGTGACCGGAGGTATTGTTGTTCCAAGATCCGGCTCTGGTCTCTCTCCAATTGATTGAAGGTAATACTGTTTCCCAGTTCATCGTGCATGATCTTCGAGCTTTTAATTCCTTACTTGTCCCATGTATGATCTAGATGTGAAAATGCATGAACTTTAATGTTGCCTCGCAACTGTGTACAAATCATACTTAAGCAACTGAGCAGATTTCTAACCTGCTTGAAGCTGCAGTTGAAGAAAGAGAGATTGCCACTCCAATTTTTATCCCTCGCATGCCAGCGCTCCTGCCATCTCCCTCACCACGCTCGACGCTTTCAAGACCTCCTACCGCTCGCCAGAAGACGCTGGCTGGAGTCACTGGCTTTCAACTGCCGCGTCAGAGTCCTAGACTTGGTGCTAAGAAGAGGAAGATGCCCATTGCCAGACTTGCCGAACAACTCCTTTGTCAATGCATGGGGGTGCTTGCTGATGGGGAGCAGGTCACAGAGGCGGCAATTGCTAAGTTTGCAGATATGTTTCAAGGGCGTCTCCCCGATATTGCTGTCGCGGCCTTGCGTGCTATGTTCCAGCTGGATTGTGATCTCTCCTCAGCGGTGGAAGAAGCCCTCATGCAGCATGGAGGCGAGGAGGACCCGACTCAAGCGAGGCTGCCGCGGCTGATGCCTAAGCTTTGCTACTCAGTCCCAGTTGTAGCTTAGTTTCCTGATGGTAGATGAACTGAAAATTGCTAGATGTATGCCTGTTTGCAGCATCATAGTGCTGCCTTTGTTGGTCCTGGCGAGACCGTTGTTGCCATTGTGGTTCCCTGAGCGTTGCACTGGTACTAATGTAATCTTTGTGCAATCATGTTAGAACAAAACCTTGCTATATTGTGCTGGAATGTCCGTGGTCTAAACTGTCCAGATCGCCAATCCGTCGTCCATGAAACAATTGATGCCTCCTCCTGCCATCTAGTTTGCATCCAGGAGTCCAAACTCCAGAACATCGACTCCCAGGTCGCTGCTTACCTGGGAGGATACCGCCTCAAGAACTTCGCGCACAGACCGGCGGATGGAACTAGAGGTGGAATCTTGCTGTTGTGGGATGACTCTGTGGTAACCATCTCAAGTGTTCAGTATGGCACCTACTTTCTTTCCGCAACGGTTGCTCTCAACAATGCCTCGGATGCAGAGACTTTCAAGTTAACCACGGTCTATGGACCTACCAGAAGCATCCACAAAGACGACTTCTTCCTCGAGCTTACCTCCCAAAGGCCGCCTGATGGAACAAAATGGCTTGTCAATGGAGACTTTAATTAAATTTACGGTGCCAGAGACAAAAACCGAGCTAATGTTGATCGTAGCCGTCTTGTGCGATTCCGCAACACTCTGGCAAATTGCAGACTAAAAGAAATTCATCTTCAAAACTGGAAGTTCACTTGGAGCAACAAGCGCTCTAACCCAACGTTGTGTAAACTCGATGGATTCTTCTGCAATGATGACTGGGATATCGAGTTCGGCTCCCATATTCTACACGCTTTATCATCTTCGCTCTCTGACCATTGTCCGTTACTGCTGGCTAATGATGATGGCCCGCGGAAACCCAAAACCTTCCGCTTCGAGAACTACTGGACTAGGATGCCTGATTCAAAAAGGTTGTCGCTGATGCTTGGGCTGAGGACTCCATTCATGTGGAGCCATACCAAAGGCTTTTCCACAGGCTAAAGACTACTGATGCTAGACTTCGCTCCTGGAGCAAGTCTCGTTTCTCAAACGCAAAGATCCAGCTTCACATGGCCCTGGAGGTGATCCTACTTCTCGATTTGGCCCAGGAGCATAGAGAGCTCTCCCATGATGAATGTGATATTCGGAGAAGGCTAAAGAGGAAGATCATTGGGTGGGCTGTTCTGAAAAAATCAAGAAAGAGGCAAAATTCAAGGATAACTAATCCGAAAGAGGGAGATGCTAACACCCGTTACTTCCACTTGCGGGTCAACCATCGTAGGCGAAAAAATTTCATTCACCGCCTCAAGAACAACGGTGGCTGGGTCCACTATCACTTCAAGAGCATCGCTAAAAAAGGTCCCGTGCGCAAAACAGATATCAACTGGGACATTCTTCCTATTCCAGATTGCGACCTTCATGAGTTGGACGAGGCCATCTCCGAGGAGGAGGTCAAGGCCGCAGTTTTTTCAATGCCAAGTGATAAGGCACCAGGTCTGGATGGCTTTACCGGGGCCTTCTTCAAATCTTGTTGGAACATTATTAAGGTCGATGTCATGCTGGCTATAAACCAGTTCTCAAATCTCCATGCCTCCCATTTGCACTGGTTGAACACTGCAGATGTCCCCCTCATTCCAAAAAAGGATGGTGCTGAAGACATCTCTGACTTTCGCCCCATTAGTCTGATTCATTCCATCGCGAGGATCATCGCCAAAGTCATGTCCAACCGATTGGCTCCCCACATGAATGCCCTTGTTTCCCAAGCTCACAGCACCTTCATCAAAAGAAGATGTATCCATGATAACTTTATGTACGTTCGCAACCTGGCCCGACGCTTTCACCGCAAAAAAACCCTGGCTCTGCTCTTCAAGCTTAATATCAAAAAGGCATTCGACTCGGTTAGATGGGACTTCCTCCTCGAGTTGCTGAACCACCTGGGTTTCCCACCTCGCTTCTGAGGCTAGGTCTCGGCCCTCCTGTCTACTGCTTCGTTGAGGGTTCTTCTCAATGTTGTTCCTGGATGCCCAATATCACCAGGTTGTGGCTTGAGGCAGGGGACCCCCTCTACCCCCTCCTCTTAGTGCTTGCAATAGACCCTCTGCATCATATCCTTCAGAAGGCCACTGAGCAAGGCAAGTTACACCCTCTTGATGGAAATGCGATGGTGATCCGTGCCTCCTTATACGCGGACGATGCTGCGGTCTTTCTTGCGCCAATTAAATCTGAGGTCAAATTGAAGGAAATATGCCCTAGAGGCAATAATAAAGTTGTTATTTTATATTTCCTTATTCATGATAAAGGTTTATTATTCATGCTAGAATTGTATTGATCGGAAACTTAAATACATGTGTGAATACATAAACAAATACTGTGTCCCTAGTAAGCCTCTACTAGACTAGCTCGTTGATCAAAGATGGTTAAGGTTTCCTAACCATAGACATGTGTTGTCATTTGATAATGGGATCACATCATTTGGAGAATGATGTGATGGACAAGACCCATCTGTTAGCTTAGCATATTGATCGTTCAGTTTATTGCTATTGCTTTCTTAATGTCAAATACATATTCCTTCGACTATGAGATTATGTAACTCCCGGATACCAGAGGAATACCTTGTGTGCTATCAAATGTCACAACGTAATTGGGTGATCATAAAGATGCTCCACAAGTATCTCCGAAGGTGTTTGTTGATTTGGCATATATCGAGATTAGGATTTGTCACTCCGAGTAACGGAGAGGTATCTCTGGGCCCTCTCGGTAATACACATCATAAGAAGCCTTGCAAGCAAAGTGACTAAGGAGTTAGTTGCAATATGATGTATTACGGAACGAGTAAAGAGACTTGTCGGTAACGGGATTGAACTAGGTATGAAGATACCGACGATCGAATCTCGGGCAAGTAACATACCGATGGACAAAGGGAATTACGTATGTTGTCATAAGGTTCGACCGATAAAGATCTTCGTAGAATATTTCAGAGACAATATGGGCATCCATGTTCCGCTATTGGTTATTGACCGGAGAGGTGTCTCGGTCATGTCTACATAGTTCTCGAACCCATAGAGTCCGCACGCTTAACATTCGTTGACGATATAGTGTTATATGAGTTATATGATTTGGTGACCAAATGTTGTTCGGAGTCCCGGATGAGATCACGTACATGACGAGGAGCTCCGGAATGGTCCGGAGGTAAATATTGATATATAGGACGATGATATTCGGACACCGGAAGAGTTTCAAAGTACACCGGGTAGTCATCAGATCACCGGAAGGGGTTCCGGACACCCCCGGTAGATGTATCGGCCTAATGGGCCAAGGGGGGACAGATGTAACACCCCCTGTAATGAACAACAGTGATCACCTTAGTTAATGACAAGTCAGCATGATTAACAGTGCCTAATCATCATTTGCATCATATTGCATTTCAACTCCTAAGTCAAAATTCAAATTAAATTAAAGTGGAAAATAAAAGTTGTTCAAAACAGAAACTAAAATGTTCAATAAATAACAAATATTCCAGAGACTATTCTAAAATTGTAACCAACATTTAATAAATTATTTAAGTAACTCAAACATCCTCTAACAGTGGCTAAAAGCAATATTTATTAACCTTTTATTTAATTTAAATTAAATATGAAATTATATTTTGCCCAAACTAGTTTTTGGTTATAGGATACAATGCACTGTGATTTATGAACTAGGTCACACTTTTTACAAAATTCGCTTAGTGCCCAAACATTTGGCAAACAAAAAAGGAAAGAAACAGAAAAAAGAGAAAATAGAAAAGGCCAAGGCGCTAATGTGAACTTAGGCCTGCTTGCTACAGTGCGCGGCCCAGCCCACTCCGCGCCATCCCCCACCTCCCGCACTGCTCACTGCCTCGCTGTCGAATACCTCGCGCCCGCACGCGCGCGCGCCCGGCCCCCCTCGCTCGCCGCTCGACAGCGCGTCGCCGCGCGCGCTGGGGATAAGAGCAGCTCCTCGCTCCCCCTAGCGAACCCTAGCCGCCTCACTCCCTCTCCCTCGCCCTCTTCTACCGCACCTGAGCGCTGCCATGATTGGCCTTCGTTGAAGCTCGCGGCCACAGCCTCTGCCTCGCCACCGCGACGTGTGCACGAGCTCCGCCGCGTCGAGCCCGTCCTCCTCGACCACAAGTCCGAGCCCCGGGAGCCCTGCATCGCCCCACGCCGCCGTCTTCTTCCTCGGATCGCCGCCACGCTCCGTCATCGATTCCGGCTCCGTCGCGCTTCCCCGAGCCATCTGCCCAGACCCCACGTTCCCCGGTCAGCCACTGCTCCGACAAGGCCCGAACCCACCGTCGCCTCGTTTGGTCGCCGGCGCTTCTCCGGTGACCATTTGGTCACCCGCGCGTGACCAACGTGCTCGCCCGCGCGCGTAGGGCCTTGCTAGCCTTTTGCCTTGCCCGTTTGCGCTCCGCTGCTGCCGATCCACTTCCGCCCGGAGCTTGCTGTCCGCTGCGTTGCTCGCCGCCGGCGTTTTCGATCGCCTCGGCCCGTGCAACCACCGCAGAACGACGCGGCTCGGAACGCCCGATCGAACGCGCCAAACCCCGCCCGAAATGGTGCACCGTAGGCAAAACCCGAGCTCGCCGGAGTTCGCTGCCGTGCTCGGGCTCGCCGGAACGCTCTCCGGCCGGCGTCCGACGTGGCCAGCTGGGCCCCGCCCAGTGCCACTGACCCCTGGGCCCCAGTTGACCTGTTGACCAGGTCAACTGCTGACGTGGCCGCCCCTGTCTCACTGACATGCGGGCCCCCCTAATAAACGAATTTAAATAAATAAATAAACTACTAATTAGTTAATTAAGTTAATTAGTTAAGCTAACAGACACTGACTACTAGGGCCCACGCTCTAATTAACCCAATTAGTTAATTTTAACCCCTCTGTTAAGGTCACTATGTATGACATGTGGGCCCCACATGTCAGGTTGACCCTGGTCAGCCCCTGTTGACCTGCTGACGTCACACCTAGGTCATGCTGATGTCATCATTCACTATTCTGGATAATTCGAATTTAAATAAATAATTAAATTCAGAAAATGATTTAAACTTTAGAAAATCATATAAAATAAACCGTAACTCCGATGAAAATAATTTATATATGAAAGTCGCTCAGAATTTCGATACGAACCCGAATACGCCCTTCGTATTCTTGTCAGATGCCTCTAGCTAGATGAACATGGAACTTTCAGACCGATTTCGATAAATGAATAGTATCCAACTTTAATTAAATAAATCCGAATAAATTCCTAAATTAACTACATCATTTAGTTAGGCAGTAGCACACCCCGGCATATCATTTAGACATGTCATGCATATTGTTGCATCTTTGCTGTGAAATTTATTGTTTCTCTCCCCCTCCTTCTCTCTCGATAGACACCGAGACCGACGATGTTGCAGTGGAGTACGACTACGCTACAGACGAGCAGCCCGTTGACGACCCCTCTCTCTTGCCAGAGCAACCAGGCAAGCCCCCCCCCCCCTTGAGCATCAAGATATCGCCCATTCCATTCTCCTGCTTGCATTAGATTTTTCTACTATTAATGTTTGCTCCTATTCTGATGCATAGCCTGCTTTTTTAACCTGTTTATTGTTACCTTACTTGCCTATGTTAAACTGCTTAGTATAGGTTGGTAGTGAACCATCAGTGACCCCCACCACCTTACCCTTGTTGCCCCTGCTTGATCATCGACGACTCGATCAATGTGATCGTCGACCAGAGATCGACACATCACTTCACTCCCCTTAGTTGTATGACTCTGCATAGTTACTATCGAGTGCCGAGGGTGATACCTCGTAACGCACTCCTGATGAATACTCTGCAGTGTAGCTGTTCAGTCATGGTCATCGAGGGTGATTCCTCCTTCTCCACTTCCGATACGACTCTGCCGCGCAATCCCTAAGTGTGAACCTCGATGGTGATGCCTCATACGTTCACCCTGATGATTTCATCGAGTGGAATTCACCGAGGGTGATTCCTTGGGTTTTTCCCCCTTGATGTTGTGACCACACGGTTACTTTGACCTTGTTACACGCGGGTTGACCCTGATGGGTACCCGCAGGGGGATCTATGTTGTTGGGTGTGCCGGAAGGGCACTCGAGTGTGATATTGTGGCGGAGCTTCAGAAACTCGGATTGTCTCCGTGTGATACTAATTGAGCCTATTGGATTTGGGTGTTTGATCTGAGTGGGTCGACGTGCCCTATACGCACTACCACCATGCGGGATTATGGTTTATGGGGCCCTCTACGTCGTACGTTCCTCCCGAAAGCTCTTCAGACGTCATGGTTCACCGTGCAGGCTGATTGTCGGGAATGGGCTGGATACTTCACTGACAAGCTCAGTGTCACGCCTGCACCCCGGCCAGTATCGCAACGCGCAGGGTGCCCAGGGCGATGGCCCAAGACCTCTGGGGGCATTGGTTAGTCCGGCATGCTGACCTCTCTGCTGAGCCTAGGTAGGGCGCTACTTCGTGTTGATCTTCCGAGGCCGGGCATTACCCAGCAAGTGTGTCCGACCAGAGTTGATCGAGCGTGTTGGGTAACAGTAGTGCACCCCTGCAGGGATGAATAATCTATTGATAGCCGGTCCTACAGTAAAGGGCGCTCAATTTGTATATCCCGATCTACTACTTGAACTGGATACTTGATTAGTTAATTGAAGCTTCGGGATCGCTTTCTCGCAGGGAGTTGAGGAAGGATCTTTAAGCTGTACTTCAACATGTTTGCTTAATAAAATTCTATTCTACTCTCTTCTATTGCTCCAAGATGGCGGCTTCGTGAAGATGTTTGAAGATGCTAGTCTTCGATAGGACTAGGCCTTCTCTCTATTCTGGCTTTTCTGCAGCCCAGTCCACATATACAGCCTTTCCCCTTTGATAATGTTGCATATGTAGTGTAGATCCTTGCTTGCTGAGTACTTCGGATGAGTACTCACGGTTGCTTTGTTACTTCTTTTTCCCCATACCCCACCTTGATGATACATCAGACGATGGAGCCCCGGAGACAGATGCCACCTTAGGAGCTTACTACCAGGAGGGTCCAGACGACACGTACTACTGGATCGAGCCAGCCGACCAGGAGTAGGATCGGAGGCTCCCAGGCAGGAGGCCTTCGCCTTTCGATCTAGAGTTGTTGTTTGTGCTATCCTTCTTAAGGCAAAACTTGTCTAACTATGTCTGTACTTAGATAATATTTGTATGACTGACTTATGTATTCGGATCCTCGTGATCCCTGGTCTGTAATATTGTGGATCTCCGTCTATTTGTGTTAGAGTTGTGTTGTGATATCTTCCCGTGAGTCCCTATGCTTGATTGTGTATGATTAGTGCACGATTGAGTCGGGGGCGTCACAAGTTGGTATCTGAGCCGACTGCCTGTAGGAAGCCCCCTTCCAATTCCTTGGTCGAAGTTGAGTCTAGACATCGAAAAACTAATTTTCTAACTTGGCTGTGTGGCTTACGGGCCCACGTCGCCAACTGGGTGGTATTAGGATCTTTTATTCCTCGTCTATACTCTGGGACTCTGATCTCTCTTCTATTCGGGTTAAATAAATTTTACTAACGCCGACACTTAGGTTCTCGTAAATCCCGTCTACCTGGAGAGCTGGATATCTGTGCGATTTCCCTGTCATTGATCTAATTAGTCTGATAATCATTTTCCTTTCCATTGTTTTGTTTAACCTTTCTCTCTGAGTTGTATTAAACTACTCCTTGTCGTTTGACAAACCTAAATTTCCTCTGTTTCAGATGGATCGTTTGTTTTCACCACGTCCTACGGCACAGCTTGTGCTTCGCACTTGGTCTCGTGATGCCACTGGGTTTCCAGCTGTCCTGATCGCCCTCCTGACCAGACTTGGCTACCGCTGGTACCCCGAGTACATGGTTTATGAGGATTACCGCGAGTTCAACCAGGAGCAGTACCATGCTGATGTCCGTATCTATGATCAGCAAAATGACTCAGACATCGAGCTGCACCTTTTCCACGGTATCGGCGTGACAATTGAGATGGCAGTCCATGATGCCGCCTACTCTGCTGTCGCATGTCTCCGAGGACAGTTCAGAGATATCTTGGATGACTCTGAGTTCTGATACATCCCGTATGCCCCTGCTGGAGATGCTACTGGATACTACACAGCTATCTGTGCCCCGTAAGAGCCTCGTCGCTACGACCCGCGCGTTCTGATTCAGTGCACTCAGGTCTCTGGATCACACTGTTCAGGCTCTTGCCGTCGAGTTGGTTGCCACTCGAGCACGTCTCTACGATGCTATGACACAGTTGCTACCCGCTGTTCGTGCAGGGATACATCCGGAGCACATCCTTTACCCGCGCAGGACTCAGATGTATGCTGGTATTGTTTGGCCTGCTGTTGGAGGCCACACACCTACACGTGGACCTCTTCTTACAGCTCGAGACCGGGTTCTGCATCAGAGTGCACATGGAGCGCAGGATCCTGCCGCGACGAACATTCCTTGTCCACACTCGCAGTTGCCCCGTTTCAGTGGTTTTCGCCGACGTTGATGTAGCCTTTGCTATGTCTCGTTGTGTACTTCCTTACCGCGTGCCTGCGCGCCGCCTAGTATGTGTAGCTTTTCAATTTGCGCCCTTATGTTGTCCGCATGTACGCGACTCTGTGTATGGATCTGTATGTCTTAATTGACTACTGTTATGTATCTGTTACACTACTTAATTATTGAGTTACATCATGCTTGTCGCTAAACACTCGCAATTTCTTTTACTAAACTACCCCCTGTTGATACTTAGCAGGATGGTTAGACCAGGTGGTCGTGGTCGTGGTTCCCCTGAACGCCCACCACCGCCAGACTATATGGCTGCTATGATGCAACAATTCGAGCTCAACCGTCAGTTCATGACTGGAATCATGGCTCAGTTCCCGCATCAGAACAACCAGAACCAGAACCCTGCTTCAATAACTTTGACAGAGTTTATGCGACTCAAGCCCACTCAGTTCCACAACTCTGACAAGCCACTGGATGCTGATGATTGGCTCCGCGACAACACTCACGAGATGGAGTCTGCTAATGTCGCCCCTGCCAACTTCGTCATCTTCACAGCCTTTTTCCTAAAGGGTCCCGCTGCTCAATGGTGGGACACACACAAGCGTACACTGCCTATTGGAACAGTGGTTACCTAGTATGAGTTCCAGGCTGCTTTCCGTGCCCGTTGTATTCCTCAGGGAATTATGGAACGAATGAAGACCCAGTTCCGCAACCTCACTCAGGGCAACGAGACTGTCGAAGCTTATCAGCGGGAATTTCTTGACCTCTCCCGCTATGCTGAAGAAGACATCGCCACGAATGCCCATAGACATGAGAAGTTTCGTAATGGACTCCACCCAGACCTCGAGCTTGCACTTGCTGCTCAAGACTTCAACGACTTTTCTACTCTTGTGAACAAGGCTATTATGGTTGAGACCGCTCAGATGAAGCATAAGGACTCGCAGAAGCGCTATCATGATACTGGCTCATCTTCGGGCTCAGCACAGAAGCGGCGAGTCTGGATTCCCAACAACGTGTTCCGTCCAAATGCCCCTGCGCCGAAGAACAACTATGCTGCACCATGTCTGCCTCCTCCTCCACCGAGGCAGCCAAGAGCTCAAGCTATTCAAAACAATGCTCCTCTTCGTCCTGAAGATGGTATGTGCTTCAAGTGCCGCAAACCAGGTCACCAAGCTAAGCACTGCCGCCAGACTCAGAATCAGTTGGCTTTTCCTCGTACTGGCCGTGGCAATGGTCGTGGCAATGGTCTGCTGCACATGGTGGTGGACACGCTTACAACATTGATATTGAAGAAGTCCAGGATCAACCTGCTACTGTGATGGGTACCCTTCTCGTTAACTCAGTACCTGCTTCTGTTTTATTTGATTCAGGAGCATCACATTCATTCCTCTCTGGAAAATTTGCATTCATGCATGGCATTCGATATGAGAAGATGCATACTCCGTTAATCGTTAAAACTCCCGGAGGTCATTGTCATGCTGACGTGATAGCACCTGACGTTACCGTCGAAATTAAAGGGTTGGAATTCCTTGCCTCACCCATCGTCTTGAAATCTTCCACCATAGACCTCATCCTCGGAATGGATTGGTTGAAAGCTCACATTGCTTCGATCAATTGTGCCACTAAAGTCATCCAACTTCTTCACCCCTCCGACGAGATAGTGAATTATACCGCCCGCATTACTCGGAATGCTGAAGCTCAGATATATGCTCTGAATGCTTTGAATGCCTCACCTCTGGAAGGGATCGAGAACGTTCCTGTCGTTTGAGATTTTCCGGACGTCTTTCCATAAGAACTTCTAGGAATCCCCCCGGCTAGGGCTGTCGAGTTTGTCATTGACTTGAAGCCTGGCACTGTCCCTATTACGAAGCGTCCATATAAGATGCCTCCGCACCACCTTCTCGAGCTTAAGGAAGAAATTGACAAGTCAGTTAAGAAAGGTTTCATCTGCCCCAGTTCCTCTGCTTGGGGAGCACCTTCACTCTTCGTTAAGAAGAAGGATGGAACTAACCGATTGGTTCAGGATTACCGGCCCATTAACCAAGCTACAATCCAGAATAAATACCCACTGCCCCGGATCAATGATCTTTATGACCAGCTTGCTGGATCCTCTGTGTTTTCTAAACTTGACTTGAGGTTGGGTTATCATCAGATCCGTGTTCGCGAAGAGGATATCCCGAAGACTGCCTTTGTTACTCGATATGGCTCTTATGAGTACACCGTCATGTCTTTCGGCTTAACCAATGCTCCAGCAACTTTCTCCCGGTTGATGAACTATATCTTCATGGATTACCTTGACAAATTCATCGTAGTTTATCTGGATGATATCCTTATATATTCCAAGAATGAAGAAGAACATGCTAAACATCTTCGGCTTGTATTGGAGAAGCTATGAGAATATCGGTTGTATGCTAAATTCTCCAAGTGTGAATTCTGGTTATCTGAAGTGACCTATCTTGGTCATGTGATTTCCAAGAATGGCATTGCTGTTAACCCCGAACGAGTTCAAGCCATTCTTGACTGGACTCGCCCGAAGAATGTCAAGCAAGTCAGAAGTTTTCTCGGACTCGCTAGTTATTGCCGTCGATTCATTGAGAACTTTTCCAAGATTGCAAGGCCACTGACTAACCTGCTCCACAAGGGTGTTAAATTTGAGTGGACAGAAAAATGTCAAGAAAGCTTTCAGACACTTAAAGATAAGTTAACATCTGCCCCAGTGCTAGCACCCCCAGATTCCCAAAAGGATTTCGTGATATACTGTGATGCATCTCGTCAAGGATTAGGCTGTGTCCTAATGCAAGAGCGTAAGGTGATTGCTTATGCCTCTCGACAATTACGTCCTCATGAAGAAACTTATCCAGTGCATGATCTTGAACTTTCTGTGGTTATTTATGCTCTGAAGCTATGGCGACATTACCTTCTCGGTAACCGTTGCGAGATATACACGGATCATCAGAGTTTGAAGTACCTATATACTCAACCAGATCTGAACCGTCGTCAACAAAGATGGCTCAAGACAATTGCCGATTATGATATGAATATCTCATACACCCCTGGCAAGGCTAATGTAATGGCCGATGCTTTGAGTCGCAAGGCTTATTGCAGCAACCATATGGTTCAGGAAACACAACCTATTCTTTATGAAGAGCTTCGCAAATTGAACCTCCATATTGTTCCATAGGGTTATCTCAATACCCTGGTTGTCGAACCAGATTTAGAACACAGCATTAAGACTATGCAACCGTATGACTCTGAAGTTGAAAGGATCAAGCGATACCTCAAAAAAGGAAAGCCGTTGGAATTCCATCTTGATAATGATGGGATCCTATTCTTCCAACACCGTCTCTTCGTACCCAAGTTCAAGGATGAGAGGGAGCACGTTATGAAAGAAGCCCATGACACTCCTCTGTCAATTCATCCTGGTAGCACAAAGATGTACCGTGACATTTGTCAGAGATACTGGTGGCCTAATATGAACCGAGACATTGGTCGATATGTTTCTGAGTGTGACGTCTGTCACCGCATTAAAGAAGAAGATCAAAGGCCTGCTGGAACTCTGCAACCCCTTGTAATTCCTGAATGGAAATAGGAAAAAGTCCAAATGGATTTCTTTACTGGTTTTCCTAGATCTCAGAAGGGTCATGATGCTATTTTTGTCGTCATTGACCGCTTCTCAAAGGTTGCTCACTTTCTGCCTGTTAAGGAGACAATCACTGCTAGTCAGTTAGCAGACTTGTATGTTTCCCGAATTGTGTCACTCCATGGTGTTCCCTTGGAGATCAGTTCTGATCGTGGCAGTCTCTTTACCTCCAGATTCTGGAATAGTTTCCAAGAAGCTATGGGAACTCACCTGTCCTTCAGCACCGCTTTTCACCCTCAGTCACAGGGTCAAGTCGAACGAGTTAATCAAGTGCTCGAAGATATGCTTCGAGCTTGCGTCATGTCCTTCGGTAAGAAGTGGGAAGAATCTCTACCGTATGCCGAATTCTCATACATCAATAGCTATCAAGCTAGTCTGAAGATGGCACCATTTGAAGTTCTTTACGGACGTAAGTGTCGAACCCCTCTAAATTGGTCAGAAACTGGGGAACGCTCACTCGTCGGACCGGACATTATCCAACAAGCTGAAGAACAAGTCCGCATTGTCCGTGAACATCTGAAAACTGCTCATTCTCGTCAAAAGAGCAACTATGACCGAAAGCACAAGGAAATGGTCTATCAGCCTGGCAAGCAAGCCTACCTTCGCGTCACTCCGTTGAAAGGCACTCATCGGTTCGGAATCAAAGGCAAGTTAGCTCCTCGCTACATTGGCCCGTTCCGTATTCTTGCCCGTCGAGGAGAAGTGGCATATCAATTGCAATTGCCGCCAACTCTCTCTCAAGTGCATGATGTTTTTCATGTATCCCAACTCCGTCGCTGCTTCAAGGATCCTATTCGAGCTGTGGATCAAGAAATGCTTGAATTGCGGGAAGATCTGTCTTATCCAGAATATCCCATCCGTATTCTTGATCAAGCTGAGCGTCGAACTCGTCAGAAGTCAATCAAATTCCTTAAAGTTCAATGGTCGAATCATTCTGAAGATGAAGCCACTTGGGAATGCGAGGATCGTCTTCGTGAAGAATACCCCGCTTTCTTTCAGTCTTTCCCTTAATTCTCGGGACGAGAATTCTTGTTAGATGAGGAGAATTGTAACACCCCCTGTAATGAACAACAGTGATCACGTTAGTTAATGACAAGTCAGCATGATTAACAGTGCCTAATCATCATTTGCATCATATTGCATTTCAACTCCTAAGTCAAAATTCAAATTAAATTAAAGTGGAAAATAAAAGTTGTTCAAAACAGAAACTAAAATGTTGAATAAATAACAAATATTCCAGAGACTATTCTAAAATTGTAACCAATATTTAATAAATTATTTAAATAACTCAAACATCCTTTAACAGTGGCTAAAAGCAATATTTATTAACCTTTTATTTAATCTAAATTAAATATGAAATTATATTTTGCCCAAACTAGTTTTTGGTGGTAGGATACAATGCACTGTGATTTATGAACTAGGTCACACTTTTTACAAAATTCGTTTAGTGCCCAAACATTTAGCAAACAGAAAAGGAAAGAAACAGAAAAAGAGAAAATAGAAAAGGCCAAGGCGCTACTGTGCACTTAGGCCTGCTTGCTACAGTGAGCGGCCCAGCCCACTCCACGCCATCCCCCGCCTCCCGCACTGCTCACTGCCTCGCTGTCGAACGCCTCGCGCCCGCACGTGCGCGCGCCCCCCCCCCCTCGCTCGCCGCTCGACAGCGCGTCGCCGCGCGCGCTGGGGATAAGAGCAGCTCCTCGCTCCCCCTGGCGAACCCTAGCCACCTCACTCCCTCTCCCTCGCCCTATTCTACCGCACCTGAGCGCCGCCATGATCGGCCTTCATTGAAGCTCGCGGCCACAGCCTCTGCCTCGCCACCGCGACGTGTCCACGAGCTCCGCCGCGTCGAGCCCGTCCTCCTCGACCACAAGCCCGAGCCCCAGGAGCCCTGCATCGCCCCACGCCACCGTCTTCTTCCTCAGATCGCCGCCATGCTCCGTCATCGATTCCGGCTCCGTCGCGCTTCCCCGAGCCCTCTGCCCAGACCCCACGTTCCCCGGTCAGCCCCTGCGCCGAATGCGCCTTCCCCAGCCCCCTCTAGCTGCCCATAGCCACTGCTCCGACGAGGCCCGAACCCACTGCCGCCTCGTTTGGTCGCCGGTGCTTCTCCGGTGACCATTTGGTCAGCTGCGCGTGACCAACGTGCTCGCCCGCGTGCGTAGGGCCTCGCTAGCCTTTTGCCACGCCCGTTTGCGCTCCGCTGCTGCCGATCCACTTCCACCCGGAGCTCGCTGTCCGCTGTGGTGCTCGCCGCCGGTGATTCCGACCGCCTCGGCCGATGCAACCACCGCAGAACGACGCGGCTCGGAACGCCCGATCGAACGCGCCAAACCCCGCCCGAAATGGTGCACCGTAGGCAAAACCCGAGCTCGCTGGAGTTCGCTGCCGCGCTCGGGCTCGCCGGAGTGCTCTTCGGCCGGCGTCCGACGTGGCCAGCTGGGCCCCGCCCAGTGCCACTGACCCCTAGGCCCCAGTTGACTTGTTGACCAGGTCAACTGCTGACGTGGCCGCCCCTGTCTCACTTACATGCGGGCCCCCCCTAATAAATGAATTTAAATAAATAAATAAACTGCTAATTAGTTAATTAAGTTAATTAGTTAAACTAACAAACACTGACTACTGGGGCCCACCCTCTAATTAACCCAATTAGTTAATTTTAACCCCTCTGTTCAGGTCGCTGTGTATGACATGTGGGACCCACATGTCAGGTTGACCCTGGTCAGCCCCTGTGGACCTGCTGACGTCACACCTAGGTCATGCTGACATCATCATTCACTATTTTGGATAATTTGAATTTAAATAAATAATTAAATTCAGAAAATGATTTAAACTTTAGAAAATCATATAAAATAAACCGTAACTCCGATGAAAATAATTTATATATGAAAGTCGCTCAGAATTTCGATACGAACCCGAATACGCCCTCCGTATTCCTGTCAGATGCCTCTAGCTAGATGAACATGGAACTTTTAGACCGATTTCGATAAATGAATAGTATCCAACTTTAATTAAATAAATCCGAATAAATTCCTAAATTAACTACATCAATTAGTTAGGCAGTAGCACACCCCGGCATATCATTTAGACAAGTCATGCATATAGTTGCATCTTTGCTGTGAAATTTATTGTTTCTCTCCCCCTCCTTCTCTCTCGATAGACGCTGAGACCGACGACGTTGCAGTGGAGTACGACTACGCTACAGACGAGCAGCCCGTTGACGACCCCTCTTTCTTGCCAGAGCAACCAGGCAAGCCCCCCCCCCTGAGCATGCAGATATCGCCCATTCCATTCTTCTACTTGCATTAAATTTTGCTACTATTAATGTTTGCTCCTATTCTAATGCATAGCCTTCTTTTGTAACCTGTTTATTGTTACCTTACCTGCCTATGTTAAACTGCTTAGTATAGGTTGGTAGTGAACCATCAGTGACCCCCACCACCTTACCCTTGTTGCCCCTGCTTGATCATCGATGACTCGATCAATGTGATCGTCGACCAGAGACCGACACATCACTTCACCCCCCTTAGTTGTACGACTCTGCATAGTTACTATCGAGTGCCGAGGGTGATACTTCCTAATGCACTCCTGATGAATACTCTGCAGTGTAGCTATTCGGTCGTGGTCATCAAGGGTGATTCCTCCTTCTCCACTTCTGGTACGACTCTGTCGTGCAATCCCTCAGTGTGAACCTCGAGGGTGATGCCTCATACGTTCACCCTGATGATTTCATCGAGTGGAATTCACCGAGGGTGATTCCTCGAGTTTTTCCCCCTTGTTGTTGTGACCACACGGTTACTTTGACCTTGTTATAGGTGGGTTGACCCTGATGGGTACCCGCAGGGGGATCTATGTTGTCGGGTGTGCCGGAAGGGCACTCGAGTGTGATATTGTGGCGGAGCTTCAGAAACTCTGATTGTCTCCGCGTGATACTAACTGAGCCTATTGGATTTGGGTGTTTGATCTGAGTGGGTCGACGTGCCCTATACGAACTACCACCACGCGGGATTATGGTTTATGGGGCCCTCTACGTCGTACGTTCCTCCCGAAAGCTCTTCAGACGTCACGAATCACCGTGTGGGCTGATTGTCGGGAATGGGCTGGATACTTCACTGATGAGTTCAGTGTCGTGCCTGCACCCCGGCCAGTCTCGCAACGCGCAGGGTGCCCAGGGCGATGGCCCAAGACCTCTGGGTGCATAGGTTAGTCTGGCGTGCTGACCTCTCTGCTGAGCCTAGGTAGGGCGCTGCTTCGTGTTGATCTTCCGAGGCCGGGCATTACCCAGCAAGTGTGTCCGACCAGAGTTGATCTAGCGTGTTGGGTAACCGTAGTGCACCCCTGCAGGGATGAATAATCTATCGTTAGCCGGTCCTACGGTAAAGGACGCTCAGTTTGTATATCCCGATCTACTACTTGAACTGGATACTTGATTACTTAATTCAAGCTTCGGGATCGCTTTCTTGCAGGGAGTCGAGGAAGGATCTTTAAGCTGTACTTCAACATGTTTGCTTAATAAAATGCTATTCTACTCTCTTCTATTGCTGCAAGATGGCGGCTTCGTGAAGATGTTTGAAGATGCTAGTCTTTGATAGGACTAGGCCTTCTCTCTATTCTGGCTTTTCTGCATCCCAGTCCACATATACAGCCTTTCCCCTTTGATAATGTTGCATATGTAGTGTAGATCCTTGCTTGCTGAGTACTTCGGATGAGTACTCATGGTTGCTTTGTTACTTATTTTTCCCCATACCCCACCTTGATGATACATCAGACGATGGAGCCCCGGAGACAGATGCCACCTCAGGAGCTTACTACCAGGAAGGTTCAGACGGCACGTACTACTGGATCGATCCAGCCGACCAGGAGTAGGATCGGAGGTTCCCAGGCAGGAGGACTTCGCCTTTCGATCTAGAGTCGTTGTTTGTGCTAGCCTTCTTAAGGCAAAACTTGTCTAACTATGTCTGTACTCAGATAATATTTGTATGACTGGCTTATGTATTCGGATCCTCGTGATCCCTGGTCTGTAATATTGTGGATCTCCGTCTATTTGTGTTAGAGTTGTGTTGTGATATCTTCCCGTGAGTCCCTGTGCTTGATCGTGCATGTTTGCGTGTATGATTAGTGCACGATTGAGTCGGGGGCGTCACAACAGACCAGCCCACAAGGGGGCTGGCGTGCCCCTCTCCCTGGCCACCGGCCCTAGGGAAGGAAAGGGGGGAGGGCTAGCCCCTCCTGCCTTCCCCTCCACATGGGAGAAAGGAAAGGGGGGGCGCCTCCCTCCCCTGCCTTTCCCCGCTCACCTAGAAAGGAAAGGGGGGGCGACTTGGGGGAGGACCCCAAGTAGGACTCGACCTACTTGGGGCACCTCCTTGGCTGCTCCTCCCTCCCCCCCACCTATATATATGTGGGAGGTGGTGCCACACATAACCACGACAATTGCTTAGCCATGTGCGGTGTTCCCCTCCATAGTTTAGTCCCTCAGTCATATTTTCGTAGTGCTTAGGCGAAGACCTACGAAGATAACTTCACCATCACGGTCACCATGCTGTCGTGCTGCCGGAACTCATCCACTACTTCGCCATCTTGCTGGATCAAGAAGGCGAGGACGTAACCGAGCTGAACGTGTGCTGAACGCGGAGGTGTCGTACGTTCGGTACTCGATCGGTTGGAGCGCGAAGAAGTTCGACTACATCAACCGTGTTAACAAACGCTTCCCCTTACGGTCTACGAGGGTACATAGACACACTCTCCCCTCTCATTGCTATGCATCTCCATGGATAGATCTTGCGTGTGCGTAGAATTTTTTTTGTTTTCCGTGCAATGTTTCCCAACAGTGGCATCTGAGCCAGGACTATGCATAGATGATATGCACGAGTAGAACACAAGGAGTTGTGAGCGGTGATAGTCATACTGCTTACCACCAACGTCTTATTTTGATTCGGCGGTATTGTGGGATGAAGCGGCCCGGACCAACCTTACATGTCCACGCACATGAGAACGGTTCCACCGACATACATGCAACTAGTTTTGCCTAAAGGTGGCTGGCGGGTGTCTGTTTCTCCTACTTTAGTTGAATCGAATTTGACTACGGCCGGTCCTTAAAGAAGGTTAAAACAGCAAACTTGATGAATCACCGTTGTGGTTTTTGCGTAGGTAAGAACGGTTCTTGCTAGAATCCCGTAGCAGCCACGTAAAACTTGCAACAACAACAAAGTAGAGGACGTCTAACCTGATTTTGCAGGGCATGTTGTGATGTGATATGGTCAAGGCATGATGTGATATATGTTGATGTATGAGATGATCATGTTTTGTAATATCGACAATCGGCAGGAGCCTTAGGGTTGTCTCTTTATTGTATGAAATGCAAGCACCATGTAATTGCTTTACTTTATCGCTATGCGTTAGCAATAGTTGTAGAAGCAATAGTTGGCGAGACAACCATGACGCAATGATGGAGATCAAGGTGTCGAGCCAGTGACGATGGAAATCATGATGATGCTTTGGAGATGGAGATCAAAAGCACAAGATGATGATGGCCATATCATGTCACATATTTTGATTGCATGTGATGTTTATCCTTTATGCATATTATTTTGCTTAGAACGGCGGTAGCATTATAAGATGATCCCTTCACTAAATTTCAAGATAAAAGTGTTCTCCCCAAGTATGCACTGCTGCCAAAGTTCGTTGTTTCAAAGCACCTCGTGATGATCAGGTGTGATAGACTCTACGTTCACATACAACGGGTGTAAGACAGTTTTACACATGCAGAATACTTGGGTTAAACTTGACGAGCCTAGCATGTACAGACATGGTCTAGGAGCACTGGAGATAGAAAGGTCGAACATGAGTCATATAGTAGATATGATCAACATAGAGATGTTGAACATTGATGACTACCCCATCTCACGTGATGATCGGACATGGGTTAGTTGATTTGGATCATGACTTAGATAACCTGAGGGATGTTTATTGAAGTGGGAGTTCATTAGTAATTTGATTAATTGAACTTAATTTGTCATGAACTTAGTCTTATAGTTTTGCATATCTATGTTGTAGATCAACGGCCCGAGCTACCGTTCCCCTGAATTTTAATGTGTTCCTAGAGAAAGCTAAGTTGAAAGATGATGGTAGCAACTACATGGATTGGGTCTGTCGTGGTTTTATCACGGCAGATGCCCTCGTGGAGCCATCGCAACATAGGTTAGCTCGAAGGGGCTGAATGGGACAAAGGACGCAAGGTTTACCCAGGTTCGGCCCCTCACAACACGGTAAAAGCCTACTCCTGCTTTTGTTGACTATAGCTTGAATATCGATTACAAGGGAGCGGAATCACCTCCCCTAGCTCTCGATCAATTGTTTCTTAAGTTAACCCGCTGCAGGGTCTTGCCTTTATATACATAGGTCAAGGCCCTGGGCTTACAAGAGTCCAAGCCGGATCACACAACGTGACCCACTCGGTTTCTAAGTTGCCCTGCCTTGTTAGACAAGTCGCCATCGTGGCGCCTCACACCCTCCGGGTCAAAATTCTACCACCAGGTCTGGGGCCTTCAACAGGCCCACCTTGTCAGCCGCCACCAGTCTTCATGCTTCATCCTCTTGGGCCTACTTGGGCCTTCTTCATATTCAGTCGCTAACGGTGTAACCCGGCCCCTTCTGGGCGGGTCACACCTCGGGGTTATATCCCCAACATTAGGTCCCAGATTGACTTGAACTTGTTCATGTCAATCTTCACTGCTTCAGTTGGCGAATCATCTTTCCAAAGCTTAACTTTGAACAAATCACTGTAACCCGCCATGACGTCATGTGAAGTAAATCCATAAAAAAACAATCACATCACAACGGATCTTTTGCATTAACTGGTTGTCCGAAAATCGAGGCGCCTACACTGTTGAGATAATCATGTTGCCTCCTCGATTTCCATGCATGCCATTTTGCTGTTTCCTTATAAATAGGGACGGGAGGGCCCTCCTTTCACTTTTACCCCCGCCCTTCTCTCTCCTTCTTCCTCCTTGCGTCGTCCGCCACCGCCGGAGCTCCGCCGCTGCTGTTCTTCACCAACGACTCCAACTGGGCCGCTGCATCAACCTGATTGTGACTAGAGATCGCGGCGCCCCTCCGCTCTTCATTAGCATCGCCAGGTATTCATCTTTTCTCACTTCTAATCTGCATTAGGTCACCCTAGTTCATCGGTGTTCGTCGTGTTCATCCAAGTCCATCGTAGTTCATCCACCATTTCGCTTAGTTTAATCCAAAATTAACGCTGAAGCCGTGCGGTAGTAGTTTTGGCATTTGTCTCAAATCGCAGATACATCCTTTCTTCCTAAGATTCAATACCCAGCTTACTAGTTCTTCCACTGCCATGTTTTAGGTTTAGCAATTATTCTTCATTTTTTGAATCACCGTAGATCCAAAATCATAGGCGGAAAATCGCGAAACTTGATTGTCCCATATTTAGGAAAATTTCCTCAATCTCAGAGCTATAGATAACTGCCTTGCCACTGTCGTTTAGGCGGCTCAAATGATACTTTTGTAACCCGCCAACCTCCAGCCGGCTTAATCATGAACTTGCAAACCACCAGCATCCAACCAGCTTAATTTGTCGAAACTTGACCAGCCATATATCAACCAATCTGAGAGCCGTGTTATCCCCTCACCGGATAAACATTCACTTTCTGCATGCTCCATAATAATGTTTTAGCTTTACGTTCATAACCTGTCTGCAGCTACTAAATTTTCATTATAACCATTTAGGGGGCTAACCATCGTGATATTGATCCGCCGTACTTTTAATTTTCAGACCACGGCTTTTTAACCCGCCAACCATGACTAAGACTCCGACTTCCTGTGACTAGGTCGCCTCCCAAGTCTCTGAACTGTCATTAAAGGAGTGTGTTGACATGGGGATTTTACCATCCAAGGAGATCATACACTGGCGGGCCTCTGGCTCTGAGACAACTCCACAGCCCCAAGAGGGCGAAGTGGTGATCTTTGCATATCATCTTCTTCGTGGTTTTTCACCGCCCGGGTCAAAGTTTTTCTGTGATGCCCTGAACTTTTATCAGCTTCATCCTCAAGACATTGCCCCCAATTCTGTCTCCAACTTAAGCAATTTTCAAACATTCTGGGAAGTATATCTTGAAGAGGAGCCCACTGTTGATCTCTTCAGAGAGTATTTTTACCTGAATCGTCAAACCGAAATGACTGATGGACCCAGTTTGGAGCTTGGACGGGTTTCCATCCAACGGCGGAGAGATAATTTTTCCTGAAGCCAGACTGCCTAGCCACCCCGAAGATTGGAATTTAACTTGGTTTTACTGCAAAGATACTTCTCCGGCTGATGAGAATCCTTTGTCAGGTTTCCGCTCCTTCCGGCTCAACACCCATGGCAAGCTTCCGGATCGATTGACCGTCGCAGAGCGCGTTAAATATTCTCCCACTTTCTCCAAAATAAGAGCATTGGTAGCCAATGGTTTAACTGGAGTAGATTTAACCCGCTGTTGGGTCGCTTGGAGGATTTTACCTTTAAGCCGGCGCAGCGGCTTGATGTGTGAATATGCTGGAGACACCAAGGATCCACAGCATTTCAATAAGACATCCTTAAGTGACAAGGATATTACTGATATAGTCAAATCATTGCTTGGTGAACCTATGGACAATTGTTGCAAAGTGGGACAGAATCCTTTCTGCAAACTTAACCCGGCTCCTCCTGTAAGCCATCAAACCAAGCTTCACCTTGTTTATTCATCTCTTTAATTTTTCCTTATTTCAACAGTTTGCTCACATGTATACAGGTCGACTCTCCTTTCTGGAGAAAGATACTTCAAGCCGCCCCCCAACCAAGAAGCCAAAAACAATGACTATAGGTCCGGGTCGTCGCAAGAAACCATCGTTTGAAGAACTGCTCAAACTTGACGATGAGTCTGAGGTAGAACTTGCCTCCCTTGGTCTTTTCTTTGTACAACTTATTGACACTGACTCTTCTCAGGAAGAGGCAGAGACCAGCCATGCAGATGCAGTAGAGGTAACTACAATTTTCTCCGGCTCAGAACCCTTACCAAGAAAGAATATTCGACGGGTCATCCGGAAGGTGAAATTTTCTCATCCTCTTGCTCACTTGGAACCCAATTTTCTTTTGAAGAAACAGCAACACGAGTTAAGACGCCTGACCCGTAGCGGCGGCTCTCAAGATCTCATCTCCGGCTTACCAAACACGCCTGCTCCTCGCAAGCGTTGACATGAGGTGCCACATGACCCAGACTCTCTTTATCCATTAGCTGTCCTTATACGTCAACCTCTTAATCCTTCCAACTCAAATTATCAGAAGACATCTCCATAATCTGGCGATTCTACCGGAACCAAAATGCCTGTCTTCAAGGTCGCCCAAGGGTTAGTATTTTCATTTGTTTATCCATGACTTGTAATGATATACTCATATACTTTGCATCTTTGTTGCAGACATATTGCCAAAGCAGGCAAGAAACAAAAGCTGGGCGGGTCTTCGAATGATCCCAAAACCGCTGACCCTGAGAAACAAACAGCAGAAATTTCTGAGACCCTCAGTCAAGACCTTGAAGAGCTTGTTAATGACCCACCACCATCAATTGACACCACCGTCCATGAACAGATGGATACTGAGCTTAACCTGGCGGCAAGCCATGACCCACCGAGCCCTAGGCCGCCGACTCCTCCGAAGCCAGCTGAAGACATCCCTCCTGAGAAGGACTCTGATGACGTGACCATCACCGGGACGGCTTATACTGCACCAGGCGATTCCACTGTGCTAGCCAAACATGGTACCAAAGAAGAATCTCCTTCCTTGGACAAAGGCAAGGCGAAGCTGGATCTGGAAAGCTATGCTGCCTCAGTGCAAGCGATATCCACGCCGGCTATCTGAACTGCCTTCATACTAGCCGTGATCTGGAAGCCGGCTTAGTGAACCTTATGAAGGAGCTATGAGGTATGTTGCTAACCCCTTTCCATATGCATTTATATAGCCGCCAAGTCTAGAGTATAGGAAAATATTGAGTATGCTGTAGACTTGATGAAAATATCCAAACTGTAGCCACTCAGGGCCGGCTTATCTTATCAAGATGAGCCGGGTCTTCAAATATTAATCTTGAATGAACCTTGTACAGCTTTTCAACCATTAATTCATAGTAACAAGATGAGCCGTACTAATAATTAGCTCTAAGATCCAAATACGTAGCCCCTAAGGGCGGGTTTAACTTAACAAGATGAGCCAGGACTTATAGTCACTTTAAGAAATCCAAACATGCAGCCCCCAAGGGCCGGCTTAACTTAACAAAGTGAGCCGGGACTTATAATCACTTAAGAAATCCAAACATGTAGCCCCCATGGGCCGGCTTAACTTAACAAAGTGAGCCGGGTCATAATGAAATTAAAATGACCTACATTAGCCCTCAAGTGCCAAGTGTATTGCTTCCAATGTGCTTGGAACTTGTTTAACCGTAGCTTGACAAACTTGCTCCTTGCACTATAACCATTGCCTTATTTATTCCAGGCAGAATTGAACATGAAGGAATCGCAAGTTGGCGATTTAAGAAGAAGCTTAAAGCTGCAGCAGACCGAAACCTCTAAGGCCAAGTCACATCTGAAGGCCTCATTAGAGGAAATTGAGAAGCTTAAAGCAGGATTTGATGCTAAGAGAGCCGCCTGGGAAACTGACAAGGCTGCTCTAACAAAAAAGGCCGAAGACGCTGAAGTTGCGCTTAAGCTGGTAACCGAAGAGTTATCCAGTTTAAAACAACATATCTCTCAAATGACAGCCGTCGTCTTCGGTAAGTGTAATATGCCATTCAAATTCTGTAACCCGCCTGGCTTCTCACATGTGCATTGCTAATTCGCCGGCTTGTATGACTTCTTAACAGGCCCCAGGAGTGCAAGTCTTGGCCAGGACATGTTGTTGAAGTTGAAGGCGATTTACTCGCTAACAGAGCAATTATATAGTGGCACTCTCCGCAGCCTTGTGGCTTTGGGATGGAACAAAAAACTGCCGAGTCAAATCAAGACTGTTTTGGATCATCTGTCAACGTTCCCAGGCCAGATTGAAGAAATGAAATTATTAGCCGCCCGAGCCAGAGCCATTGTTGCTCTTGGCCGGGCCAAAGCATGGCAATCTGAGCTTGCCCGGAGGAAATAGCCACCGGGTGCCTGGAATTCAAGGATGTCCAGTTAGTCTTTGAAGAAAAAGACTTCAATCAATGTGTCCGAGAGATGTGGCCCGTAGCCTGCAAGCTCATCAAAGAGCTAAATTTAAACAAGTATACACCAGCTTATGACGACAACAACCAGAAGATTAAGCCGCCAACTCATGATGTTGTCAATCTCATTCCTCCTCGGCGTAAGCATATCTTCGCCCCTTATGTTGATCATTCCATTATACTAACTGACGAGGCCACATTCGAAGCTTTAACCGGCATCGACTGGATGACGGCTGATCTTTAGATGATCGATGAGGAAGAGCCGGCGCGGGATGACCCGGAGTCATCAAAGCGTCTAGAAGAGGGTTGATCATATCAATGATGAGCCAGGCGGCTCTAAGGCCGGGTCATGGGGGTGCAGCCCCAAAAACACTTGATTCACAAACTTTTTGGGCTCAGTTGAAGCCTTGTAATAGGGTAGTTGAAAACGTTGAGCCGCCGTGTCATGCCTTCATGCATGTTTATCTCCACTTTTGATCCAGTAGTTGAACTTCATGTCATGCTCAATTTAACCATATAAGCCTTTGCAAATCATGATGCTCTTCAACTTTGATTGTGGATATGTTGCAAAAAGACTTCATCAACATATATACTGACAACTTAGAGTCAGAAACCAGGCCGGGTTACCAAACCCAAAGACTCATAGTCACATGTTATTGTTGCAAACATGATTAACATGGCTGTAGAGCCAGATCATGCTGGCATCTTAAAAACCAAGAAGCCAGGGCGGGTGACAACCCCACAACTTGTAGCCTCATAACCATAGCTACTCAAATCAATCATGCTAGCAACTTAAAGTCCAAAGCCAGGATGGGTGACAGCCCAAAATTCTCAAACAGGAAAATCATAACCCGGAGCCTCACAACCTGGGTAGTCAAAATTTGCACAAAAGCAAAATTTTAATAAAAACATCAAAAAAAAAAAGAGATACAACAAATCTCAAATCTTTGCTAAGCCATCTTCCAAGACATGACCAAACAAGTTGGCTCACAGGCCTTGTGCTTTCAAGGCTGCATAGCCGTTGAGTTTATCCTAGCTCACTGTAAGCCGGCTCTCACGTGACACAAGCCGCCGTTTTAACTTTAACAAGTTCAGGGTCTTAAAAAAGATTGACTGTTAAGAGTTCAGCGGGTCACTTGGCGGAGTAGCAAGTTGCAAACAGGCAGGATAACTCATAATTTGGCATGTCATGCCTGGTCAAGAGGGTATGAAAGCTAAACCCGGTGGATTGGAAGCCCCCAAGTGACCTTATGACCAATTAATAAAGACTCAGATACACAAAAATGAAACGACAGAGGCCCTGAATTTTTCAGGGATGCCGACTTTATTATATTGATCATAAAAAGATATATACATCATCAAAAGTATGTACAATGGGGAGAGCCGGTGGCTCAAGTATAGTAAGGCCGAAGATGAGCAATATTCCATGGCCTATTGGTCTCCTGCTCAGAGGTGTGTGACTTCTTGTGCTCGCGTAGATCAATGAGATAATACGAGCCATTGTTGAGGTTCTTACTGACCACAAAAGGTCCTTCCCAAGGTGGAGACAACTTATGCATGTCAGTTTGATCTTGAATCAGCCGGAGCACTAAGTCGCCTTCTTGAAACGCCCGAGTCTTGACTCTGCGGCTATGATAGCGACGCAGGTCTTGCTGGTATATTGCTGAATGAGCCGCCGCAAGGTCAGGTTCTTCATCCATAGCATCAATTGCATTCTGTCGAGCTGTCTCATTATCAGTTTCAATGTGCCACCACACGGGGTGAGTCATGATGTATATCACTTGGGAGAACCGCCTCTGCACCATAAACCATGAAGAAGGGCGTATAGCCTGTTGACCTATTGGGGGTGGTATTGATACTCCAAAGTACTGAAGGTAACTCCTCAACCCAACAACCCGGTGTTTGTTCCAAAGGAACCATAAGCCGGGGATTGATGCCTCTCAAAATTTCCTGGTTAGCCCTTTCTGCCTGGCCATTAGACTGTGGATGGGCCACAGAAGAAACATCCATACGAATATGCTCTCTTTGGCAGAACTCCTTCAGAGCACCCTTAGACAAATTAGTGCCATTATCAGTAATGATACTATGAGGGTAACCAAAGCGGTTGATCAGTTTTTTGACAAACTGAACCGCAGTTGCTGCATCACACTTGCTAACTGGCTCTGCTTCTACCCATTTGGTAAATTTGTCAACCGCCACCAAGAGGTGGGTCTTCTTATCCTTAGACCTCTTGAAAGGTCCAACCATATCGAGCCCCCAGACCGCAAATGGCCAAGTAATTGGAATCATCCTCAACTCTTGAGCTGGCACATGAGCTCGTCGAGAAAATTTCTGACATCCATCACACTTACTGACGATATCTTCTGCATCAGCATGAGCCGTCAACCAATAAAAACCATTATGAAAGGCTTTAGCTACTAAAGATTTAGAGCCGGCATGATGACCACAATCACCTACATGGATCTCTCTTAAGATCTCATGGCCCTTTTTAGGAGAAACACAATGTTGAAACACGCCTGTCACACTGCATCGGTGTAACTCGCCATTGACAATAGTCATAGACTTAGACCTCCTGGTTATTTGTCTTGCCAGAGTTTCATCCTCAGGTAACTCACCCCGGGTCATATAAGCCAAGTAGGGAAGCGTCCAATCAGGAATAGCATGGAGAGCCGCCACCAACTGCGCCTCCGGGTTAGGAATAGCAAGGTCCTCTTTCGATGGTAACTTGACTGAAGGATTATGCAATACATCAAGAAACACATTAGGAGGCACCGGCTTACGTTGAGACCCAAGCCGGCTCAAGGCATCAGCCGCCTCATTCTTCCTTCGATCAAGATGCTCCACCTGGTAGCCCTTGAAGTGACCAGCAATATTGTCAACCGTCCGGCGATAAGCCGCCATGAGCGGGTCTTTGGAATCCCATGTGCCTGAAACTTGCTGAGCCACAAGGTCTGAGTCGCCAAAACACCTGACCCGGCTTAAATTCATCTCTTTGGCCATTTGAAGGCCATGGAGTAAAGCCTCATATTCAGCTGCATTGTTAGTACAAGGAAACATTAGCCTTAGAACATAACAAAACTTGTCACCTCGTGGGGAAGTCAAAATAACTCCAGCCCCCGAGCCTTCCAGCTGCCTAGACCCATCAAAGTGAATCGTCTAATATGTGTTATCAGGCTTCTCCTCAGGCATCTACAATTCTGTCCAGTCATTGATGAAATCCACTAGAGCCTGACACTTGATAGCTGTTCTTGGCACATATTTCAAACCATGAGGTCCAAGTTCTATTGCCCACTTAGCAACCCGGTGTGTGGCCTCCCTGTTTTGAATAATGTCTCCCAAAGGAGCAGAGCTGACCACAGTAACAGGATGACCAAGAAAATAATGCTTCAGCTTGCGACTCGCCATGAACACCCTATATACCAGTTTCTGCCAATGCGGATATCGTTGTTTGGACTCAATCAACACCTCACTGACATAATAAGCCAGCCTCTGGACTGGGTATTCCTTACCCGCCTCCTTGCGTCCCACCACAATCGCCACACTGACAGCCTTACTATCAGCCACCACATACAAGAGCAAAGGTTCTTTCTCAATGGGAGCCGCAAGGACGGGCGGCTCAACTAACTACTTTTTGAGCGCCTCAAATGCTTTATCAGCAGCATCACTCCAGACAAAATGATCTGTCTTCTTCATCATCTGGTATAAAGGAATCGCCTTCTCTCCCAGGCGGCTTATGAACCGGCTTAGAGCCGCGACACGACCCGCCAGGCGTTGGACGTCATTGACACACGCCGGCTTAGCCAATGAAGTGATAGCCTTGATCTTCTCCGAGTTAGCTTCAATACCCCTCTCTGAGACCAGAAAACCCAAGAGCTTGCTTGCAGGCACACCAAAAACACACTTGGCCGGGTTAAGCATCATCTTATAGACCCGGAGATTGTCAAAAGTCTCCCTTAGATCATCCAGGAGATTCTCTTTCTTTCTAGATTTGACCACAATATCATCCACATAAGCATGCACATTACGCCCAATCTGACTATGAAAGCAATTCTGAACACAGCGTTGATAAGTTGCCTGAGCACTCTTAAGCCCAAAAGGCATAGAACCATAATAGAAGGCTCCGAAAGGGGAGATAAAAGACGTCTTCCCTTGGTCCTTAACTGCCATCTTGATCTGATGATAACGAGAATAAGCATCCAGGAAACATAAACTCTCACAACCCGTCGTGGCATCAATAATCTGGTCGATACGAGGGAGAGCAAACGGATCAGCTGGACAAGCTTTGTTAAGATCTGTGTAGTCAACACATATATGCCAAGTGCCGTTCTTCTTGAGTACCAGCACCGAGTTAGCCAACCACTCAGGGTGGAAAACCTCCACGATAAACCCAGCTGCTAAGAGCTGGGCCACCTCTTCTCCAATGGCCTTACGTCGTTCTTCATTGAAACGACGAAGAAATTGTTTGACCAGCTTAAATTTAGGATCCACATTAAGAGTGTGCTTAGCGAATTCTCTCGGTACACCCGGCATATCAGAAGGTTTCCATGCGAAGATGTCCCGATTCTCACGGATGAACTCGATGACCGCGCTTTCCTATTTAGGATCCATATTGGCCCCCACTTTGAACTGCTGAGATGAGTCGCCAGGGACAAAGTCAACCTGCTTAGTATCATCAGCCGATTTAAACTTCAACAAAGGGTCTTGCTCAGTGGTGGGCATCTTCAAAGGGGTCATATCAGCCGGGTCAACATTATCCTTATAAAACTTAAGCTCTTCCATGGCGCAGGCCGACTCAGCATAAGCAGCATCTCCTTCCTCACATTCAAAGGCAATTTTCTGGTCACCATGAACCATAATAGTACCCTTACGCCCTGGCATCTTAAGCTGTAAATAAACATAACAAGGCCGGGCCATAAACTTGGCATAAGCCGGCCGTTCAAACAAGGCATGATAAGGGCTCTTGATCTTGACCACTTCAAACCATAATGTCTTTGTTCTATAGTCATAATCATCGCCAAAAGCCACTTCCAGGGCAATCTTTCCAACAGGATATGCTGACTTACCAGGCACCACACCATGAAAAACTGTAGAAGATGGCTTAAGCTCCTTATCAGTTAAGTTCATCCGGCGAAAGGTATCATAGTAAAGGATATTGATACTGCTGCCACCATCCATGAGCACTTTAGTGAATTTATAACCCCCAACCTGAGGGGCTACCACCAACGCTAGTTGACCCGGATTGTCAACCCGGGGCGGGTGATCCGCTCGACTCCATGTGATTGGTTGCTCTGACCACCGCAAGTATTGAGGTACCACCGGCTCAATTGCACTGACCGTGCGTTTATGAACCTTCTAATCTTGTTTGCAAAGACTTGTGGTGAAAACATGATACTAGCCACTATTGAGCTGCTTTGGATTACTCTGGTATCCTGACTGATGCTGCTGGTCACCTTGACCAGACTATTGGTTATAACCACCCTGGTTGCCCTGTCCTTGATACCCAGCACTTGAGCCGCCACCACCAAAGTCGGGGCCCTGTGAGCCGGATCCTGACCCACCAGGTGGGTCATAATTGTTGTCATGATTCTGGTTGAAGTTGGAATTCCTATACTCTCGCATTATGAAATAGTCCTTCCAAGCATGAGTCATCGGTTTATTGGGCAGGCTGTGTTTTGGGCAAGGCTCATTCATCATCGCCTCAATATTAAAGTTCTTCCCTCCAAAGGACTGCTTACCATTACCATTACGGCGCTAGTTTTTATATCCAGTGTTGGTGTTAGCTACAAGATCTGACCCGCCATCGGGATGTCTGCGCTTGCCACCGTTGCCCTGGTTGTTACCATTATGCCCTGTCACGCTCTGATGCTGACCCTTACCATTGCCACTCTTCTTTCCCTTGTTGGATTTTTCATCATCAAATCCAGGATCTTTGGTGGTATCAGAGTCAGCATCCTTGATGAGAGCCGCCATGAGCTCTCCCATGTCATTACAATGACGCTTAAGTCGCCCAAGCTTCTACTTAAGGGGGGTAAAATGACAGTTCTTCTCCAAGACCAGAACCGCCTGACCCGCCGCAATACTATCTGAAGAATGCATAATAGCTGAGACTCGCCAGACCCAATGATGAGCCGACTCATCCTCACGCTATACACAGTTATCAAGATCAATAATCGTCAAGGGCTGCTTGCATGTTCCTTTAAAATTCTGAATGAACCGTGCTTTCAACTCTGCCCATGAATTGATGGAGTTGGCGGGTAATCCTTTTAACCAGGTCCGAGCTGGCCCGTCCAACATCATGGTAAAGTACTTAGCACACACAGCATCGTTGACATCCAACATCTCCATGGCTAACTCATAACTCTCAATCTAGGCCTCAGGGGGGAGATCAGCTGTATAATTAGCCACTTTGCGAGGACCCTTAAAATCCTTAGGCAAACATTCATTACGTAATGCTGGCACTAAACAAGGTACTCCAATAGATCTAGAAATTATACCAGCCCCTACTGACATCGAAGGGGTCACCGGAGGCTGTTGATAAGCCCCCAGCTAAGCCGCCGCTGCTGCCTCCGCCTCTCGGCGGGCTCTGCCATCATCCACAATTGCCCGAGCACGAGTAAGGGGCGGGTTATTCCCACGGGGCGGGTCATCTTGATTCGGTCGTCGTCGTCGCTCGCTACTGGAAACCGCCGGTGACTCAATGTGTCAGCTATAACTGCGGCTTGAGAGGGGGGGGGGTCGAATGCACCCTCTCATGACTATGTGTATACTTCTCCTGCTGTGCGACCGCTGTCTGTAAGAGCTCAATTGCATTCCGCGCCTCAGCTGCAAAAGGCATCTCATCTATGATAGGGATTGCATTGAGCCGGGTAGCCGCTGCTATCATGTTATCCACCGGGTTGGAATAATGACCAGATGGTGTGGAAAAACGCCAGGGCAGGGTTCGATCCCTATGGGGCGGGTCTGGCAATCAGGGCTGAGCTGCCGCACCGCTCCCTGGGACTTCAGCCGCCCGGGCTGTGCCTGGCGGGTTACTTGGCCCCGCACCAGGCGTGTTAAAAAGATTTTGCGCCTCATACTAAGCAGGCAAACGAGTTTGATACCTCCATCGAAGAACTGCATTAGAGGTGTTTTGATCCAAACTTAAGCGAAAAGCCTCTGCCATGATACACTGTGACACAGCATCCATCTTGGCTCGTTCCTCTGCCATCCTGATGTTCTCTGCATTAAAATCCTCCTGGGCTTTGGCTACCTCATCCCTCACCTTTGCAATTTCCGCATTATGCTGTGCTTGATTTGCCGAAGTAACCTCTGTGGCCAACAGAGTCGTCAGAGTGCCCAAGAGTTCAGATAAAACTTGAGCCGGCGGCCGAGCTGAGCCGCCAGCCCCAGCTATCGCAGGAGCCATTGATACAGACGTCATAGCTGCAGTTGTCAATGAGTTGAGAATTGGCGTAGTGCCAGCCATAAAGACAGCAGCCCTATACGGCGGCTCATAGGGGTCTAGAATACTATCGCCATCAGAACAGCCCCCAAGCCCGCCATCCTGAATCTGGTAGATTGACTCTGTTTCCCCGGTTGAAGACTCATCACCTGAATAGATGGTCGTCTCACCACCAGATGCAGAATCTTCCTCAAGATCTGCCCCATGAACAAAGCCAATGAAAATGTGCTTCCGGCCGGGTTGAACCCTGGCAGGTCGCGCGCGCTGAGCCATCTCGATGATGTCGGTGCAGATGTCCGGGTCAGGCTCTGACTCGCCGATCTTGCCGATGAAGACGTGAATTCCGCCAAAGGGACCCGGTACCCGTACTCGATTGAGTCGGCCTCAGGGCCCCAGCTAGCGTCGTCGATGTAGAGCTTGCCACGGCGACTCTTAGTCATCCGGCCCACGGCGTATCCTTTGATCCCTGGGAAATTGCCCTTCAAGAACTCGAAACCACTGTGCTCTGGCCCCATGGTGGGCGCCAACTATCGTGGTTTTATCACGGCAGATGCCCTTGTGAAAGGACTTAGGTGTGGAGCCATCGTAACGTAGGTTAGCTCGAAGGGGTTGAACGGGACAATGGACGCAAGGTTTACCCAGGTTCAGCCCCTCACAAAGAGGTAAAAGCCTACTCCTGCTTTTGTTGACTATAGCTTGAATATCGATTACAAGGGAGCAGAATCACCTCCCCTAGCTCTCGATCAATTGTTTCTTAAGTTAACCTGCCATAGGGTCTCGCCTTTATATACATAGGTCGAGGCCCTGGGCTTACAAGAGTCCAAGCCGGATCACACAACATGACCAACTCGGTTTCTAAGTCGCCCTGCCTTGTTAGACAAGTCGCCATCATGGCGGCTCACACCCTCCGGGTCACAATTCTACCACCAGGTCTTGGGATTTCAACAGGCCCAACTTGTCAGCCGCCACCAGTCTTCATGCTTCATCCTCTTGGGCCTACTTGGGCCTTCTTCATATTAAGTCGCCAATGGTGTAACCCAGCCCCTTCTGGGCGGGTCACACCTCGGGGTTATATCCCCAACAGGGTCCGTAACTTGAGGATTATCCCCATTGCTGCACAGAAGAATTATGTCCTTGATGCACCGCTAGGTGACAGACCTGCTGTAGGAGCTACTACAGATGTTATGAATGTCTGGCAGGCTCGATCTGATGACTACTCGATAGTTCAGTGTGCCATGCTTTACGGCTTAGAACCGGGACTTCAAAGATGTTTTGAACGTAATGGAGCATATGAGATGTTCCAAGAGTTGAAGTTAATATTTCAAGAAAATGCCCGGGTTGAGAGATATGAAGTCTCCAATAAGTTCTATAGCTGCAAGATGGAGGAGAACAGTTTTGTCAGTGAACACATACTCAAAATGTCTGGGTATCATAACCACTTGACTCAGCTAGGAGTTGATCTTCCAGTTGATAGTGTTATTGACAGAGTTCTTTAGTCACTGCCACCAAGCTACAAAGGCTTCGTGATGAACTATAATATGCAAGGGGTGAATAAAATGATTCTTGAGCTCTTCGCAGTGCTTAAAGCCGCAGAGGTAGAAATCAAGAAGAAGCATCAAGTGTTGATGGTTAACAAGACCACTAGTTTGAAGAAAAAGGACAAGGGAAAGAAAGGGAACTTCAAGAAGAATGGCAAACAAGTTGCCACTCCCAGGAAGAAGCCCAAAGCTGGACCCAAGCCTGAAACTGAGTGCTTCTACTGAAAAGGAAATGGTCACTGGAAATGGAACTGCCCCAAATACTTGGCGGATAAGAAGGATGCAAAGTGAACAAAGGTATATTTGATATACATGTTATTGATGTGTACCTTACTAATGCTCGTAGTAGCGCCTGGGTATTTGATACTGGTTCGGTTGCTCATATTTGTAACTCAAAACAGGAGCTGCGGAATAAACGAAGATTGGCTAAGGATGAGGTGACGATGCGCATCGGGAATGGTTCCAAGGTCGATGTGATCGTTGTCTCTCTTGCGCTTGTTCGACTTGCGGGCATCGATGAGGTAGTACGCGTTGCGGTTACACAGGGCTTTGCTGATGACGAAGGGGCCCTCCCATGGGGAGGACAACTTGTGCTGGCCGGCTTGCGTCTGGACGAGCCGGAGGACAAGGTCTCCCTCGCAGATTGCGAGGGCTTGATCTTCTTGCTGTGGTAGTGCCTCAGGCCTTGCTGATAAATGGCTGAACAGCTGAGCGCCAAGAGGCGTGCTTCTTCGAGTAGGTCGACGCCGTCTTCACGCGCTTCCTTGGCTTCGACTTCGGTGTACATCACAACTCGTGGTGAGTCGAACTCGATGTCGGTTGGGATGACGGCTTCTGCTCCATAGACGAGTAAGAACGGGGTGAACCCGGTCGACCGGTTTGGTGTTGTTCGGAGATTCCAGAGGACGGCCGGCAGCTCGTCAAGCCAGGTGCCGGGTGAACGGACGAGCGGCTCGATGAGCCGTGGCTTGATGCCGGATAGAATGAGGCCGTTGGCCTGCTCGACCTGGCCGTTGGACTGGGGATGGGCCACGGAGGTCAAGTCGAGGCGGATGCCGGAGACGGAGCAATACTGCGCGAGCGCGCCCATGGCGAAGTTTGTGCCGTTGTCCGTGATGATGCTGTTCGGGACGTCGTAGCGCACCGCGATATCCTTGATGAACCGGACGGCTGTTGGCCCGTCCAGCTTCTTGATTGGCCGCACTTCGATCCACTTGGTGAACTTGTCCACCGCCACCACCAAATGCGTCATGCCGCCTCGAGCGGTCTTGAAAGGTCCTACCATATCGAGTCCCTAGACCGCAAAGGGCCAGGTGATCGGGATGGTTCGCAGTGCTGAAGTCAGCTGGTGGTTGTGCTTGCTGAAGCGCTGGCATCACTAACACTTGAGTTCAAGCGACTCGGCGTCTTGGAGGGCCGTAGGCCAGTAGAATCCATGGCGGAAAACCTTGGCCACCAGGGACCTCGAGGCGGCGTGGTGCCCGCACTCGCCTTGGTGTACGTTGAGGAGGATTTCTATGCCCTTGTCCTGTTCGACGCAGCGCTGGAAAACGCCCGTTGCACTATGCTTGACGAGCTCGTTGTTGATGATGCTGTAGGCGGACGCCCGGTGTTGAATCTGCCAAGCCTCGGTCTTGTCCATGGGGAGGACCCCGTTCTCCAGGAACTCTGAGATGGGTCGGGCCCATGATGGAGCCGTCACCACAGCGAAGACGGCCACCATGGCGGATTCAGGGGCGGCAGCCCCCGAGCCGGAGGCGGCAGCACCTGGGTTGAGGACGACGGCGGCCAGGTTAAGCACGGCAGCCCCCGAGCCGGGCTTAGTAGCCCCTGGGCCAGGTTTTGCGGCTTCCGGGATCAGGTTGAAGCCGGCATTGGCTGGATCGGTCGCGGCAGTCCCCGGGCCGGGATCGGCAGTCCCCGGGCCGGGTCCCGCAGCTTCCGGGTTCGGCTTGGAGGTGGCAGCCCCCGAGCTTGAGCTTGTGGCCGCTGGATTCGCGCTGAGGAGGGGTGCGGCCGGGTCATCTGGGACGAATATGGATTTGGAGTCCGGAGACGGCTTGACGGACGGCTTGTGTAGGCGCTCGAGGGAGACGCCGGACGGAATTGCTTGCCAGGATGAACTGATCTTGGCTAGTGCATCGGCGGCCTCGTTCTCTGTGCGTGGGACGTGGAGGAATTCACAGCCGGAGAGCTGCTGGACAAGGAAGTGGTAGCTGGCCAAGTTGGCGTCGCGGGCGTCCCACTGGCCGGAGCATTGCTGCACCACCAGATCCGAGTCACCGTAGCACAGGATGCGCCGGATGCCGAGTTCCTTGGCAAGCCGAAGGCCATGCACAAGGGCTTCGTACTCGGCAACGTTGTTGGAGGCGGCGAAGTGGATTTGGAGCACATAGCGAAGCCGGTCACCCTTTGGGGATGACAGCACGATGCCGGCTCCCAAGCCGGAGCGCATCTTGGAGCCGTCAAAGTGCACGCGCCAGTGCGTTGAATCCGGCGGCGGCGGTAGGTACTGGGTGTCGGTCTAGTCGACGCGGAAGTCGGCCAGAGCTTGGGACTTGATCGTGGTGCGGGGCTCGTAGAGGATAGTGTGGCCGGCTAGCTCGATTGCCCACTTGGCAACCCGGCCAGAGGCATCCCGGCAGCCCATGATCTCGCCGATGGGGGCCGTGCTGACTACGGTGACAACATGCTCCTGGAAGTACTGCTTCAATTTCTTGGCGGTGAAGTACACGTCGTAACACATCTTCTAGTAGTGCGGGTAGTTCTGCTTGGAGGCGGAAAGCACCTCGCTCAGGTAGTAGAATGGGCGTTGAACAGACTGGATCTTGCCCTTCTCTGGTCGCTCGACCACCACCACCGTGCTAACCGACCGCGATGTGGTGGCAACGTAGAGCAACAGCGGCTCCTTCTCGGTTGGTGTGGCCAGGACGGGTGCGGTGGAGAGCATGCGCTTGAGATCCCGGAAAGCTTCGTCCGCCTGGTCGTTCCACTCGAACGGCGTCATCTTCTTCATCAGCTGATATAGGGGCAAGGCCCTCTCGCCCAGCCGACTGAGAAACCGGCTGACCGAGGACAAGCAGCCGATGAATTTCTGGACATCGCACAGCCGGGCCGGCTTGCGCATGCGCTCGATGGCCTTGATCTTCTCTGGGTTTGCCTCAATGCCGTGCTCCGAGAAGAGGAAGCCGAGTAGCTTTCCGACCGGCATGCCGAAAACGCACTTCTCTGGGTTGAGCTTGATCTGGTACTCGCGTAGATTAGCAAAGGTTTCCTTCAGGTCGTCGAGGAGCGTGAAGTGCTACTTGGTCTTTACCACGATGTCGTCCATGTAGACGTGGATGATGTGGCTGAGTTGCGGCAGCAAGCATTTTTGCATGCAGCGCTGGAAGGTGGCGCCAGCATTCTTCAAGCCGAACAACATGGTGATGTAGCAATATGCCCCGAAGGGCGTGATGAAGGACGTCTTCAGGGCATCGTCCGGGTCCAGCTTTATCTGATGATAGCCGGAGTAAGCATCCAGGAAGGACAGGAGCACACAGCCGGCGATGGAGTCAATGACTTGGTCGATCCGCGGGAGGGTGAAAGGATCCTTGGGGCAAGCCTTGTTCAGGCTGGTGTAGTCTATGCACATGCGCCAGGTCTTGTTCTTCTTCAGGACGAGGACTGGGTTGGCCAGCCACTCGGGGTGGAACACTTCCATGATGAAGCCGGCCGCCAAGAGCTTGGCGACCTCTTCGCCAATGGTTCTTCTCTTCTCTTCCGAAAAATGACGTAGGGGTGGACCGACAGGCTTGGCGTCCTTGCGGACGTGGAGTTTGTGCTCGGCGTACTTCCTCGGAATACTCGGCATGTCCTTCGGGGTCCATGCGAAGATATCCCGATTCTCACAGAGGAAGTCAACGAGCTCGCCTTCCAATTTGCTGTCGAGGCGGGTCCCCATGACGATGTACTAGCGGCAGCTGGGGTCTTCCGGCTTCAGCTTGACCTTCTTGGTTTCCTTGGAGGGCTGGAACGAGGCCTCGGTAGCTGGCTCCTTAGCCGAAACTGGCACGGTCGGCGTCTCGTTAGCTAGCGCTACGATCCGGTCGAGCTGGCGCCGCTCCTCGGCTATGACCAGCGACTCGGCCAGTTTGGCGCTGGCTTGGGCGCATTCCAGGGACTTGCAGTAGTCGCCGGTGATGGTGATGAGGCCCTTCGGACCCGGCAGCTTCATCTTTAGGTAGGCGTAGTGGGGGACCGCCATGAACTTGGTGAGTGCCGGACGGCCCAGCAGCGCGTGATACGCGCTGGACAGATCCACCACCTCAAACCAGAGTGGCTCGCACCGGAAGTGGTCGCAGGTGCCGAACAGGACGTCGAGCCAGATCCAGCCAATAGGAGAGCAGGAGAGGCCGGGCACGATGCCGTGGAAGATCGTCCGGGATGGCTCCAAGTCCTTGGCCTCGAGGCCGAGCTTGGTCATGGTGTCGCGGTAGAGGATGTTGATGCTGCTGCCGCCATCGATGAGGACTCATGAGAATTTGCATGTGCACCGGGGCGCGACGATGGTGGGGTCGAGGACGAGGGTGTAGCCACCCGGGTTCGGCATGACGGCCGGGTAGTCTTCTCGGGTCCAGGTGACCGGGCGCTCCGACAAATGCATGTACTCCGGCTTGGCCGGGATGACCGTGTTCACCTCCTGCCGGAGCAGGCGCTCGCTACGTTTGTCGTCGCCGAGGCTGGTAAAGACGACATAGGTTGCGTTCTGGGTGGGGTAGACGTCGTCGCGCATTGCGCCGTTAGCCGGGGGCGGAGGAGGATGAGGCGGAGCCGGCGGTCCCGCCCCGGCCGGGGGAGGCGGAGGCGGCGGGATGTCGCCCCTCATGATGCGCTTGGTGATGGCGCATTGGCGGAGCATGTGCGTGGATGGCCTTGCGCCGCAGTGGTGCTTGCAGGGAGCGTCGAGCATCTCCTCGAAGCTCATGGTGGGTTGCCACGCCGTCTTGCCGGTTTGCCAATGCTTGGCGGCCGGCTCGGCCATGGGCGCCTCCTCGGCAGCCGCGACGAGGCGGTCGTTGTAGCGCTGAGCCGGTTGATCGGCCTTGCGCCTGTTGTTCTGCTGGTTCTGCTGGCGGCTGCTTTCACCGGCCGGCTTGGGGGGCGGGACCGGCTTCGCCTTCCCGGCTTCATCCAGCGCCACTTGGATCTTCATGGCGGAGTCGGCGTTCGCGTACTTGTCCGCCGTCACCATGAGCGTGGCCATGGTGGCTGCTCGGAGCGCAGGAGCTTGTGCTTGAGGAGGGTGCCATCCCGGCAACCGCTGACAAAGTACTGGATGGCCTGGACCTCGTGGACGCCCTTGCAGCTGTTCCGGAGTTCGGTCCAGCGTGCGAGGTACTCGCGGCCGGTCTCCGTTGGCCCCTGTACGCACATGGCGAGCTGGCTGGGGCGGCCGGGCCGCTTGTAGGTGCCGATGAAGTTGCGCACAAAGGCTTGCTCGAAGTCGACCCACGCGTTGATGCTGCCAGCCGGCAGGCTGTTCAACCATGTACGGTCCGAGCCCTGAATATGAGCGGAGCGTAGCGCACGGCAAGGCGGCGATTGCCGCCCACAATGCCGATGGCGGTGGTGTAGTTGATGAGCCAATCCTCCGGCTTGACGGTGCCGTTGTACTTGGGGGTGTCGCGGGGAAGTGTGAACCCTTTGTGGAAAGGCTCGTCCTAGATGCGCGGGCCGAAGCAAGCCGGCCTGACCTCATTGTTCTCATCGAGCTCCAAGGAGAGGGCAAGTTGGTCGAGGAGGTGGCGAGCATCGGCGGTGTCGATGGCGCGCGGGCCCAGCCGGTTAGCGACCGCGCCATGGGGGGCCGGGTCAGCCGAAGCCAGATGACGGCTGGGCCGCGGGGGAGGATCGTGCCGACGCCGATCTTCCAGGACCGGCTCGTCGGCCAAGCCGCCGGCAGTCGTCGGGACGCGGTTGCGCCGGGTCCGGGTGTGGCCGGAATGAGCTTCACCGGGTGGCGAAGATGTCGTGTTCTGCTGCTCGGCGTCGTCGGTGTGGCGCGAGGCGGATCCCGCCGGCTTGTTGAGGCGGTTGAGGCGGTCCTGCTGCATGTTGGCGGCGTCGAGAAGCTCGTTCATCCGCTGAAGGTGGTCCTTCAGCTTCTCGCCCTGCAGCTGGTCCAAGCAGATTGCGGCCGCCTGCGCGACGCGCATATTTTTCACAGGGGTTTCGTAGACGGGCGGGAGCACGCCGAGGGCACGGGCGATGGCGCCGCCCCAGGCCCACACATCGGCGACCCGGCTTGGCTCAGCGGCGGCAGGCGTGAAGCCGTAGGCGGCGTCGCGCTCCCGCTGAGCGGAGTCCAGGCGACGCTGCGTGGCAGCCAGCGTCTCGGACAGGTCCAGCAGGCGCTGGCGATCTTCCTCGAGCCGGGCCCTGGTCTCGGCGGCGTTGGAGGCGTCGACGTCAGTGGCGACGGGGACGCGGAGGCCCTGGATCGCGGCGCGCAGCGGGTCGGGCGGGTTGGCGCGATCCACTGCGGCCTTGGCTTCGGCGGCCTTCCTCGCAGCGCTGGACAAGGAGCCGATGTCGATGGCGAACACCTCTACTCAAACGCAGAGGTCCATTCCCCCGGCGGAAGCATCATCGCCGAGGGAGATGGGGGAGTTGGAGATGTCAAGCACCCCACTGGGGTACTTGTCGACAGCGGGCACATCGGAGATGCGCAGCGCGGTGAAGGACGCGGCGAGCGCGCCGATGACATCGTCCGCCAGCGTGACGGGATAGTCGGAGTCGGAGAGGAGCCCCGTAGAACATGTCTCCAGCCGGGACCTCGAGCTGCCCCACGGTGGGCACCAACTGTCGTGGTGGGCGCACGGCAGATGCCAAAGGATGGCTAAAGAGAGGAGGAGGCTCGAGGGCACTGGTGGGCTCCAGAGGCGAGGTCGGCATGAGCGAGCGAGGGACGCAAGACATACCCAGGTTCAGGGCTCTCCGGAGAGATAATACCCCTAGTCCTGCCGAGCGTGGTTTATATGTATCGGTACAGAGTTGCTCCTTGAGCTGTTTGGAGGAAGAAAGAAGGCTAGCCAAGGCTTAGGCTGCTCCCTTCCCTGGTGTGCGCGTGTGTCTACGTGAGTTGCCTCTCTCTTGTACATGAGGCCTCCTGGGGGGTTTTATAGGTCAACCCCCCAGGGTTACAATGGTAAAGTTACAAGGCCGTGGGGCCGGGTTGTCATCGTCCGGGAGGCCGGTGCTGGGACCCGCCGGGTGTCAGGGCTCGCCGGGTTTTCCGGGCGCAGCCCCGTGTGCCAGGTGGCACTGTTTGCCATCTTGTCGATCGTCACGGAGTGGCCGGGTCGAGTCCGCTACAGTGGCGCACCGCCAGGTCACCGTCTGCTGGTGTTAGCGGTGACGATGGGCGGGCTGTAGCCATGCCGGCCTCGGTCAGCAGGGTAAGTGGGGCACTGTTGCCACGCCTCTGGCGGTCAGAGGGGTTGGTGGGGTACTATCGCCTCGCTCATCCCTTTTACTAGAGACTCGTCCCATCGCCTGCCTCGGATGGGACGGGAGCCGACCCGTGGCCAGGTTGAGTAACACGCCACAGGGGAGCTAGCTTGTTGGAGAAGTCTTGGTGTGCCGGGTTCGGCCTGCTTGCGCCAGCCGGCAGGGCCGGGTTGCCGTCTTGGTCGGGTCAAAGAGTTCGGCCGGGTTGAGGGACTTGGCCGGGTCGAGGAACCCGGCCAAGTGCGAGCCGGATTGAGGGGCGATGCTGGCCCCGATGTTTTTTTTAAAATGGATCCGGGTTCCGTTGCCTGCCCGGGGTTCATCCCCCCGACAGCAACACAGAACGCTCACTTCGAACCGAAGAGCACACTACGGCCCTAGTGGCCGAAGACTACACTGGCCCATATAGGCCCGGATGCCGACCCGCCGTAAAGGCCGGCGACAATAGTAAACGGGTTCGAACCCGTTCCCCGTCATGGGAACCCGCATGCGTTCGCCGCAAATAGGGATACGCGCCCCACGGCACGCCCACATTCTTCACGCTCCACGTGCCTCGTCAGCATAACTTCACACTCAAAATACCATGGGCAGCCGAGAGGCATACATTAATAAATCTGAAATGCATGTTCGGTTAAACCGAACTTCGGAATTACTTCGTCTTCAGATGACCCGAGGGCCAATTCCGGATAACCCGAAGCATAAAGCTTCATTGGCAGGGTCCTCGCCCATCAAGGTCACATCGAAGGTCCCAACCCTCCCCTATCAGAAGCAAAGACGCAGACGTGCAGCAGGGCACAGTGAAGGCTTTAACTCATGCATCAAGGCCCTGCGTCAACCTTTACTCTGTAAACTTTCTTTTTCATTCACAAGTACTGCCTTTGCAGTTTGAATTGTACGGATAGACATCCCGAGCTTACGAGAAATAATAAAAATACCCTTTATGGTGTTCGGATATCCGCATCCTGCGATTTGTCTATTCCCTTTCTGATTCTCCCCTCGCTCTTCGAACAGCCCAGCATGAAAATACATTAACTAGTCAAGAGTTCGATTTATATATCAGCTCAATATCTTCAAGTCCGGCACCGCTTTCCGCTAGGTGTTCGGCGTCTCGGATATTGCATTATATGCATCAAGTTCCGAACCATGTCTTAGGTCAATAGTTGGGTTGCCCGACTCCTGTGCTTGCCCCTTATGTTCCGCATGTTTGGCTAAGAGGGCAAAGGGAGAACCCCTGCTGTCGGATTCAGGGCTCCGCAGACCCAAGGAAGGTTCGAACTCTGGGGCGTGTGCGAAGAACTCAATCTATCCAGCCAACCGAATGCGCCGCCCTACAGCCTAGCTCGAAGAACAGGGAAGAAGAAGGACACGGCAGTTTACCCAGGTTCGGGCCACCTTGCGGTGTAATACCCTACTAATGCTTTGGGGTGGATTTGCATCATGGGGGGCTGAGGATGAACTAGTCCAGAGGATGAACAAGCTCGCGAGGCTTGCTCTGGTGAGGATGAGTGGTTCTGGGTTGATCTCCCCCACATCTATGGTGGTGGCTAACCTATTTATAATGTCCTCGGTCCTCTTCCCCCGTAATGAAGGCGGGAAGGGATCCCACAACGGCCAAATTTGAAGGGGGACAAGTAGTACATCTTATCCTGACGAAAGGTGGTCTTCGCCTGCAAATCTTCTGGTCGTGACGTCGTTGTGGGCTCGGCGATGAAATCCGTCCTGCCGCCCTGGCGCTCCTGGTCTTGTTGCACGGAAATGGAAACCTTTGGTTGATTCCTCGGGACCCCGCGCCTGCGCTTGCCTCGTTAGCACCAAAGAGGAAACTTGCTGCTCTGCGCCTGCTGGCGCCCACCTGGCCTTGGTCGTCATGGCTTGCGTCACCTCAACCTCATGAGGTGGGCACCTGCATAGAAATCTCCGCTCCTCAGGAGCCAGCCTAAGGAGACCGCTCCCTCCGGAGGTCTTGGCGTTGCCCACCTCGCAAGGCTTGGCCCCTCGCGAGGGTCTTGTCTTGAAGGTGCTGTAGATGGGCTGTACCAGGCCATTGATGGAGCCACGCCGCGGGCCGCAGGCGGGCAAGTCTGGGTACCCTGGTTCCCAGAACGCTGACAGTAGCCCTATCGGGGGCATAGACCCCGGGTAGCCTCATCCGAACCTAATAACATTTCAAGACATCGGGACTAGAAGAGCCCCTCATGCCTTTCGGGCATGCGGCCGCTTCCTTGGTCCAGCTAGGACCAAGTAGCCGGCTTTCAGAAGACGGCGCACTCATAGAAGGCGGCTCTTGGGGGAGGCCGGCTCCTAGCAGACGGCCCCTCCTCCCCTCGGAGTCCGCACTCACGTACTCCGACGAGACAGGGCGTGGCTGCAGAGCCACTACTCCCCCGAATCCCGGAGGAGCGTGGCTACAGTGTAGGCTGACCAAGCGGCCACCTACCCGCCTGGCGCAGGACTATAGCCATGCGACTCAGGACATGGCCCTCGTCAGCAAGGGTCATGCTACAGCAAAAGGCGATCAGTACGGCCCGCAGGCGGCAGGCCCTACCTGTCCGCAAGCTACCAAAAGGCGGCGCACCCCTAGAAGGCAGCGTTGATGGGCGGGCCGGCTCCCAACAGACGGACCCTTCCCTCCCCACGGAGTCCGCACTCACCCACTACGACAAGACGGAGCGCGGCTACAGTGTGCGCTGACGCAAGCGGCCACCAACCTCCCCGACGCGGCCACCAACCTCCGTCATCAAGTACAAAGCTACAACAAAAGGCATTCAGCGTGGCCCGCAGGCGGCGGGCCCTACCTGTCGGCCGGATTCTCGCCAGCCGGCAGGGCCCTCCAGTGGCGGGCCCCAGCAGCCGGCGGAGAACCGGGCGACCCTAGACACTGACGTCCGGGTCCTACACCCGACTGTATTACCATTGTACCCCTTGGGGGTTGGCCTATAAAACCCCCCAGGGCTCACCCATGCAAACGGTTCAGCCTTCATTCCCATACACCACCATAGCTAGGAGAAGAGAGGTAGCTCTACCCATCTTCCTCCTCTAGCAACACAGCTCAAGGAGCAACCTTGTACACTCTTGATCATAGACATCATGCGGAGACCCCGCAGAGAAGGACTAGGGGTGTTATCTCTTCGGAGAGCCCCGAACCTAGGTACGTCTTGTGTGCGATCGAGCTCGTGCTCACTCCTGCTTCCAGGGCCTGACGACATCCTCTTGGCTCCACCCATGATAAGCCACCCCCTGGCATCTGACGTGAGATTACCATGACAGTTGGCGCCCACCGTGGGGCCATTCGCGACATCGGCCGGAGATACGTTCTGGACGGGAACCGCTTTCCTCTCCGGCGAGCACGTCGCGGCCGGCCTGATCAGCCAGCCCGATGCGTTCGCTTGCGCTTGCACCGGCCCATCGTCAGACGCGGCAGCCATTTGCTCCGCGAGCTGCCTCGCCGATCTCTTCGGGAAGCTCAGCCTCTCCGACCCAGACGCCGCCGACGGGTTCCCCGGCGGCGTGGTGGTGATCGACGACCCGCTCCCTCCCGTCTCTAGCGTCGCCTCTGCTGGCGCGCTCGATGCCGGTGTCTTCGTGGAGGTGATGGTCACTGGCCACAGCCAAGCCTCTGGCGGGGCCGTCCAGGACCCATTGCGAGCAGCGATGCAGGACCTAGCGGCTCCCGTTTGGGCCAACGCCGACGCGGCGGCGCTAGAAGAAATCCGCGTCAAGCTCCTCGACAGCGCCACCAAGATGGCGGCCATGAAGCACCGCGCTGAGGCCAACCAGTGCGAGATCGACCGCATAGCCGGCAGCACGCCGGCTGCGGCCGAACCTAGCAGAGCCGGCGCCATCCGGCAACGCGGCGCGGCCATCGCCAACATGCTGGGTGTCGGACGCCCGATCTACGACACCTCCATGCAGAACATGCGCGTCGCACAGGCGGCGGCAGAAGAACTCGAGAACCTGGAGGGCGACGAACGGCGTAGTCAGCTAGACCGCCTCCAGGAACTCCTCGACGCTACGAACACGCAGCAAGATGCATGCAACCGCGCGGTGGGAGCTGGCCGGCATGCCGAGCTCCCGAAACGGAACCCTCCACCCCACCGCAAGAATGGAGCGACCTCCCGGTCCCCTAGTGGCGGCGGCCGCGGCCAGCGGAACCCAGAACCGGCAGCTAGCCGCAGCCGGCGCTCTCACCAGACGGTTGTGGGCAGTCGGGAAGTTCCTCCGAACCCGGAGGGTCGGCGCCACCAGGACGAACGACCACCTCCCCCCTGCAGGGAGAGGTTGTCTTCTCCGGCGCCGGTTGACAACCCAATTTTGGCGGGCCGGCTAGGCCCCCGCGCAGCAATCGGCGAGAATGACACTCGTCGCTGGATCGAGCAGCTGGCTCGGTCCCTGGCAGTAGAGGAGGAGGATACAGTCGGCCCGGCCTACTTCGGCCCCCGCATCCGCGACGAGCCCTTCCCCAAAGGGTTCTCGCTCCCTCGCGACACTCCCAAGTACACCGGCGTCGTGAAGCTGGAGGACTGGCTGACCGACTACGCCATAGCAGTCAGCATAGCAAACGGCAACAAGCACGTTGCTGTGAAGTATGTTCCGCTCATGCTCCAGGGCACGGCCCGGACATGGCTGAACAGCCTCAAACCCAACAGCATCAACAGTTGGTTGGACTTCATCGACGTCTTTGTCCGCAACTTCACCAGCACCTACAAGCGGCCCCCCAAGCCTAGCCAGCTCTCCATGTGCGTTCAGGGTCCGACTGAGTCCACCCACGACTACCTGACACACTGGGCCGAGTTGCGCAACTCCTGCGAAGGGGTGCACGAAGTGCAGGCCATCGAGTACTTCGCCGCCGGGTGCAGAGGGGGCACCCTGCTCAAGCACAAGCTTCTGTGTGATGAGCCGGCTACCTTGGACGAGCTTCTGGCTCTGGCGGACAAGTACGCCACGGCCAACTCTTCCATGAAGTCGGAGATCCGGGTTGACGCATCCGGGAAGGTGATCCAGCCGGCTTCCCAGCCGCCGGCTGGTGACTCCAACCGGCGTCAGGAGCCGAACGACAACAAGCGCAAGGCCCAGCAGCCGGCTTCTAGCAACCGGCAGGTGGCTGCTGTTGTGGACCAGCAGCCGGCAGGTCAACCCGGCCCCAAGCGTCAGCGGGGCGGCAAGGGTGCCTGGCTGCCGGCCTTCTCCTTCGAGCATGCCCTCGACGCTCCATGCAAGTTCCACAGCGGCACGAAGCCGTCCAACCATACAACCCGGTAGTGCAACTGGCTCACCCGAATCGCTAAGGGTGAGGGTTTGCCGCCTCCTCCTCCCGGCCCAGCGGCTCCGGCTCCTCAGCAGCCGGCCCGTCCTGTTGGCATGCTCCAAGATGAGTTCCCCGATGAGAACGCCACCTACGTCGTCTTCACCAGTGAAGCCAATGACAAGCATAGTCGGTGTCAGCAGCACCGCGAGGTGAATGCTGTTGTTTCAGAGGTCCCCCAATTTATGCACTAGTCCGAGAGGCCAATCACCTAGAGCCGCGATGACCATCCGGCCGTGATGCTCCCGCCGGGTGCTTATGCCATGGTGCTGGACTCCACCTTCTCAACCGAGAGGCGGGCCTGCCGCTTCTCCCGGATCCTGATAGACGGTGGAAGCAGCATCAAGGAAAAGCAACTCCAGCCCAGCCGGACCGTGTTCCATGGCATTGTCCCTGGGCTTTCCTGCTCTTCAATCGGCAAGATCAAGATTGATGTCCTGTTCGGCGACAAGACCCACTTCCGCCGCGAGCCAATCTGGTTCGAGGTGGTTGACTTGGACAGCCCCTACCACGCGCTCTTGGGCCGGCCAGCATTGGCCAAATTCATGGCGGTCCCGCATTACGACTACCTGAAGATGAAGATGCCGGGTCCCAAGGGCATCATCACCATTGCCGGCGACTACCAGAAGTCGCTCACATGCGCCGCGGCCAGCTCCCAGCTGGCCGAGTCCCTCGTCATCGCCCAAGAGAAGCGCCTCCTTGACCGAGCTGTGGCCATGGCCAGCGAGCAGCCGGCCATGCCTTCCGACCCCAAGGAGGTTGAGGTTGAGGGCTCCTTCCAGCCGGCCAAGAAAACCAAGAAGATCATCTTGGACCCGGCGCACCCGGAGAAGTAAGCTGTCGTGGGGGCTAACCTCAACAGTAAATAGGAAAGCGAGCTCGTCGACTTCCTCCGTGAGAATCGGGACATCTTTGCATGGCCCCCCAAGGACATGCCGGGTGTTCTGAAGGATTTCGCCGAGCACAAGCTGCATGTGCGGCCGGATGCCAAGCCGGTCAAGCAACCCCTCCACCGCCTATCAGAAGAGAAGAGAAAGATCATGGGTGAAGAAATCGCCCGGCTTCTGGCAGCCGGCTTCATCATGGATGTGTTCTACCCGGACTGGCTTGCCAACCCAGTCCTCGTTTTGAAGAAAAACAACAAGTGGCGCATGTGTATCGACTACACAAGCCTCAACAAAGCCTGTCCCAAGGATCCGTTTGCCTTGCCCCGGATTGATCAAGTGATCGACTCCACGGCCGGCTACGAGCTTTTGTCCTTTTTGGACGCCTACTCCGGCTACCACCAGATCAAGCAGGACCGGCCGATCGACTGAAGACCGCCTTCATCACCCCTTTTGGTGCCTTCTACTACATTACCATGATGTTCGGCTTGAGGAATGCCGGCGCCACATTTCAGCGCTGCATGCAGAAGTGCCTCTTGAAGCAACTCGGTAGAAACGCCCACGTCTATGTGGATGACATAGTGGTGAAGACGGAGAAGCGTGGTACCCTTCTGGAGGATCTCAAGGAGACCTTCGCCAACCTGCGCCGCTTTCAGATCAAGCTCAACCCAGAGAAGTGTGTCTTTGGAGTACCAGCCGGCCAGCTCCTTGGTTTTCTTGTTTCTTAGCGTGGGATTGAGTGCAACCCCATGAAGTCAAGGCCATTGAGCGGATGAAGAAACCGACCCGGCTGCGGGACGTCCAGAAGTTCACCCGGTGCCTAGCCTCTCTCAGCCGGTTCATCAGCCGGCTGGGCGAGAAGGCCCTCCCACTATACCAGCTGATGAAGAAGACCACATGCTTCGAGTGGACCGATCGGGCGGACGAGGCATTCCTCCAGCTCAAGCGGATGCTGTCCATGCCGCCTGTTCTGGCCGCTCCAGCAGCTAAAGAGCCCATGTTCCTCTACTCCCACTACCAGAAGATGTGCTATGGTGTGTACTTTGCCGTCAAGAAGCTGAAGCAGTACTTCCAGGACCATACCATCATGGTCGTCTGTACCGTCCCCCTTGCCGAGATCATGGGCAACTGAGATGCCTCGTGTTGGGTGGCCAAGTGGGCCATCGAGTTGGCTCCCCATACCATCCTCTACCAGCCCCGCACAGCCATCAAGTCCCAAGCACTGGCCGACTTCCTTGTCGACTGGGCCGAGACCCAGTACCTGCCGCCAGCGCCGGATTCCACGCATTGGCGGATGCACTTCGACGGCTCGAAGATGCGCACTGGTTTGGGAGCCGGCATCGTCCTCACCTCTCCCAAAGGCGACAAGCTCAAGTACACGCTGCAGATTCACTTTGCCGCCTCCAACAACGTGGCGGAGTACGAGGCACTCGTCCACAGGCTCCGGCTGGCCAAGGAGATCGGCATCCGCCGCATCTTGTGCTACGGCGACTCGGACCTGGTGGTCCAACAGTCCTCTGGCGACAGGGACACCAAGGATGCCAACATGGCCAGCTACCGCTTCCTCGTCCAGCAGATCAGCGGACACTTCGATGGGTGCGAGTTCCTCCATGTGCCACGAGCCGACAACGAAGCAGCCGACGCCCTGGCATGGATTGATTCTACCCAGCAGGCCATTCCAGCAGGCGTCTCCCTCGAGTGTCTACGCAAGCCATCTATCCAACCTTCACCGGAATCAGAGTCCATCTTCGTGCCGACTGACCCTGGAGCAGTCGGATCCGGCTCAAGGACTCCAGCAGCCGGCCCGGGGACTTCGGTAGGCGGCCCGAGGGCTACAGCACCCAAACCCGGTCCGGGGACTAGTGTAGTCGGCCCGGGGACTTCAACGACGCAGCTCCGACCCACCGCCTCCCAACCCGGCCTCCCTAACGCCGGTTGCTGTCATGACGGTGGTGGAAGCTCCGTCTTGGGCGCAGCCCATCCTCAACTTTCTGGTGAGCCACGAGCTACCAGCCGACGAAGTCTTGGCCCGGCAGGTACAACGCCGGGTGGCCACATACATGATCGTCAACAGAGAGCTCGTCAGGCGTAGCGGGACTGGCATCTTCCAGCGTTGCGTCGAGCCGGAGAAGGGCATTGCTATCCTCAGATACATCCACCAAGGTGAATGTGGCCACCATGCCGCCTCCAGAGCCCTCGTTCCCAAAGCTTTCCGCCATGGTTTATTCTGGCCGACTGCTCTGGACAACGCCAAGGAGTTGGTCCGAAAGTGCTAGGGGTGCCAGCGTTTCAGCACCAAGCAGCACCTGCCGGCCTCAGCACTCAAGACCATTCCCATCACTTGGCCGTTTACCGTATGGGGGTTGGATATGGTGGGCCCATTCAAGACAGCACGCGGCGGCATGACCCATCTGCTGGTTGTCGTGGACAAGTTCACGAAGTGGATTGAGGCAAGGCCAATCAAGAAGCTGAATGGCCCCACAGCCGTCACATTCATCGCGGACATCACCGTTCGATACGGCATCCCGCGCAGCATCATCACCGACAACGGCATGAATTTTGCCAAAGGCGCCCTGGCCCGTTTCTGCGCGACGCAGGGCATCCGACTGCACCTCGCGTCGGTTGCTCACCCATAGTCAAACGGCCAGGTGGAGCGAGCAAACAGCCTCATCATGTTCGGCATCAAGCCTCGGCTGGTCGAGCCGCTGGTGCGCTCGGCCGGCTGCTGGATCGAGGAACTGCCGGCCGTCCTTTGGAGTCTCCGGACCACGCCAAATCGGTTAACCGGCTTGACGCCCTTCTTCCTCATGTACGAGGCCGAGGCTGTCATCCCAACAGACATCGAGTTCGACTCGCCTCGCGTCACCATGTACACGGAGGAGGAGGCCAAGGAGGCGCGAGAAGACGGCGTCGACTTGCTCAAAGAGGCCCAGCTGCTAGCACTCAGCCAGTCCGCCATCTATCAGTAAAGCCTGCGCCGCTACCACAACAAGAAGATCAAGCCGCGTGCTTTCCGCGAGGGCGACCTTATGCTCCGGCTGATCCAGCGAACAGCCGGCCAGCACAAGCTCTCGGCTCCTTGGGAGGGGCCTTTCATCATCAGCAAGGCCCTGGGCAATGACTCGCCTACCTCATCGACGCACAGAAGCCCAGGGCATGCAAGAGGGACACAGCCGGCCAAGAGTCGGAGCACCCGTGGAACGCGAACCTTCTCCGCCCGTTTTACAGTTGATGCAGTGTATGTACCACGCTATCTTTTGTATTAAGCAAAGACAACAGGTCCCCCGAGGCGCACTTGGGGGCTACCTTTTTATCTATGTGATAAGCTTCACCTATGAATGAGTTTTTTCTTCCGCCCTGTATGGGTCCGGCCAGCCGGCCCGGGGGCTCGCCGCCTTGACCTAAGTTGGCGCCACCTGAAGTCGTCTTAATAGTGTGCCGACGCCAAAGCCCTCTCTTCGTCCCAGCCATAGCTCGCAGCGCGACTGTCCGGCTGGCAAGAGCTAAAGGACGGAAACGTTGTCCACATGAAAAACGACTAAGGAAGAACGCCGATTCAGGCCAAGCCGGCCTCTCGCCCCACCCGTCCGGCTGCTCAGCAGCCGGCCAGCCGGTTTCTCACTCGACTAGCTACGCTTTAAGCAGCTGAAGTAACTTGCTTATTCTAAACGGCCAAGTCCCTGACCCGGCCACAGACCACAGCGCGGCTGTCCGGCTGGCAGGGCGGCAGCCAAAGGAAGACGGCAAAAGAAAAAGCCAAAGAAAGCAAAGGCAAAATCGAGTCAGAACTCGGCAAAGAACACAAGCATGTGGGAGAATAAATTTATTACATTGCAAAAGGCCCAAGGCCGGCATTCATCAGAGTTTAAAATACACCCCAAGTGGGTGGAATTGCGTACGATTAACTTGTTCTCAAGTACAAGAAAGAAAAAATCCAAAAGGTAAAAGGCCACGGTAAAAGGCCGCCTAGGCCGAAGGCGCTGCGGCCCGCTGGGACAGGTCGGCGGTGGCTGAGCCACCGGCTGGCGGGGCTTCCGACTGGTTGGCCTTGGTCTGGTCGGCGGTGGCCGACGAGGTCTCCCGCGGCTTGCTGGCTGAAGCCGGATCGAGCCGGTTCCGGCTGGTCGCTCCGTCATCTAGCGCAACGCCATCGCCTTCCTCATCCTCGCTCTCCTCCGTGGCTTCATTGCTGGAGGCAATCTCCTCCGCCGGGTCCTCCCCCTTGTCCGGGTTCAGCCCGAACCAGGATGGCGGCACCTCGGTGTCGTCTTCCGCCCGCTCTGGGACGAAGACGCCAACGTCGGCGTAGTCGGCAAGGGCTGCGGCACGAATGGCGATCGCTTCGCGCTCCGCCTCCAACTCCGGCGCCGCCTCCTGGCGGAAGGTGGCCTGCTGCGCCAGGCTCATGTCCGGGTACCACGCCTTCACAAACTCCAGCGTCACCTTGGCACCGGCCCACGCGGCGGCGCTCTTCCAGGTGTCGAGCCGCTCACCAGCTACCTCTAACCAGTCGGCAGTCCGACTGGGAGTCCGGGGCACCTACGCACCCGGCCAGAGCCCTTCCAAGACCTGGGACCCGGCGCGCTGAAATTGGCAGAGCAGCCGACGGACCGGAGCAAGGCGTAGCTAGATGGCCCGGAACTGCTCGCCCAAAGTCCGAGGCCGGTCCGGCACAATCTCCTCACCCACTTGCCTCCGCTGCTCGCGTCGTGCCTCGATCGCCTGGCCGATGACGCCGGCGTGGTCCGGGAAGTACTCTACGTAAAAAGAAAACAAAGGAATAAGAGACCAACTCCCAGTAACAGCTGGCGCCTCCAAGCAAGAAAGAAAAGGTACCTTCAAGCATACCCTCGATCACCTCATAACCTTCCGACAGGCACTTCTCCCTCTCGGCCCAGTCCGAGCATTGAGACTCGAACTCGGCCTTGAGGAGCTCCTCCCCGTCCTTCAGCTGTCGGACTTGGTCAGCGTGCCTGGCCGCCTAGTCAACCAGCTCCTTCTCGAGCCGATCACGCTCCGTGGCCACCTAGCTGCGCTCCAGCTCCTTGGCCTGAAGCTGGCTCTTGATCTTGTGCTCGTGGCTCCGTAGATTGGCGGCGGCCTCTACAAAGGCAAAGAAGAATCATTGGCATCAACAAAGACAAGAAGTCGTCGGGAAGATCCGGCCCGGCTGCTCAGCAGTCGGCCCAAATCTCGGGGGCTACACCCAGTGGGTGCACTTGCGCGCCCCCACCGATAGCCGGTCTATGTACCTCCACTCTGCCGCAATTCGCCGGTCCGAGTGGCAAGCGCCTGGCTTTGGGAGTTGAAGGCGGCCGCGCGCATGTTGTGGTAATCCTACGGCAAGAGCGACATCTCAGCATCCAGAAACACGCCTAGAAGTTCCAACCCGCCTGCTCAGCAGCCGGCTTGGAACTCGGGGCTACACCCAGTGGGTGCGCTGGCGCGTCCCCACTGAAGATCGAAAAAATAAAAAACAAGATCAAGAACATACCCGGACAGACGTCTCCATCGCCACCATCTCGCTCCTCGCCTTTAGGAGGGTGGCGCCGTGGGCGGAGAACTTGTCCAGGACGTCCTGCACCATGAGGTTCAGGGCGGCCGGGCCGGCTTCTGGTGCCCAACCAGGCGGAGCAGAGCTTGTGGCTTCGGTGTCGGCTCCCGATGAGCTCACGGCCCTGACCTCTACCGGCCTTGGCGCGGAGGCCACCCGCAACGGGCGCAGTCGTGCGGAGGCACACATCATCAGGGACTTGCTTGTCGCCAGCCCGGCGCCGGCCAAAGGCCCCTCCGGCCCTCAGGGATGGCCGCCTCCCTGCTCGCCAGCACCCGGTGCCCGCTGAACGACCCCCGGCTCCGAGTCGACGGGGCCGGTCGCCCCCTGCTCTGGGGCCGTCTGGTTGGCTCAGGCTATTCCAGGCGGCGCCTGGATCTCCACCATCGGTGGCTCCAGCTGCTCGAGGTTGGCGGCCTCCGGGATCCCGCCACCAGCCGGATCCTCCGCGGCCTTGGCATCGGCCTCCGCCTGCGCCTTGGTCGCCGCCTCCGCCTCCGCCTGCGCCGTGACCTGGGCCTCTGCCTGCGCCGATGCGGTGGCCTGGGCATCGGCCTCCGCCTGTGCTGCAGCCTCCCGCTCCTCCCGCGCGTTCCTCTCGGTCGCCTCCCGAAGGGCGGCTGCCGGGTCCATGAGCCGGGCCTCCTCAGAGCCACCCGCTAGTCCGATCAGCGAGGCGGACGGAGCCAGCGATATGGAAAGGGGAGCCCTGCACAACAAATCAAGCAAAGATAAGAAGCTTGCAAGAAAGAAATAATCAAGACAGTGCGCCTAACGCACTTACCCAGACACCATTGGACGCTCCTTCGGGCCCCGCCGGATGGCGGTCGTCTTTGCGGCCTCTTGCTGCTTGGTCGCGGCCATCGACTTGGCATTCTTGGGCGGCTTGCTGCCAAACATCCCCTTGGCACGGCATTTAGGCGCGCCGGGTGCACCAGTCGGCCCTCCGCCTGTTGGCCGCGCCGTCGAGGAGCCGGTGCCTGCCCTATCGGCGCCTTCGGGGCAGTGTTGTCCGTCGCCGTCTTCATCATCATCCGGCCAATCCCGGACATCGCCGCCTCCAGCGGCTCTGCCTGCTCCCGTGCCGCCTCCCCCGGTGGCGTCGTCCTCTTCCAATGCGGCAGCCCCCAGCTCGGGGTCACCCACGTCGCTCTCCTCGCGGTCCGACATCCACTGGTGGCCCGGAGCCAGCGCGCTGGCTGCTGTCTGGACAAGGAAGCGCTGCCCCGCGTTCGGGTGGTCAGGTCGGATGACGAGTACTGCATAAGCAAAAAATGGGGACCAGATACTAACCGTAGGCGGTGGGTTGGCGTGGCTGTACGGCTCCTTGCCGAAGCTCCACTCAGTCTCGCTGAGCTTGCTATCGGAGAAATAGTTGACATGGTGGACTACCTCCACAGTCGGCAGCTCCTTGGTCGACATCCGGCACGGGTCCCGGCGGCCGCTCATGTCGCAGATCAGGTGTGGCCGGAATTGGAGGGGCGAAACCCGGCGGTGGACGAAGGCGACCAGCAAGTCCGCCGGCTCGAGGCCCTCCGAGTCCGTCATCTCTTGCAGCCGGATGAGGAAGTTGGTGATGGCAGCCGGCAATGGCTTGGAGGGTTGCTGCCCCCAGTTGTTCCACGGCTCGCCAGGCGGGCCGATTACGAAAGCCGGCAAATTGATGTAATCTCGAGTCGGGTGAAGATTGCGGAATAGAAGTATGACTTCTGCCACAGCTTCGCCGACTCCAGCAGAGCGATGGGAGGAAAGCGGGTCCCGGAGCCGGTGCACCGCACGGCGACACAGGAGCCGCAATGGGCTGGCTCACCCTTGGCCTGGGTGCCCAGCTTCAGGTAGAAGAACCTGCCCCACAGCTCGAGCGTGGGTAGGACGCCATGATAGCCTTCGCAGAAGGTTACGAAGGCAAAAAGGAGCACCACCATGTTGGGGGTGAGATGGTGAGGCTGAAGATGGTAAAAGTCGAGGAAAGAGCGAAGGAAGCCGCTCGCCGGCAAGCCGAATCCGACGAGGAAGTGGCTCCGGAAGACGACGAACTCGCTGGCCCTCGGAGCCGGCGAGATCTCCCGCGTGTCGGGAAGGCGCGTCCCCATGACCCCCTCGACGGGGATCCTACGTGTCACGCGGAGGAACTCAAGGTGCCCGTCATGGACGTTGGAGCCATCCCACTCGCCTCGCGCCATGGCTCACGGTGGCCTGGCGGCAGCGCGGAGACGTTGGGCTGTGGCGAGTCTGCGATGGCGCGGTGAGGCTGGACGGTGACGAGGCCGCAGCGGCACTTCAGCGGTGGGCGGTGCGGCAGCAAGGACGCAGAGCAGCGAGGAAGAAGAGAGCGGAGGGGGCGCGCGTGCGTTTGGCCGCCCCCCTCCCTCCTATTTATACGGCAGCGGCGGCGGGGCCGAATGCGACACTTCGCGGGGGGCGTGGGGATTAACTGCGCCCACGTCCCGCACGCCCCCGCATATCCCACGCCTTAATGGTGCGCAATCACTCCGCCCCGGAAGGGCAACCGTCTGCCTCAGCCACAGCGGATCCGCGCGCGCGCCGAGGCTCGGGCCCGAGCCTGCAGCGGCGTCCCGTCGCGCGCGTGGGCTGGCAGGCCGGCCTGGCCTACTGGCGACGCGTGGCAAGCATACAATGGGTGGCAAAGCGCGCCACCCAGAGGCGTACCACCCGGCGCCCGCCGTGGTGATTCAAATCCACCAAGCGGCCGGCTTTCCCTTGGCTGGCTCCCAGCAGGCGGCTTCTTCAAGCCAGACGAAGCAAAGACACAAGATCTCTCGGAGGAGGAAACTGCTGAGGCACTCCGGCTTTGAGCCGTGGCACCTCACCAGCTTCGGGGACTACAGTCGGGGGGATAGACCCCGGGTAGCCTCATCCGGACCTAATAACATTTCAAGACATCGGGGCTAGCAGAGCCCCTCATGCCTTTCGGGCATGCGGCCGGTTCCTTGGTCCAGCTAGGACCAAGTGGCCGGCTTCCAGAAGACGACGCACTCATAGAAGGCGGCTCTTGGGGGAGGCCGGCTCCTAGCAGACGGCCCCTCCTCCCCTCGCAGTCCGCACTCACCTACTCCGACGAGACGGGGCATGGCTGCAGAGCCCACTACTCCCCCGAATCCCGGAGGAGCGTGGCTACAGAGTAGGCTGACCAAGCGGCCACCTACCCGCCTAGCGCAGGACTGTAGACATGCGACTAAGGACATGGCCCTCATCAGCAAGGGTCATGCTACAGCAAAAGGCAATCAGTATGGCCCGCAGGCGGCGGGCCCTACCTGTCCGCGAGCTACCAGAAGGCTGCACACCCCTAGAAGGCGGTGTTGATGGGCGGGCCGGCTCCCGGCAGACGGACCCTTCCCTCCCCACGGAGTCCGCACTCACCCACTACGACAAGACGAAGCGCGGCTACAATGTGCGCTGACGCAAGCGGCCACCAACCTCCCTGACGCGGGACTGTAGCCATACGACTCCTGAAGAAGCCTCCATCATCAAGTACAAAGCTACAGCAAAAGGCAATCAGCGTGGCCCGCAAGCGGAAGGCCCTACCTGTCGGCCGGATTCTCGGCAGCCGGAGGGCCCCAGCAGCCGGCGGAGAACCCGGCGACCCTACACACTGATGTCCGGGTCCTACACACGGCCGTATTACCATTGTACCCCTGGGGGGTTGGCCTATAAAACACCCCAGGGCTCACCCATGCAAAGGGTTCAGCCTTCATTCCCATACACCACCATAGCTAGGAGAAGAGAGGTAGCTCTACCCATCTTCCTCCTCTAGCAACACAACTCAAGGAGCAACCTTGTACACTCTTGATCATAGACATCATGCGGAGACCCCGCAGAGCAAGACTAGGGGTGTTATATCTCCAGAGAGCCCCGAACCTGGGTACATCTCGTGTGCGATCGAGCTCGTGCTCACTCCCGCTTCAAGGGCCCGACGACGTCCTCTTGGCTCCACCCATGCTAAGCCACCCCCTAGCATCTGACGTGAGATTACCACGACAAAACCCCGGGCCCAAGGCTCACTCGGACTTGGCTTCGAGGCGAAGCCAAAGGGCAAGGGCGAAGCGCCGTGGGCCCCAATCGCCTGCGAACCGAGCCGATGCGTGGCGCTTGATGAGACATGGGCGTCTCCACTTCCCCACGCCGCCTCGGCAACTGCGCGACTTGACAATTGCCTGGTGCGCGTGTCCCAGCCATCATTGCCCGCCGCGCTCGCCTTAGGCTCCCTACCGAGGGGTGCCTTTGTACAACTGCTCAAACTGGAGGGCCTTTGTCGAGAAGATGCTGCGGTTCGACGAGTGGGGGCTGCTCCCCAAGGGCCACGAAGGACCTCACGGGAACCCCATCTTGGTGGCTCCTGTGCTCGCCAGCCCTGTGGCGCGCGTTCCTGCCGAGGCCGTGGGGGAGCAAGCATCATCGAGCGCTCCTGAGGTGACGGCCTACTCCTTTGCAGGCGGCGTGGGAGCCCTGCCTACGAACGCATCCCCCGCCCCCGCCGGGAAGGGCTCCCTTCCAGCCTGCGGCGCGCCCCTTCCAGACCTCGGGGTACCCGGCAAGAGGAAAGGGCTCAGGAGCCATCGCGGCGACACCTCACGGGCCCTGAAAAAGAGGAAATGAATAGTCATGGATGAGTAAGTACCTTGCCCTTCTAGATTTTCGCATACCGCGTCCTCCCCTGACTTTTGTCCCTCAGAATCCCTTCCGCCGAGGTGGTGAGCCCACCCGGTGCGCGACCTCCGGAGGCCCCTAGTTTGGCAGCGACGCTGGGCCTCCCGAGCCGGACGGCCGCGCATGAGGTGGTGCCGGCTCACGAGCTGAGGCCGCCGCTGGAGGGCCGCAGGCCCACACTCCCAGCGTCCTTCTTCTGAAGCAACCCATGGCGCACGGAGGCCGTGCCGAGGGCTCCTCCGCTGGTTCTTGCTGGTGGTTGGGCGATCCGTGCGACGGGTCCATCTTCAGGCGGCGGGTCTGGACCACACCGCGCCGTGTCCGTGGCCCAGGGAGCGGCCGGAGGGGCTGCGGCCTCCGGTCCCCTGCCGGAGATGGGTGAGTCGTCTCGCGCCCCTCCGGCGGACCGGGGCATGGAGGATGGGCCCGATCGAGTGCTGGAGCTCGCACGCGGGCGCAACACCGTCCGTCACGACCTCTTCCGGGAGGCGACGGGCGCGCTAGGCCGCCTCAGGGCAGAGCTTGCCGATGTCGATGCGTGCCTCGAGGCGGAAGGCCTCCGCCTGGCGTGCGAATGGCACCAACTGAAGGTTGCCATCAACCTTGGGCGCTCGCAGCACGAGCGTTCCCGTGCGGAGGCGGAGGAGTCCCTTGCAGTCTCTCAGGAGGCTTGCGCTCGCGCCCTGGAGGAGGCCCGGGTTGCGGATCGCCGTCCTGAGGTGGCTGAGGAGCGCGAGAGGGAGCTTCAAGCCTCGAACGCCACCCTTGAGCGGCAAGTCCAGGCGCGTAGAGCCACCCTCACTGCACCGCCAGGCAGGACCCCCGCTGACGAGGCGGCAGTCTGGTCACACGAGGACGCATTGGCGCTCGAGGCATTGGAGCATAGCCTGGAGCGTGAGCGAATGGAGGTGATGGAGCGCCAAGTAGCAGCCGCCGAGGACGCCCTTGACTCTCGGGAGGCGAGGATCCAACAGGAGGTCGACCAGAAGGTAGCGGGGATCCACGCGGCCCTCGTCGAGGAATACCGCCGAAAGCTGTGGCTCCAGGAGACTCGCTTCTAGCAGGAGCAAGCCGAACTGCGGAGCAAGGCCGATGCCCTTACGGAGAAGTTGGCCGCAGCAGAGCGGCGTGAGAAGACAGCCAAGGAGGCCCGGGGCACCGTCGAGGCCGAGTTGTCCTCACTTCATCAGCAGGTCGCATGTGTTATGTCCCTCGTGGAGAGAGCCTCGGACGAGGCAGGCCGCCGCCGGACGCTGCAGCGCGAGCGCTCCTTGATGTTTGAGGACCTCAGGATCAGGGCCAACCGGGCCCTAGACACGATTTGGGATGAGAGTATCTCCCGCCCGCATGAAGCCGATGATGCTGGCTACCTCCGCTTCTTCACCCAGGTCATGACCTGCCTCGAAGGCGGGCCGCGAGGATGCCCCAGCTCGTCAAAGAGAAGAGCCGAGACCTTCTTGGGCGCGTGTTCCCACGTGTCTTCAGCTATCTTCTTAGCCTCGATCCTGACTTTGACTTCAACGCCGCAATAGCCCCCGTGCCCGGAGTAACCCAAGGCGACCTAGCGAGCTGGGTGGACAATCATGTGGATGACCTGGCCGCGGAATTTGCCCTTGCCGACGACGTGGCTGCGCTCACAGCCGAAGAGGGTGGAGCTGATGATGATGACGATGACAGCGACGCCGGCGGTAGCACGTCTTGCTAGGCTTGTATTTCCCTGTTTGCCTGCCAAAACTTTGGGTATGGCCCTGCGGGGTGTGAAAGTATTTTTGGAGGGGGGACACTTGTAATGAATGAAACAATGATATGCCTTCTAAATTAGTTTCAAAAACGTGTCTTCGTGAGCCGGAGGGCGCCTGACCGGAGTAGTTGGCATGGCTTAGCTTTTGTGTTCGCGGCCTTGGACGGGTTCTTGTATCGCAGAGACGCATTTCTTCTGAGACGGGCCCTCCGGAGCCCCCAGTCCGCAGGATCCCAGGAGGGACTTGTGAGGGCTTAGGGCCTCCTGGTGCGGCTCTGCCAGGCGTCGAGCTTCACGGGAGTGCAGGGGGGAAGCGCCCACCACCGAGTGCCCCTGAGGCCCGGGCTGAATGTCGGGCCTGGTGCGTGCCTGCTGGCTTGCTCGAGAGCGCCTCGCGAGGAGCCAAGCGCCAACACTTCGGCGAGGTGTGCGCACGGGCGGACCCGTGGTAGTTATGTGCTTGGCCCCGAGGGGGCCCTGATGCCGCTCGGGCTAGCTCAGATGCGCACGCCACACCCAGCCCCCGCTCGCGGGGCGCTCTGGGGGAGAGCAGCAGGCAGAAACCGTGCCTCCCAAAACACGAATCGAAGGAAAAGGAAACACTGCGAGTCAAAAAAATTCCCCCCTTTTCTTTTAATAAGTGCAAGAAGTTTTAAATTTCATTCCAAAGGTAGCAAATTGGATTACAAAAGAGGGCAAAACAAAGATGGCCGCGTCCGGCACCTACACTGGTCTTCTAGTCTTCCCCCAGCGCGGAGCATGGGGTCTCCACTGGGCGTGGGCATAGCCATTGGGGGGCAGTGTCGACTGCCAGCACAGAGCATGGTGCTTCCACTTGGACGTGGGTGGGAGCCCCCGTGAGGCTCAAGGGCAGCGCTCAGGAGACTCTGGGGCGTGTACAGCCCCACTCATTATTACGTGAGAGTTTCACAGGCGGAGATCTTGAGAGGCGCTCCTTGCCCCCTGGGCAGGAACCCCGCTACGCGCATACCCCGGCCACTATTGGGGCGTCCAAAAACAAGGACAGGACCAAGGGGCAAGGGACTATGCGAGCAGTGGTGAGGGGGCTGTGGGCCTCCCCCTGGGGGGAGGGCTCGCCGGCGCCTCCCCCGGGAGGGGACCCGCTTTTGGGTGGCACACGCCACCACAGTGGTGGCGCCACACGCCCCGCGACACGGGGGAATCCTCGACGCTGGGCCCCCGCTGCATTCGGGGCGCGCCCTTGCGCGACCTCCTGGTGCGTCCCGCCAGCCCAGGGCGGGCCCAGCCCCCGGAGGCGCGCCGTCTTGGCACGATCTACCTGTGATCCAAAGTTAGTGCGGCATATCCCAAAGGTACGAGTTGCAACCGATAACTGTTGCTGTGGGGGGTGTTGTCGGGGCGTTGAGTCGGCTCGTGGAGAGCCCTAGCCCTGCGTGGCCTTGGCGACTCTGTCGTCCAGGCTGATGAGGGGAACGTGCACGGGCTTCTCCTCTGCCCGTACAGCGAACCCGTCGGTGGCGGCATGGAGGCTCCAGGGGCCATCATCCCGAGGCCAGCCCCTGGTCCCTCTGTTCCGCCGCCCATCATCCCTGGCGCCCGACCGTGCTGGTCAGGGGGTGATCCTTCGGCGCGGCTCCAAGAGGGGTCGCCTACCCCGTCGCGCGCCAGGCCACTGCTGTGAGGCCCTTCGGACCCCCTCCGGAGGGGCTGGCAGACGCAGTGGGGGCGGGCGCGAACCCCGGGCGTCACCCGCGACATGGGCAGGATGCAGAAAGGCGCTGCGCCCTCGCAGGCAGCGTCAAGCAGCTCGGTGACCCGCTCAAGCAAGGCGTCGTGGCCGCCTTCCGCCAACCTACATCGCAGTAACTCGCGCGCCACGATGAGTGCAGCTCACGTGTTCGCTTGTTCCCGACGAGCGCGCAGGGTCGATGCCACGGCATAGCCAGAAGACCGCGCGGTGACACGATTGCGGCGCCGCACAGGAGAGGGCGGGGTGGCCCATACAGCTGCCGTTCGGCAACGTCGGCGACTGTGCTGGCCGCGAGGAGTGGGGGGTGACGAGCACCGCCTGGGCAGGGCGAGCGGCCCAATGCTCGGCGCGAGCTCGGGGATCCTCCGCCATGGGCGCGACGAGGCAAGGGCGGGACGCGATTGACGAAGAGGTCAAGTTTCGACACGCCCCTACCTGGCGCGCCAAATGTCGGATTCAGGGCTCCGCAGACCCAAGGAAGGTTCGGACTCTAGGGCGTGTGCGAAGAACTCAATGTAACCAGCCAACCGAACGCGCCGCCCTACAGCCTAGCTCGAAGAACAGGGAAGAAGAAGGACACGGCAGTTTACCCAGGTTCGGGCCACCTTGCGGTGTAATACCCTACTCCTGCTTTGGGGGGGATTTGCCTCATGGGGTCTGAGGATGAACTAGTACAGAGGATAAACAAGCTCGCGAGGCTTGCTCTGGTGAGGATGAGTGGTTCTAGGTCGATCTCCCCCTCATCTATGGTGGTGGCTAACCTATTTATAGTGGCCTCGGTCCTCTTCCCCCGTAATGAAGGCGGGAAGGGATCCCACAACGGCCAAATTTGAAGGCGGACAAGTAGTACATCTTATCCTGACGAAAGGTGGTCTTCGCCTGCAAAGCTTCTGGTCCTGATGTCGTTGTGGGCTCGGCGATGACATCCATCCTGCCGCCCTGGCGGTCCTAGTCTTGTTGCACGGAAATGGAAACCTTTGGTTGATTCCTCGGGATCCCGCGCCTGCGCTTGCCTCCTTAGCACCAAAGAGGAAACCTGCTGCTCTGCGCCCGCTGGCGCCCGCCTGGCCTTGGTCGTCATGGCTTGCGTCACCTCAACCTCATGAGGTGGGCACCTGCATAGAAATCTCTGCTCCTCAGGAGCCAGCCTAAGGAGACCGCTCCCTCCGGGGGTCTTGGCGTCGCCCGCCTCGCGAGGCTTGGCCCCTCTCGAGGGTCTTGTCTTGAAGGTGTTGTAGATGGGCCGTACCAGGCCGTCGATGAAGCCACGCCGCGGGCCACAGGCAGACAAGTCTGGGTACCCTGGTTCCCAGAACACCAACCCCTACGATTGTATTTCTGGCTCGCCTGGTCAAATACCTCAGGAGGAGAAAGCTGAAAACTGACCGTCATGGTAAGCGCAAATTGATCAGTGATCCGACGACGAGGTTTGACTCCAAAAATCATTGGCGATTTCGCCGTGTCACACGAAGGGTTTGTCTTAACACAAACCACGTGATCGGAAAGGGCAGGTTTTGATCCCCAAGTACATCACAATACACCGGGGGCTAGTCCCTAGTCCCCACCGTCAAGCTCCTACGGCTAAGTGAAAGCAATAAAACCGAATAGCCCGATTGCCTGGTTTCGCTCCCGCACTACCGCCTTCGGGTACCAAGACGTTGGCTAAGGGTAACAGTGCGGAGACGAAACACCCCTCGTGATATTCACTTGGGGGCTGAAGCCGACGACTGGTAGCTTTCAGGATAAACATACGGCCGCACAGGAGTCAAAATTAAATCATGACAATATAAAGCAAGTCAGGCAGATGCATTATAAAGCATGAGGTCCACTTAATACAAAATTAATACAATCACTCAAATATTACATCTTTCGAACACTAGCCCTCTATCGGCTGCGCGCCATTCATCACCTGTGCAAAGTACTGCTCAGGGCGATGATGCTCCTTTCCCTTGGGCGGAGGACTAGTGGCCATGTCCATCGGATTAATCCTCGGCCAATGTACCATGGTCTTCGCGAATGCAAGCCTCACCCCCTCAAGGCACGCTGACTGCTTTACGGCATCAATCCAGAGCGGCGCCTCCCGTAGCTTCTGCACAAAGCCGAAGTAGGTGTCCGGAAGGGGCTTGGCAGGCCACAGACTGACACAGAGGTCCTTCACGGCCAGCTCAGACATCCGATGCATCTCCATCAGCTGCTTTATTTGATCACTGAGGAGGGGAAGACTCTCGGAATCCAAAAACTGTGACCAGAAGAGCCGCTGCGTGGAGTCCTCCTCGAGGGTGGCATAGTGCCTCGCTGCGACCGCCACATTATTTGGAAGTTCGGCGAAGACGCCTGCGGAGTGCCAGACCCGCGTTAGCAGGGCGAACCTGTTGCCTCCGAACAAACTCTGCAGTAAGTATTTCTTACCATTTGCAATTTGCAAGGCTTGGCGGAGCTCCTCCCGGACACCGCGCGCGTCAGTCCTCGCCTCCTGGAGCTCCTTCTCTGCCTTGGATAGATGGGAGGACTGCTCATCCTTCCCCTTCTCAAGGGCCTCCAGCTTCTCGGCGGCATCCTGGAGCTCCACTTGGACTTCGGTCACTCGAGCCTCGTGGTGCTCAGCAGCAAGCTGGGCCTTCTCAAGCTCGGCCACCGCCTTCTCAGCGGCCATCTTCTTCGCGGCCGCCTCGGCCTCGGCTTTCTTCAGGGCCTCCCTCAAGCCCTCGACTTCGGCGGCAGCAGCTGCAGGATCATCAAGATAAACGATTAGCATACAGTCCGGATCATCAATATCCGACGTCAAGCAAAGTACACATCTTCTCACAGGACTTACCTTGCGCCTCGTCAAGCCGTTTGTTGACAAGGTCAAGCTCTTCATCGGAAAGATTGAGCTTCCGATCCATCTCCTCTAACGCCGCGGCATTAGCAGCCGCGGCCACGGAAGATGCCTACGTCAGCAAAAGAAATGTCGACATCATTAATCGGCGTACCAAATTTGATCCTCTGCAGTTTTCTTCGAAGTCCTTGCAAGTCTCATCGGCTGCTATGTATACGGCCTACCCAAACTTACAATTACAACCGCATTATGAGGAAAGAGCATTACTTGACTCACCTCAAAGCCTAATAGAAGGCCTTGGATAGCGTCGTTCAGTCCGGATTGGACGGACCGAACACCCTGCATAACCGCACTTGAGTGCGGTGCCCGTCAATGATGGCGGATGTGACGCCCCCGGCTCAATCGTGCACTAATCATAAACGCAAATGCACACGATCAAGCCTAAGGACTCACGGGAAGATATCACAACACAACTCTAAAACATAAATAAAGTCATACAAGCTTTATATTACAAGCCAGGGGCCTCGAGGGCTCGAATACATAAGCTTGCGTACAAGCGTCAGCGGAAGCATCAGATATCTGAGTACAGATATGAAACAGAAACAGATAAGCCTTTAGAAAGGCGGGGCAAAACAAAAGTTACGATCGAAAGGCGTAGGCCTCCTGCCTGGGACCCTCCGATCCTACTCCTGATCGTCAGCCAACTCATGGTAGTATCCACCCTCGGGGTAGTAGTAGCGATCGTCGGCGGGGGCAGCTGTATCCGGGGCTCCGTCATCTGGTTGCATCAAACGGATATGGTGGAAAAAGAAAGCAAAGCAACAGTGAGTACTCATCCGAAGTACTCAGCAAGCAAGGATCTACACTACATATGCAACATTATCAAAGAGTGGCTGTATATGTGGACTGGGCTGCAGAAATGCCAGAATAGAGAGGAAAGCCTAGTCCTATCGAAGACTAGCATCTTCAGCGGTCTTGCAGCAATAGAAGAGAGTAGAACAGTACAATATAATGTAGCAGTATCATTAAGTCTCAACCTCACCCAGAGATCCTTTCTCGACTCCCTGCGAGAAAGCAATCCCAGAGCCATACAGTCATCAACCTCGACCTGAGATCCCTTCTCGACTCCCTGCGAGAAGCAATCCCAGAGCCATATATCCAGGTATCATCTCACGGTCTAGTTGTGTCGATCGGGATACAACTCCGAGTGTCCTTTACCGTAGGACCGGCTATCGATAGGTGTGTTCTTCCCTGCAGGGGTGCACCAACTTACCCAACACGCTCGATTAACTCCGGCCGGACACACTTTCCTGGGTCATGCCCGGCCTCGGCCAAACGATAAACCGCAGCCCTACCTACAGCTCAGCAGAGAGGTCCCCGCCGGTCTACATCCTAAGTGCTCAGGGGTCTTGGGCCATTGCCGTGTGCACTCCGGGTCGTTGCGAGCAGGGTGAAGCCAGGCACCAGGAGGGCGTCGGTCCGTCCCGGCCGCAAGGCTGAACTAGACGTCTGACAGAGCTTTCGGCTGATGCTATGATGCAGAACGCCCGTACTATGCCCACGTGATGGTTAGTGCTATCAGGCCAGAGGCCTGCTCGGATCAAATATCCAAATCGTTAGTGGACTAGGGCTTGCGGTAACAAGTAGAGACTCACGATCGATGTGACCCCGTCACCCCGTCTCGAGGACTTGCTGCAAGGGCTAAGAATGCTCGGCCGCACCTCGTATTCATCACTCGAGCACCATCCAGGTCAACCCGCCTCCAGAACACTCGCCACTTAGGCTCACGCGGGTACCCCTCAGGGTCTACCCGCCTTTCCAAGTAACAGTGTAAAGTCCAAGTATCCGTGTGTCCAAAACATCAGGGGAATCCGAGGTATCACCCTCGTTGGATTCCTACTCGATGTATCCGTCAAGGTGAACTCGGAGGAATCACCCTCAATGGGTTCACACTTGATGTGTTGCACGACAGCGTCGTTACCGGAAGTGGAGAAGGAGGAATCACCCTCGATGACCACGACCAAATAGCTACTCTACAGAGTTAACATCTGAAGTGCTACACGAGGTATCACCCTCGGCACTCGATAGTAACGTTGCAGTGTCGTTACAACTAAGGGGGTGAAGTGCAGTGCCGGGGCCTGTCTTCGATCCCGTTGATCGGGTCTTCTGATAATCCAGCGGGGCAGTCGGGACAAGTGGGGTCACTGATAGGTCTCTACACAGCCTATACTAGACAGTTTAGGATAAGCAGGTAAGGTATCAATAGCAGGTTACAATAAACAGGCTATGCATCAGAATAGGTAAAGCAGCAGCAGCATTTCTAATGCAAGCATGAGAGGGAAAGAATAGGCGATATCGGTATCCTCAAAAGGGGGGTGCTTACCTGGTTGCTCGGCGGCAAAGGCAAGGTCGTCAATGGTGGAGTCGGGCTCCTGAGCTGCGTCGGTCTCGGGGACGACGTCGGTGTTGGGGTCTACCGAGAGAGAAGAGGGGGAAGAAACAGTAAATATAAAGCAAACAATAGCATGACATGACAATACGCAGTGCCGGGTGTGTCCTAACGTATGGTTGCACGTCACCGAGGAAGGGGGAATCCATCTGAAAATGTTTTCCCATTTCCGGACATTTGTCAGACAGATGACCGGAGGGAAATGGTTCCATGTTCGGATAGTTAGGGACGTGTGACGGACGAACGGAACGCGTATTCGGATTCGTCTCGAAATTCTGAGCAACTTTCATATATAAATTATTTCCATCGGAGTTACGGTTTAATTTATATGATTTTCTAAAGTTTTAATCATTTTCTGAATTTAATTATTTATTTAAATTTGAATTTTCCAGAATAGTGAAGGATGACGTTAGCCTGGGGTCAGCATTGCATCAGCAGTCAACAGTGGGGCTGACCAGGTCAAACCTGACCTGTGGGCCCCACCTGTCATAGACTCAGGTCAATTCCAGTTTATTTAACTAAACTAAACAGGGTTAATTAGCAGGTGGGTCCACATGTCAGTGACAGGTTAGGCTAATTTAATTATTTTTATTAACCTAATTAGTTAACTAGTCGTCAACCCATGCAGTTGCACGGGCTAGTGTAGTTAATGCATATTTGGCCTAAATATTAAGAAAATACATTTATAGTTATTACTATGAAAGAAGTAGTTGTCAATTAGGTTCTCTATATGCCTGGGTTATGTTCTATATTTGCGAAGAAAAAAAATGCCGATATCATATTCCCGTTGTGTACTGAACATAGTTTGTCATTTTTTCACGTGTCTTGCTTAATTTTGTAACTACCATTTGAATTTTCTTGAAAAAAATCACCAATAATCATATGTACCAAATAATGGTCAAATATGCATGCTTAGGACCATGTCAATTTCTAAAATTTCATCTTTTTGGGACACAAATTGTAGGGCTAAACAACCATATTGTGTGATTCAGTCATCGTTTATGCACTTACAAACTCGTTGCTTCGATTATAAGTTAAAAGTATTACGTTAACATGGGATCACATTATTTAATTGAAGTAATAATAAGTAACTTCTTCACATTCATTTGAAATATATGTCAGTTAGTGTAATGTTCTGCTTAAAATGCGCTCCAGCCACACTATTTTACTTCTCAAATATATCTTGAAAGAAATACTTGTTCGCAAGTACAAAAGTATTAATTTTTGTTAGCATAGAGGAATTACACAAAGATATATTATCGTAAGAAAGTTAGTGTGCAGAAACAACTATCATGTTGGCCGGTATCAACTATCATATATAGTTTGCATTTGAATAAATATACACAGGGGAAAAAGAATCCGAGAACTGAAAGCAACATCAGAAATTCATTGGTGACTTAAGCTCCAATGAAAATTAAGAATGAGCCTGTGGCTATAAGAAGAGAAAAATAACACAAAGTATTTGGAAGTAATTAAGCATTACCTTTTTGCACGCACAACCATTTATTGCTTCGCCTTGTTTTCTATTCACATCAAGGTTTGAAGCCCTTTTGCAGACGGGTTCCAGCATGTACTTCCCTATTACACATACATTGTCCATGTCAAGAATGAGGTGGAGAGAACCGTGCATATGCATGGTGTCATGGGCTATGTTTTCAGTTGTGCTACTATACCAGTCGATGCTTTGCATATGCATTACACATACTGAATGACATAAAGATTTAGCATAAACAAATTACATCACCAGAAATATTGGATGTAAGAAATCATCACTCTCTCACCCATGTCCTCGAATAGTAGCGCAGTAAAAATCATTGTCCATAAAAAAGTAACCTCTTATGAAAAATCTGTATGTTATCCATGTTAATGTTGGATGCAATCCGTGTAGGCAGGATCCATATACGACCCGGGCCAGCCGTGTAAGTACAGTATGTACTGTAGCTACAGTATATGAACAAAACAATCTCCATGCCCCGGGACATGGCCCTGGTAGCCCGGGGCCTGGCTACGCCACTGGTTGAATGCCAATTATAGTAGCAGATTAATTTGTTCTTATCTTCCAGAATGAATTAAAAATGTATTGTCAGCCCATTGTGTAGATATAATGTAACTATTAATTAAATTTACGCCTAGTTAGTATCCACCAGCACTTCAGTTTCTAGCATAGATACATGAGACAAAATGCAGGTTTTCTTACCCTCTCCCTGCAGAGTTCCCTACTTGCTCAATGGGTAAACTTTCTGCAAGGACAATTGCAGCCTTAGTCACATGGCATGATTTTTCTGTGCTAATAGAAATTACAGAATGATTAGTTGAGAAGTTCTTACTACCATGCAATAATTGCAAGACTGAAATAACATATGCATTTATATGTGCCAAGACAATGTAATATAGAATAATTACTTGAGCTGAAGAAACATGCAGTGTACATGCAGCGTCATTGACGGAGAAACTTGCAAGTGTTCCGTCCACGTACATCCACATCAGCTGTAGCTTCTTCGCATGTGAGGTCTTCTCCGCGGCATGATACTCCTCCAAGTTCATTACACTTGTGGTGAAGAAAAAACCCAAACTACACGTACACGTAACAAAAAACAAACCTCACCCAACCTACACATATGCAAACCACATTATAGAGTCCATATGATTTCCAAAAAAAAAAATTATCACCACGATTGCTCCATCCCACAATGAAGTAGCAGTCCCAAACTATCATGAATCCTCTCATTTATCTAGATCTTAAAGAGGAGTAAATCTGAATGCAGATTATGTAGAAGACCAATCTATCTAGCTGAAAGAGGGAATTTTCAAAAGGAAGCTTCTCTAACTTGGTGTAAGATATGATGTGAAATCTCGGCAGTGATCCCATGCTCAGAATGATCTTAGTTTTGGACCAACCATCCTACTACTCCTTTCTGGGCTCTGTACCACATGATCTGTAGATACAGATGAACATCATGAACATCCATTCGGTGCCTATGAGACACCTCAAAACTGCTCAAACAACAACTTGCAGCTGGGCGTCTCACTGAATAACCGACTCTTATCCATCTAAGTGAAAGCCAAGGCATGAAAGAACAACCCTGGAAGCAAAGCAATCATACACTTTAGAAACCCTATAGAATAGAGATTATAATATTCAGGGGGATAGACCATGAGGAGAAGAACAAATATGAGAAAGAAAACCTGAAACAGGGATGTGTACCCATGAACTATTTAGGAATAGAATCTGAAAAAAAAGAAATCAGATCCAAGTATAATATGAGTAGACTAACTGATCCGGCTGCTGCTTGCTCTAGACCATTCCTTCTAAATAGCCAATATCCTAATTCATCCAAGTATTATTGGCAAGTAAAAAGAAACTAACCACGTGCTGCAGGTACTATAAATATCTAGTTCTGTTAGTACTTTTTTTTTTTTGACGCGTCAACGGCGGGCTTACGCCTGCCTGAATCTTTATTATCAACCGTCAGGGGTGTTACATACCAAAGATACAGGGGGTTAGAGGGTACAGAAAGAAAGAAAAATTACAACAAGCTGTGGGATTACAATCTCCCGGCTAGGTGGAACAACAGGGAGCCCCAGTCACGGAGGCTAATTTGTTTTTGAATATTTTTACATCGGTGAGACCAGAGCCGAAGATCATCAGCAGCGGAGCTAGCAATAGTGTGGAGCTCAAGGTGTAAATTCCGGAAAACCTTGGCGTTCCGCCTTTTCCAAAAATTCTGCATTTATTTGGGGCGTAGTTTCTCCAGATTGCCGGAGCTAGAGTGTCTGTGGGTTTCATCTTCCATACGGCCTGGTATGCCAGCTTAGTGGTTAGCGGCTTGCCTGCTTCCCTCGAGGTTCTTCTGTCAGCGACCTGCAGATTCAAGTTTATCGTAGCCAACATATTGCGTAGTTCAATTAGCTCGCATGCGGCCGTGTGAGACAGTCTTGGGGTTAGGTCCAAGGTTAGGTCGTTCGAGTCCAAAGCACGAGCCACAGAAGTGTGAATTATGTTGGAGTGGGAAAACAGTGCCGGGAATTGTTGTGCTAGGGTTTGGGTGGACTGCGGGAGCCAAAGATCGAGCCAGAACGAGGTAGTGGCTCCATTTCCGAGATGCACCATGGTGAATGATCTGAATAATTTGACCCCTTTCACGATGTCTCGCCAGATAGGAGTATGATGGTTATCCGACATGCCCACGTCGCGAGTGCTAGACCAGCCGTATTTTGAGACAAGGTAGGAAGTGTCACTCGTCGTGGCTCTATTATGAAGTTTAGAGATGTGCTTGAGAAGCAAGCAAAGGTTCATTTGTGGAAGCGAAAGAAAATCGAGGCCCCCATTGGCAAAGGGGGCACACACGATGTCCCAAGCAACTTTGCAATTGCCACCCGTAACCTTGTCTTGACCTGTCCAGAAGAAGGCCCTGCAACGTTTTTCGATTTCTTGCACGGTTCCAGCGGGAAGCAAAAGGACACTCATAGCGTAGATTGGAAGGGCGCGAAGAACAGAGCGGACTAAAATTGCCCTCCCGGCCAAAGACAGAAGCAGTCCCCTCCAGCCAGCTAAGCGTCGGTCAACCTTGTCAATGATGAAGAAAAAATCGGAAAGGTTTAGCTTATGAGTGGATAGAGGCAATCCTAGATACGATTGGGGAAAGGAGGCAACCGGGCAGCCTAGGATTGCCGCAAGGCTTGCAGAAAGCCCCGGGTTGACATGGATTGGAGCGAAGGTGCTTTTATGGAAATTAATGGTGAGGCCAGTGGCCTCAGAGAATTGGAGCAGAATATTCTTAAGGGTCTGTAGTTGAGCTGCATCAGGTGGAAGGACAATGAGCGTATCATCGGCATATTGCAGGACGGTGCAGGGCATATTGGCTTCAATTGGGTGGGAGAGGAGGCCATTTTCTGTTAGTACTTGTAGAGTCACAAACATAAGTAATTTTCTTGTAGGTATATATAATACATGTACACCGCTTAAATATATAATGTCTTCTACGGGTTGCAGAATATCTGAAAAAAGAAAATATGAATCAAACATATAAATATCTAGAGATTGAACAATCGGAAGAAATCTATGGTCCTATGGAAAGAAAGATACATACGTACCAGTGTGATATTGTATAGCTATTCGCTTTGCATTGTTTAAGTTCATGAAGTCTTGCAGCTCGCCTCACACCTCATATAAGCAGACCACTCCAAGGTGCCGAGGAGCAGCAACCGTACCAGCTCTCCATGTCAAGGAGCAGTACCGTCCAGCCTTCGAGCCCTGGAGAACCCAATAACCGGTCGATGACCACCGTGCAAAATACCCTGGCAACAACACCTCCACTCTGATGCAATCCGATGCGGCAGGGATGACGGTCTATCAAGGACGTGGCGGATCAGAGTTGCAGGCGAGGTTGGGATTAGTCCGGCATCAACACCGTCCTGCAGATCGACGATACAGCGGGGATGATGGTCTATCAAGGTCGTGGCAGATCAAAGTTCCAGGCCAGGGTGGGATCAGTCCGCAACGACACCATCCTGCAGATCGCCGATGCGGCGGGCATGACGGTTTATCAAGGACGTGACGGATCAGAGTTCCAGGCGAGGGTGGGATCCATCGTGTGGTGAAAATACTCAGCGAGGGGTATTGTCTCAATAGCATAAGATTGGTTCACGCTGTTTTTCACGGGAAGGAAAAGATGGTATAGCCACATTGTGGGCCTTATATCTTTAGGTTTCTTTTTTATAAGGCTTTATTTCCTACAGCCGTGAAAGGATATTTTTTTTTGAGAATACAGTTTTTTTTTAGAATACAGCCGTGAAAGGATGGCTTTCATAGCGATGCATCTTTTCTTTCGACCGAGATTTGTTGTACAACAGTCATTCTTCCTAAAAAAAAGAGAAGGATTAATCTACACCGTAATAACTCGGCCCCACCAGATTAACGGCTCGTAAAATCTAATTAACGTGGGAATTTATAGGAAGTCTAGAATTAGTATAGGTATAGATTAGGCACCTGACAAGGGGGGCCCATATGTCATAGACACAGGGAGAGGGGCCCCACCAGTCAGTGACTGGGCAGTGCCCAGTCAGCCAATTGACCAAGTCAACTGGTCAACTGGGGCTGGCCTGGCCCACTAGCAGTGGCGCTGGGGGTGGCCCCAGGCCAGCCACGTCGGCACGCCGGCCAGAGCAGCGCTGGCGAAATTCCGGCGAGGCTCGGAAACGGCGCACAGGGCACCATTCGAGGCGTTTTCGGTCCGTTCGATCGGGGAGATGACGCCGTGTCGATCTACGGCACTGGCGCGAGGCGGGGCAGCCGGAGACGAGCACTACGGCGGCAATGGCGGACGGCGGTGTTCTGGTGTGGTGGCGAATGGCGTTGCGGCGTGCTTGCGAGCGAGCCAAGAGGCTAGGCGTGGCTTACGCGGTGCGGCGAGCGTGATGGACACGCGCAGGTGACCAAATGGTCACCGGAGAAGCGCCGGCGACCAAACGAGGCGGCGGTGGGTTCGGGCTTCGTCGGGGCAGCGGCTACGGCTACGGAGAGCGCGCGGGGAGAGGGGGAGGGGTCGTGGTGCTCACAGCGGTGCAGAGAAGGCCCGGGGAAGAACGGAGGAGCTCGAGGCGGCGCGAATCGAAGCGGCGATCACCAGAGCCCGTGCGGTGGGGGCGAGCTCGTAGCGCCCGCAGCAGGTGCTCCCGGCTTCGGTTGAGCGGTGGGGAGGAGGTAGTCGACGTCGGGGAAGCGTGTGGGCACGTCGGCTGGGCGAAAAGGTGGCGGTGGCCGCGAGCTTCAACGGAGGCCGATCATGGCGGCGCCGGGTGAGATGGGGAACGAGGGAGAATGGGGGGAATGGTGGCTAGGGTTCGTCCGCGGGGTCGAGGGGCGGCCCTTGTAGGCGTCCGCGGCGTGCGGCGTGCGCTGTCGAGCGTAGGCGAGGGGGGGTCCGGGTGCGCGCGAGCGTGCGCGTTCGACAGCGAGGGCGCGGGTGAGCAGTGAGGGAGACGAGGTGGGGAGTGGGCTGGGCTGGCACTGTGCACTTGCAGCCCGGGCACAGTGGGCTTCTTTCCCTTTTCTATTTTCCTTTTTCTGTTTCTTTTTCTTTTCTGTTTTGCTAATTGTTTGGGCCCTAAATGAATTTAGTAAAAAGTGTGACCTAGTCCATAAATCACAGTGCATTGTATCCTAACACCAAAAACTAGTTTGGGCAAAACACAAATTCATATTTAATTTAGATCAAATAAAAGTCTATTAAATATTGTTTTCAGCCACTGTTAGAGGACGCTTGAGTTACTTAATTAATTTATTAAATGTTGGTTACAATTTTAGTATTGCTCCTGAAATATTTACAATATTATGAACATTTTAGTTCCTGGATTTGAACAAATTTTATTTTCACTTTATATTTGAATTTCAATTTTGTCTTGGATTTGAAATGAGATATGATCCAAATGATGTTTTAGCACTGTTGATCATGATGACATGGCATTATCAAAGGGGATTACTGTGGCTAACCACCGGGGGTGTTACAGCGGAGTTGTCCACCAGCTCCTCTAGCACGTCTGGCCAGCCAGCCACTGCCCGTGTAGAGGTGTTCGGCGCTGACGTTGGCTCCCCGGCCCCTTCCCCGCTGGGAGGAGCCTGGGCCGTCGAAGGCCTTGGGGGCTCGGGAGCGGTCGACGGATGGGGTCCGGATGGCCCGGACTCCTTTCCCGCGTCAGCCAGGAGGGACGTCCCTCCTGGTCTTCGCTGACCGAGGTGTTAACCTCGGCCATTACGGCGTCGTCCTCTCCCTCTATGTTCGGAGGAGGAGGAGTCCTTCGGGACCGCACCTCCTCAATCTCTTCGGGGACCGGGGAAGGTGCGGAGTGCGCGATAGACCCACTGTCTGCTAGTTCGGCGGGCGGAGACGTCCCCTCCGAAGTCTGCTCGGTGGGGCGTTCATGTGGGGAGCTGCAATTCAGAAGGGTTAGCCTTCGACTAAAACGAATTACTGAAAACAGGATAGCTAGAAATACCAACGCCTTACCTGCTGGCTGGGGGCTTGACCCTGGGTCCCTTCTGCGGGATCTCCTCGGATGACTCCGACACTTGTCGGAGTCCTAGCTGTCAGACAGGACCAGCTTAGGCCGGCATCGTCTCTTCGGGGCCGGAGAAGGTTGGACCTCCACGATATCCTCGGACACAGCCCTCTTTTTGGAGCGCGAGGAGGCGCTTTCCTCCTCGTCCCCATCCTGCACGGACGAGGCCGCAGCGCCTCCGGACCGGTTGCCCGGATGAACCCTGCGGCGGAGGCCCTCCCTGGCCTCCGGTACTTCTTTTTTCTTGCCCTTCTTGACGGGCGCCTTATAAGGCATTACGACCAGCAGCTTTTCCAGCTGCTCTGATCGGGGCTCTTCCGGCAGTGGTGTCGGGCCGCTGATCTTCTTGGCCTTGGCAAGCCAGCCCTGCAAAATCCGCATAACCAGGTCAGGCTGAATCAAATGCGATATGAATATCCAAACACTCCTCGAAGAAGAGTGACGCTCACCTCCTTTGGGGGGTTCGCGGCGTCGAGGCCGATGTCCTTCCCCTCGAGCGGCCACTCCTTTTGGGGCTGGAATAATTGGCGCCATATTTTGTCAGGAGTCGTGCCATAGAGGTATCGCACGGTGGCCGGATCCTCGGGCTTATGCTCCCACATAGGCTTGGCCCTCTCCTGGCAAGGGAGGAGCCGGCGGTGAAGCATGATCTGGACCACGTCGACCAGCTTAGCGCCAGTATCTATTATGCTGTCGACGCGCTTCTGCAACACCTTCGTGTGAGCGACACACCCCCAGTCCGGGCTCCTGGTGGTCCATGAGGCCAATCTGGTAGGGGGTCCGGACCTGAATGCAGGGGCCGCTCCCCAGGCGTCCTCCCTCGGCTCGGTGATGTAAAACCACTCCTTTTGCCACATCCGGACGGTGTCGACGAGGTAGCCGTCCGGCCACTGGACCCGCATCAGTTTACTAATCATGGCCCCTCCACAGTCCGCATGCTCGCCGCCAACCACCTTGGGCTTGACATTGAACACCTTCAGCCATAAACCGAAGTGCGGCTGAACTCGAAGGAGCGCTTCACAGAAGACGATGAAGGTCGAGATGTGGAGGAGGGAATTGGGGGCTAGATCGTGAAAATCTAGCCCGTAGAAGAACATCAGCCCCCGCACAAAGGGGTGCAAGGGAAATCCTAGCCCCCTAAGGAAATGGGGAAGAAACACGACCCTCTCGCCCGGCTGGGGCGTGGGGATGATCTGGCCCTCTTTGGGGTCCCGATGAGCAACGTCGGCCGATAAATATCCGGCCTGCTTCAGCCGCACAATGTCGTCGTCGGTGACGGAGGAGGCTTCCCACTTCCCGTTGGCGCCCGAGCTTGCCATGGTCGAAGGAGACGGGACAGGGTTTGCTGTGGAAGCAGAGGAAAGGGGCGCTGGAGCTCTGAGGATTTGCGTGAGCGGGAGGTGGAAGAAGGCGTGGGTTGCTGACTGTGATAGCTCTCCCTTTATAGACTGTTGATAGGCCTGGGATTCCTTTTTCCACGCCGTTGGCTTCTCCACTTCCCGATATGCCCGTGACGTTATGTGCGGGGAGGGGAATCAAAATCATTAACCATATGCCCCGAAAAGCGGGACACGATCTCCACCTCGAGGGGACGTGCCGAACGTGGCGTCGGCCTCGAGCCACGCTTCGAGAAATAGTAACTGCTCGGCGTTATGGCCGGAAGCGACTCTTCGTTGGAGGACAAAAAGTTGTCAGATGAAGACACCATTTACACTTGAACGGTGTTTGTTTATTATTGCCTTCGGTGTTACGTAAAACTGTCGTTTCAGATCCCGGACATCACTTGGTTCCGAATATGGGTAAAACATACTGAAGAACTCGCCTCGCAAGCCGAATAATGGTCGGGTGAGCGGATGCCGGATACAAGCCTTGGCGTTGGAGGCAAGTTCGGGGGACTACTGAGGGAGTCATGGACTAAGGGGTCCTCGGGGCGACGGCCCATTATACATGGGCCGGACTGGTGGAGCCGTATAGTGACAGGAGATCTATGAAGCTGTGGTGTGCCCTCCAAGTCAAGAAGGCGCAGAATCTCTTTAAACCCTTATTGTAATCTATCTTCGGTAACCCTAACCCTACCGGTGTCTATATAAACCGAGGGTTTTTATTCTTAGGGCTAGAGCTACATTCATCATCTCATCTCCTAAGGGTTTAGCTCATGCTGATCTCAAGGTAGATCTACTCTGTAAACCACATTATACATCTAATACAATCAAGCAGGACGTAGGGTATCACCTCTTCGAGAGGGCCTGAACCTGATTAAACACTGTGTTCGTCGTCCTTTGTTCCCCGTCGATTCTAGATCCACAGCTCGTGACCCCTACCCCAAGGTCTGCCAGTTTTGACACCGACATCGGCCTTTGGCCAAAAACTCTAAACCTTCTTCTTAATCAATGAAAGTGGCAAATCTTTTGCCTAGTTTAAAAAAAAAAGTAGTGCGTGATTCTAGCCTTATTATTTCGTCTCTTTTTTTTAATCAGAAACAGGAAGATGCCCATTTTTATTAAAAAAAATGAGATCCATGGGCACTAGCACCCAGGAACCAGAAATTCGACCCTGACAGGATTCGAACCCTGGCTGCAAGGTGCGCCACTGCCCACCCTTGCCACTAGGCCACAGCCTAGTTCCCCATTTTTATTGAAGCGGACATTTCAGATTCTATGGGAAGCATAGGGACAGTTCAGATGACGGTGCAGGAGCTCGCTGGCGCCCTCGGCACGCCCGACGTGCCAGCTCAGTTCATCATGCGCGCGCACCAGGACCAACAGCTCGCCGCGGCGGTCGTTGCACCAGTCCCTGTCATTGACCTCGGCCGCCTTTTGAAGCACGGCGACGGCACCTCAGACGAGGCGGCGAAGCTCCGGACAGCCATCGAGTCCTGGGGCCTCTTTATGGTAAGTAACGACCCTATGAGCTGCAGCTGCAGCTGCGTACTACCCAACTATTCTGGAGCAAGACCAAGCAGGAATATCCATGTCCTTTTATATGTATCTTCTTGCAGGTCAGTAACCATGGTGTAGACGCCGTAATGGACGACATGATGGCCCCGTCGAGGGAGTTTTTCCAGCAGCCACTCGAAGAGAAGCAGAGATACACCAACCAGATCAGCGGCGAGCGGTTCCAGTTCGAGGGGTACGGGAACGACCGGGTGAGCTCGCCGGACCAAATCCTTGACTGGACTGACCGCCTCTACCTCAAGGTGGAGCCAGAGGACGAGCGGCACGTCACCCTCTGGCCAGCGTATCCCAAAACCTTTAGGTGACCGACCTCACAAATTTCTTGGCTCGAGCGAGGATTCGTTGACTGATCATGTCATCATGAGAAATTGACAACATATATTTTGTTGCAGGAATGCTCTGCACGAGTATACGAAGAAATGCGGGGGAGTGAAGGACGATCTGCTCAGGGCAATGGCGAAGCTGCTGGAACTTGACGATGATGATTACTTTGTGAAACACTTTGGGGAGAGGCCTCTCACTAACGCGAGGTGCAGCTACTACCCGGAGTGTCCGAGGCCGGAGCTCGTTTTTGGCCTCAAGCCCCACTCCGATGGAACTGTTGTTACAGTCCTCATGGTCGATGACAGGGTTGGTGGCCTGCAAGTTCTCAAAGATGGGGTCTGGTGGGATGTACCGATCGTACCTCACACATTACTGATGATTATAGGAGATCAAACTGAGGTACGCTTGTGAAATCAAATCTATATCCTGAAAATGTATTGTTTTGTAAAATAATTATTTATTTCCACCTTAATTGGCAATGTAGATAGTTTTTGAGTACTAGTCAAAGTTACAAAGTTTACTACATCTAGGACCGATATATATTCATGAACGGAGGTGGTACGTATAAACTAATGCATAGGCTGGTCAGGTAAAGACATTATGGTTTGCTTTTCCACGAAAAATGATTTCAAAGTATAACACAATTATAAGCATATTCTACCACATCCGTATGAAACATGATAGTCCAAGTTACATGGAGGGAATCTCAAAACTTCAAATCTTCAACACTGAGTTTTCTCCAAAATATATAACCTCCCGGGCTGATGAAGGTTAAGCTCTTTGTGACACAGATAATGAGCAATGGGATCTTTAAGAGTCCTGTGCATAGGGTCGTGACAAACACAAAGAAAGAGAGACTAACGGTGGCACTAGACTACTCTGTTGATCCTGAGAAAGAAATCGAGCCATCGGCTCAGTTAATCAATGAAAAGAGGTCGGCGTTGTACACAAAAGTGAAGGTCAAGGACTACTTTGCTAGAAATTACAATGATTTTACTCAAGGCAAAATGGCTATCGATACAGTGAAGGTCTAACTAAGTCTGCTATCATTGCTTTCATTCAATAAAATGTGGCCATTTTGCGTCACAGGTTTTCATCATGTATTCATGTATCCACGCATCCCTAAGTGTATTCACTCTCTTTCTCAATAACACATGTTTCAGTTTTTGGCATGGTTTACATGCTAATAAAAAAAGAGTTATAATGAGTGTATATTTCTACCATGAAAAGGTTTGTGATGATAATAATTTCACATGAGAAGAAATCCAAATAACTTTCTGGGTCGTATGAACTTGCGTCCCGGCTGCTAAGTCACAATGGTAATCAATGCGTCGAAGGTTTTAGTAGAAACTAAAGAATGTATTTTAAATTGACAGTTATTAGGAGGCCTAATTAGCCGTAAGGGAGTCATGCTACTAATACTTCTAGTTGTAGGTATAAGTATAACGATCAACAAAGCTTTGCAAACAACAACGGAAGGCTAAATGTTGCACAAATGGGCATACTATACAAATAGAGCTGTGCACATGGAACACACCTCATCAATTAAGAAAAATCGTACAATTTTAAAAAAAATCAACAAAGTGGTTCCACTAGTACAGAAATGGGCATTAGATGCGTCCCCTGGAGATGGTTTTGACCCAAAAAATTCAGCTCCATGTAATAGCCTATAAGAGATGGTTATATATATTTTTTATTTTTTTGCGGGAAGAGATGGTTATATTTGTTAGCAAAACTATTGGAGGCGGTTCCAAAAGTGTAATCGCATATAGTATTAGGTGGAGGTGGTTCGTTTGATGAGACCGCCTCTAGTTTCTGGGATCCTTGGGTAGTTTTGTGTTCTAAACTTCTTTGATTATTTAGTACCTGATACGCCCATTTTGCATCATGTTTTCCTACTGTTATTTATAATGTTTTTATGCATCATAATATTTTTTGGAGTAATTCTAATGCATTTTCTCTCATAATATGCAAGGTTTACACAAAGAGGGAGAATACCGGCAGCTGGAATTCTGGACCTGAAAAAGCTACGTCAGAGTTACCTATTCTGCATCTCCAAATGAGCTGAAAATTTACGGAGAATTGTTTTGCAATATATAAAAAATACTGGAGCAAATATCTACCGGAGGAGGCCCACCAGGCCCCCCAGGCGCGCCCTTGTGGGTTGTGCCATCCTCGGCCCACCTCCGGTGCCCATCTTCTGGTATATAGGTCATTTTGACCTAGAAAAAATCAGGAGGGGACTTTCGGGATGAAACGCCGCCATCTCGAGGCGGAACTTTGGCAGGAACACTTTTGCCCTCCGGCGGAGCGATTCCGCCGGGGGAACTTCCCTCCCGGAGGGGGAAATCATCGCCATCGTCATCACCAACAACTCTCCCATCTTTGGGAGGGCCGTCTCCATCAACATCTTCAATAGCACCATCTCCTCTCAAACCCTAGTTCATCTTTTGTGTTCAATCTTTGTACCGGAACCTTAGATTGGTACTTAAGGGTGACTAGTAGTGTTGATTACATCTTGTAGTTGATTACTATATGGTTTATTTGGTGGAAGATTATATGTTCAGATCCATTATGCTATTTAATACCCTCTGATCTTGAGCATGATTATTATTTGTGAGTGGTTACTTTTGTTCTTGAGGTCACAGGAGAAATCACGTTGCAAGTAATCATGTGAACTTGATGTGTGTTCGATATTTTGATGATATGTATGTTGTGATTCCCTTAGTGGTGTCATGTGAACGTCGACTACATGGCACTTCAACATCTTTGGGCCTAAGAGAATATATTATGGAGTAGTTATTAGATGATGGGTTGCTAGAGTGACAGAAGCTTAAACCCTAGTTTATGCGCTACTTCGTAAGGGACTGATTTGGATCCAAAAGTTTAATGCTATGGTTAGATTTTATCTTAATACTTTCTCATAGTTGCGGATGCTTGCGAGAGGGTTAATCATAAGTAGGAGGTTTGTTCAAGTAAGAACAGCACCTAAGCACCGGTCCACTCGCATATCAAATTATCAAAGTAGCGAACACGAATCAAACCAACATGATGAAAGTGATATGATGAAATTCCCGTGTACCCTGATACGTCTCCAACGTATCTATAATTTATGAAGTATTCATGCCATATTTACAATAATTTTATATGGTTTTGGTATGATTTGCATAGAACTAACCCAGACTGACGCTGTTTTCAGCAGAACTACCGTGGTGGTGTTTTTTGTGCAGAAATGAAAGTTCTCCAAATGAGCTGAAACTTTTTGACGATTTTTTTTTGAACAAAAAAGACCACCGAAGCTTCGTGGAAGGACCAGAAGGTGAAGGAGTCGGGCACAAGACACCGGGGCGCGCCAGGAGGCCCAGGCGAGCCCCGGTGGGTTGTGCTCACCTCGAGGCCCATCTTAGCGTGAAACCAACGCCAAAAATTCCTATAAATAGAGAAACCATCAGGGTAACCCTAGATCAGAAGTTCCGCCGCCGCAAGCCTCTGTAGCCACAAAAACCAATCTAGACCCCGTTCCGGCACTCTGCCAGAGGGGGCAATCATCACCGGTGGCCATCTTTATCATCCCGGCGGCCACCATGATGAGGAGGGAGTAGTCCACCCTCGGGCCTGAGGGTTTGTACTAGTAGTTGTGTTTAATCTCTCTCTCTCTCGTGTTCTTGAGATAGCACGATCTTGATGTATCGCGGGCTTTGTTAATATAGTTGGATAATATGGTGTTTTCCCCTCTCTATGTTGTTGTGATGAATTGAATTTTGCCTTTGAGATTTCGTTTTATCGGATTGAATACTTTTATGGATTTGAGAGCACTTGATGTATGTCTTGCTATGACCACCCGTGGTGACAATGGGGTATCATATTGATTCACTTGAGATATGTTTTGGCACTCAACTCACGGATTCCCGAGGTGACATTGAGGTAATCTATGCATAGGGGTTGATGCACGTTCTCGTCTTTTGTTTCTCCGATAGAAATCTTGGGGCACTCTTTGAGGCTCTTTGTGTTGGATTGAGTATTATGAATCTGAATTTGCTTTGGTGTTATTTTAGTACGAACTCTTGATAGATCGATCGGAAAGAATAACTTGGTGTTATTTTAGTATGAACTCTCGATAGATCGATCGGAAAGAATAACTTGGTGTGATTTTAGTACGAACTCTTGGATAGATCGATCGGAAAGAATAGATACAAACAATTTCTTCTTATGTTCTCCACTAGATAGGAACTTTGGAGTGATTCTTCATCGCACTTTGAGGGATGGTTATATGATCCAATTAGATTAGCATTGTTGAGAGAATGCACTAGTGAAAGTACGGACCGTATGCCTCATTTTCAAGCATTGCAATACCGTTTGTGCTCCGTTTTATCAATTGCTACCTTGCTGTTTTTTTATTGTTCTTTTTACAAAAATCAATATCTACTATCATTACTACACTTGTATCGCCATCTCTTCGCCGAACTAGTGCACCTATACAAATTTCCATTGTATTTGGTGTGTTGGGGACACAAGAGATTTCTTGTATTTGGTTGCAGGGTTGTTTGAGAGAGACCATCTTCATCCTACGCCTCCCACGGATTGATAAACCTTAGGTCATCCACTTGAGGGAAAATTGCTACTGTCCTACAAAACTCTGCGCTTGGAGGCCCAACACGACTCTACAACAATAAAGTTGCGTAGTAGACATCAAGCTCTTTTCTGGCGCCATTGCTGGGGAGGTGAGTGCTTGAAGGTATATCTTTAGATCTTGCAATTGAATCTTTTAGTTTCTTGTTTTATCACTAGTTTGGTTCGTAAAAGAAAATTACAAAAAAATGGAATTGAGGTTGCATCATATTATTCATCTTTATAATGTCTTTCGTGAAAATGATGGAAAGGAAAATTGTGCTCAATTAATAGAGGAAGAATTCTATAAAATGTTTGACAATAAATCTTTCAATGATGAGCATGATTGCAATGTTGTTGGTATGAACTCTTTGAATATCCATGATGCTAATGATATGCAAAGCCATAAGCTTGGGGATGCTATGTTTGATGAAGATGATATTTTTAGTCCCCCAAGTTTTGATGAGAAAATTTATTATGATGAAAGCATGCCTCCTATCTTTGATGATTATGGTGATGACATGTATGCTATAAAGAATAATGATAACCATGAAACTTGTCATCATGATTTTAATTTCCTATCACATGATAGTTATTTTGTTGAGTTTGCTCCCACCACTATTCATGAGAATAAATTTGCTTATGTGGAGAGTAAGAAAATTTCTATGCTTGTGGATCATGAAAAGAATGATTTATGTGATAGTTATATTGTTGAATTCATTCATGATGCTGCTGAAAATTATTATGAGAGGGGAACATATGCTTTTACATATTGCAATAATATCAAGTTTCCTCTCTTTATGTTGAAAGTTTTGAAGTTGCACTTGTTTTTCCTTCCTATGCTAGTTCATTCTTTTTCCCATAAGTTGTTTGCTCACAAAATCCCTATGCATAGGAAGTGGGTTAGACTTAGATGTACTAGTCATATGCTTCATGATGCTCTTGTTATGTTTCAATTCTTATCTTTTATGCAAGCATCATTGAAATCATCATGCCTAGCTAAAAGGCATTAAACAAAAGCGCTTGTTGGGAGACAACGCACCATTTACCCCTACTGTTTTGGTGTTTTAACATGATTAGGCTACTGTAGTAATCATGTTTTATAGGTTTTGTTTCAATAAAGTGCCAAGTAAAGCCTTTGGGATAGTGTGGATGGTAGTTGACTTGATTCTGAGCAAAAATAGAAACTTTTGCGTCCAGTGCAGAAATTCCTGTATTTTACTGGTACGTGCAAAAATTCTAAATTTGTTACAGTTGATGGGTATATAAATTTCATACATTTTCCTAAATTCTCAGAATTTTTGGAGTTACATAAGTATGAACTTAATTCAGATCTTTACGTACTGTTCTGTTTTTGACAGATTCTGTTTTCAATGCACAGTTCGCTTGTTTTATAGTTTCTATGGCTTATATTGCATAATATAAATTGTGGAATTGTAGAGTACAGTAGGAATTATGTGAAAAAAGTTATGAATCTTATCTTGACAGTACCAAACTAAATGATTTATCTTTATCATACTAACCCAGCTCACGAAGTTCCGTTAAGTTTTGTGTGATTGAAGTTTTCAAGTTTTGGGTGAGATATCGATATGAGGAGAATAAGGAGTGACAAGACCCTAAGCTTGGGGATTCCCAAGGCACCCCAAGGTAATATTCAAGGAATATCCAAGCAACTAAGCTTGGGGATGCCCCGGAAGGCATCCCCTCTTTTGTCTCCGACATTATCGGTAACCTCACTTGGAGCTATATTTTTATTCGTCACATGATATGTGTTTTTCTTGGAGTGTCATTTTATTTTATTTGTATTTGATTTCTGATATTTATAATAATGTTTTGCATCTTTCATTTCAATAAAAATGTCAAGGATGGCCTTTACCATGCTTATTTTGCAAATCTACATGTTGCTGTTTCAAAACAGAAAGTTTATCGCTGTTGCAAAAATTCCCGAGAAAATTCAGAATGTGATAAAATGTTGAAACATTTTGCACAGTAAGATCTGATAAATTTTCTACAGTGTGAGAAATTTTCAGAATTTTTGGAGTTAGAGAAGTATGAATACTCTTGCATCCTTTACAGGCTATCCTGTTTTGGCAGATTGCAGTTATGTTTGCATATGTTTGCTTGTTTAATGATTCTATTTGAGGATAGGACTATTAAATATGCAGAGGCATTTAGTATGAAATGTTAAATAATAATTTTAGTGATTTTCTACAGTAGAGAATGATAAGATTTTTGCATTGATTTATACTAACTTATCTCACGAGTTCTTGTTGAGTTTTGTGTGGATGAAGTTTTTAAGATTTAGGGAAACCATGATATAAAAGGAATTAAGGAGACACAAAAGCTTAAGCTTGGGGATGCCCAAGGCATCCCAAGTTAATAATCCAAGAAGTCTCAAGCATCTAATCTTGGGGATGCCCCGGTAGGCATCCCATCTTTCTTCATCAACAATTATCGGTTAGCCTCGGTTGAGCCTAAGTTTTTGCTTCTTCACATGATGTGTGCTATTCTTAGAATGTCATTTTATTTTATTTTTTGCTTGCTGTTTTAATAAAATACTTCGATCTGAAAGTTTTAAATAAGAGAGAGTCCTCAATTAGCTACCCATTTACTTAAGTACTCATTTGATCTTCACTTGTATCTTTTTGGAGTAGCTTGTCATTTACTCTCATGCTTCACTTAGATAATTTTGAGAGTTGAAAATTTTGAAGAAATACTTATGCTCTTGTGCTTCACTTAAATTTATTTGAGAGCTTGTTAGTAGCAATGGTAATACATAAATTTAGTCCCAAAGTAATGGATATTCAAGAAGGATATAATAAAAACTTTCCTGTAGATCACTGGATATGATAAGTTTGATTTCTTGCAATAGTTTTGCGATATGGAGATAATAATATGTGAGTCATGTTGGTGAGTAATTATGCTTTAGTAAGAATATTGGTGTTAAGGTTTGTGATTCCCTATGCAAGAACGAAAGTCAATAATTATGCAATGAAATTACATCCTACTTGTGGTGCATTATTCGGTGTTAGTTATGCTCAATGCTCGTTTATGTGAATTTTCATTTCTTGGTTGGTTGCTTCTCAATCTATTTGCTAGCCTCCATTTGTACTAAGTGGGAATACTACTTGTGCATCCAAATTCGTAAAACCAAAGTTGTGCCAAATGAGTCCACCATAAATACCTATATGCGGTATTTCCATGCCGTTCTAGGCAAATTTGTATGTGCCATCTCTAAATTTTCAAAATGATTTCCTTTTGGTGTGCTCGTACCGCACATGAAGCGGCAAGGGGTGGCCAATATTTTCCATGCTAGATGTGTTATTCTCAAGATGAGTGTTTATTCACTTGTCATTGCACGAGAGTACGGCAAAGGTATTAGGGATGCCCAGTCCCGAAATGAAAAATGAATTTACTTTATGTTGTCAAATAATAAATTCCTTGGAAAGTGTTGGTATGGAGGGCACCCGTGGATATGGCTAGCCATGGATAATGAAAGAATGGTGGAAAAAGGAATAAACCTTATTTTCTGTTTGGGAACCGCCTATGGTATACCTAGCATGGAAAGTGTTGGGAATTACTCGGTCGTTTTCGTTCACGGGAAAAGTATGGCTCCCAAAATTTTTATCTCTCAACTTAAGCTTTGAGCTCTGGCCCTTCTACAAATCCCTACTTCCCTCTGCGAAGGGCCTACCTATTTACTTTATGCAATTTTTATTTTTATTTGAGTCTCCATCTTCTCTTTTAAAGCACCAACTAAGGGGCACTATGATCGTACATGAGCATTGGATGTAGATAATATGCGAGTGTGTTTTGCGAATGGATCAATGATTGAGCATGATGGGCTAGGGATAACTTTCTTTAGTGTTGATATTTTGAAAGACATGGTTGCTTGTTGATATGCTTGAGTATTGATGTCTTCCTGTCAAATTATAGACTATTGCTTTGAATCATTCAAGTCCAAATGTCCATGCTACAAAAGAAAGATTATATGATGAATATGATAGGTAGCTTTCCACAACAAAAATTCCGTTTTCAATTGCTACTTTTTCATAATAAGTTTTATGCGAAAGAGTTGTTTTTATGATGCTAGAAAAAGTGATTGAAATTATCATTAATCAAACTTATGCAATATGCTAGCATTCACACTTCATAAATTATTTATTTTATCATTTACCTACTCGAGCACGAGTAGGAATTAAACTTGAGGATGCTGATACGTCTCCAATGTATCTACAATTTATGAAGTATTCATGCAATATTTACAATAATTTTATATGGCTTTGGTACGATTTGCATAGAACTAACCCGGACTGATGCTGTTTTCAGCAGAACTACCGTGGTGTTGTTTTTTGTGCAGAAATGAAAGTTCTCCAAATGAGCTGAAACTTTTTGACGATTTTTTTTGGAACAAAAGAGACCCCCGAAGTTCGTGGAAGGACCAGAAGGTGAAGGAGTAGGGCACAAGACACCGGGGCACGCCCCGGTGGGTTGTGCTCACCTCGAGGCCCATCTTAGCGTGAAACCAACGCCAAAAAATTTTTATAAATAGAGAAACCATCAGGGGTGACCCTAGATCAGAAGTTCCGCTGCCGCAAGCCTCTGTAGCCACGAAAAACCAATCTAGACCCCGTTCTGGCACTCTGCCGGAGGGGGAAATCATCACCGATGGCCATCTTCATCATCCCGGCGGCCACCATGATGAGGAGGGAGTAGTCCACCCTCGGGGCTGAGGGTTTGTACCAGTAGCTATGTGTTTAATCTCTCTGTCTCGTGTTCTTGAGATGGCACGATCTTGATGTATCGCGGGCTTTGTTAATATAGTTGGATCATATGGTGTTTTCCCCTCTCTATCTTGTTGTGATGAATTGAGTTTTCCCTTTGAGATTTCGTTTTATCGGATTGAATACTTTTATGGATTTGAGAGCACTTGATATATGTCTTGCTATGAATACCCGTGGTGACAATGGGGTATCATATTGATTCACTTGAGATATGTTTTGGCACTCAACTCGCGGATTCCCGAGGTGACATTGGGGTAATCTATGCATAGGGGTTGATGCACGTTCTCGTCTTTTGTTTCTCCGGTAGAAATCTTGGGGCACTCTTTGAGGTTCTTTGTGTTGGATTGAGTATTATGAATCTGAATATGCTTTGGTGTTATTTTAGTACGAACTCTTGATAGATCGATCGGAAAGAATAACTTTGTGTGATTTTAGTACGAACTCTTGATAGATCGATCGGAAAGAATAACTTGGTGTTATTTTAGTACGAACTCTTGGATAGATCGATCGGAAAGAATAGCTACAAACAATTTCTTCTTATGTTCTCCGCTAGATAGGAACTTTGGAGTGATTCTTCATCGCACTTTGAGGGATGGTTATATGATCCTATTAGATTAGCATTGTTGAGAGATTGCACTAGTGAAAGTACGGACCCTAGGCCTCATTTTCAAGCATTGCAATACCGTTTGTGCTCCGTTTTATCAATTGCTACCTTGCTGTTTTTTTATTGTTCCTATTACAAAAATCAGTACCTACTATCATTACTACACTTGTATCGCAATCTCTTCTCCGAACTAGTGCACCTATACAAATTTCCATTGTATTTGGTGTGTTGGGGACACAAGAGATTTCTTGTATTTGGTTGCAGGGTTGTTTGAGAGAGACCATCTTCATCCTACGCCTCCCACGGATTGATAAACCTTAGGTCATCCACTTGAGGGAAAATTGCTACTATCCTACAAAACACTGTGCTTGGAGGCCCAACACGAGTCTACAAGAATAAAGTTGCGTAGTAGACATCAAGCTCTTTTCTGGCGCCGTTGCCGGGGAGGTGAGTGCTTGAAGGTATATCTTTAGATCTTGCAATTGAATCTTTCACTTTCTTGTTTTATCACTAGTTTGGTTCGTAAAAGAAAACTACAAAAAAATGGAATTGAGGTTGCATCATATTATTCATCTTTATAATGTCTTTCGTGAAAATGATGGAAAGGAAAATTGTGCTCAATTAATATAGGAAGAATTCTATAAAATGTTTGACAATAAATCTTTCAGTGATGAGCATGATTGCAATGTTGTTGGTATGAACTCTTTGAATATCCATGATGCTAATGATATGCAAAGCCATAAGCTTGGGGATGCTATGTTTGATGAAGATGATATTTTTAGTCCTCCAAGTTTTGATGAGAAAATTTATTATGATGAAAGCATGCCTCCTATCTTTGATGATTATGGTGATGACATGTATGCTATAAAGAATAATGATAACCATGAAACTTGTCATCATGATTTTAATTTCCTATCACATGATAGTTATTTTGTTGAGTTTGCTCCCACCACTATTCATGAGAATAAATTTGCTTATGTGGAGAGTTAGAAAATTTCTATGCTTGTGGATCATGAAAAGAATGATTTATGTGATAGTTATATTGTTGAATTCATTCATGGTGCTACTGAAAATTATTATGAGAGAGGAACACATGCTTCCACATATTGCAATAATATCAACTTTCCTCTCTTTATGTTGAAAGTTTTGAAGTTGCACTTGTTTTGCCTTCCTATGCTAGTTGATTCTTGTTCCCATAAGTTGTTTGCTCACAAAATCCCTATCCATAGGAAGTGGGTTAGACTTAGATGTGCTAGTCATATGCTTCATGATGCTCTTGTTATGTTTCAATTCTTATCTTTTATGCAAGCATCATTGAAATCATCATGCCTAGCTAAAAGGCATTAAACAAAAGCGCTTGTTGGGAGACAACGCAACATTTACCCCTACTGTTTTGGTGTTTTAACATGATTAGGCTACTGTATTAATCATGTTTTATAGGTTTTGTTTCAATAAAGTGCCAAGTAAAGCCTTTGGGATAGTGTGGATGATAGTTGACTTGATTCTGTGCAAAAACAGAAACTTTAGCGTCCAGTACATAAATTCCTGTATTTTACTGGTACCTGAAAAAATTCTGAATTTTTTACAGTTGATGGGTATACAAATTTCCTACGTTGTCCTATATTCTAAGAATTTTTGGACTTACATAAGTATGAACTTAATTCAGATTTTTACGTACTCTTCTGTTTTTGACAGATTCTGTTTTCAATGCACCGTTCGCTTGTTTTATAGTTTCCATGGCTTATATTGCATAATATAAATTGTGGAAATTGTAGAGTACAGTAGTCATTATGTGAAAAAAGTTATGAATCTTATCTTGACAGTACCAAAGTGAATGATTTATCTTTATCATACTAACCCATCTCACGAAGTTCCGTTAAGTTTTGTGTGATTGAAGTTTTCAAGTTTTGGGTGAGATATCGGTACGAGGAGAATAAGGAGTGACAAGACCCTAAGCTTGAGGATGCCCAAGGCACCCCAAGGTAATATTCAAGGAATATCCAAGCAACTAAGCTTGGGGATGCCCCGGAAGGCATCCCCTCTTTTGTCTCCGACATTATCGGTAACCTCACTTGGAGATATATTTTTATTCGTCACATGATATGTGTTTTGCTTGGAGCATCATTTTATTTTATTTTTATTTGCTTGCTGATATTTATAATAATGTTTTGCATCTTTCATTTCAATAAAAATGTCAAGGATGGCCTTTACCATGCTTATTTTGCAAATCTACATGTTGCTGTTTCAAAACAGAAAGTTTATCGCTGTTGCAAAAATTCCCGAGAAAATTCAGAATGTGATAAAATGTTGAAACTTTTTGCACAATAAGATCTGATAAATTTCTACAGTGTGAGAAATTTTCAGAATTTTTGGAGTTAGAGAAGTATGAATACTCTTGCATCCTTTACAGACTATCCTGTTTTGGCAGATTGCTGTTATGTTTGCATATGTTTGCTTGTTTAATGATTCTATTTGAGGATAGGACTATTAAATATGCAGAGGCATTTAGTATGCAATGTTAAATAATAATTTTAGTGATTTTCTACAGTAGAGAATGATAAGGTTTTTGCATTGATTTATAATAACTTATCTCACGAGTTCTTGTTGAGTTTTGTGTGGATGAAGTTTTTAAGATTTAGGGAAACCGTGATATAAAAGGAATTAAGGAGACAAAAAAGCTCAAGCTTGGGGATGCCCAAGGCATCCCAAGTTAATAATCCAAGAAGTCTCAAGTATCTAAGCTTGGGGATGCCCCGGAAGGCATCCCACCTTTCTTCAACAACAATTATCAGTTAGCCTCGGTTGAGCCTAAGTTTTTGCTTCTTCACATGATGTGTGCTATTCTTAGAATGTCATTTTATTTTGTTTTGCTTGCTGTTTTAATAAAATACTTAGATCTGAAAGTTTTAAATAAGAGAGAGTCCTCAATTAGCTACCCATTTACTTAACTACTCATTTGATCTTCACTTGTATCTTTTTGGAGTAGTTTGTCATTTACTCTCATGCTTCACTTAGATTATTTTGAGAGTTGAAAATTTTGAAGAAATACTTATGCTCTCGTGCTTAACTTAAATTTATTTGAGAGCTTGTTAGTAGCAATGGTAATACATAAATTTAGTCCCAAAGTAATGGATATTCAAGAAGGATATAATAAAAACTTTCATGTAGATCACTTGATATGATAAGTTTGATTTATTGCAATAGTTTTGCGATATGGAGATAATAATATGTGAGTCATGTTGGTGAGTAATTATGCTTTAGTAAGAATATTGGTGTTAAGGTTTGTGATTCCCTATGCAAGCACGAAAGTGAATAATTATGCAATGAAATTACATCCTACTTGTGGTGCATTATTCGGTGTTAGTTATGCTCAATGCTCGTTTATGTGAATTTTTGTTTCTTGGTTGGTTGCTTCTCAATCTATTTGCTAGCCTCCATTTGTACTAAGTGGGAATATTACTTGTGCATCCAAATTCTTAAAACCAAAGTTGTGCCAAATGAGTCCACCATACCTACCTATATGCGGTATTTCCATGCCGTTCTAAGCAAATTTGTATGTGCCATCTCTAAATTTTCAAAATAATTTCCTTTTTGTGTGCTCATACCGCTCATGAAGCGGCAGGGGGTGGCCATTATTTTCCATGCTAGATGTGTTATTCTCAAGATGAGTGTTTATTCACTTGTCATTGCACGAGAGTACGGCAAAGGTATTAGGGATGCCCAGTGCCGAAATGAAAAATGAATTTACTTTATGTTGTCAAATAATAAATTCCTTGGAAAGTGTTGGTATGGAGGGCACCCGTGGATACAGCTAGCCAGGGATCGTGAAAGAATGGTGGAAAAAGGAATAAACCTTATTTTTTGTTTGGGAACCGCCTATGATATATCTAGCATGGAAAGTGTTGGGAATTACTCGGTCGTTTTCGTTGACGGGAAAAGTATGGCTCTCAAAAATTTTATCCCTCAATTTAAGCTTTGAACTCTGGCACCTCTACAAATCCCTACTTCCCTCTGCGAAGGGCCTATCTATTTACTTTATGAAATTTTTATTTTTATTTGAGTCTCCATCTTCTCTTATAAAGCACCAACTAAGGGGCACTATGATCGTACTTGAGCATTGGATGTAGCTAATATGCGAGTGTGTTTTGTGAATGGATCAATGATTGAGCATGATAGGCTAGGGATAACTTTCTTTAGTGTTGATATTTTGAAAGACATGGTTGCTTGTTGATATGCTTGAGTATTGATATCTTCCTGTCAAATTATAGACTATTGCTTTGAATCATTCAAGTCCAAATGTCCATGCTACAAAAGAAAGATTATATGATGAACATGATAGGTAGCTTTCCACAACAAAAATTCCTTTTTCAATTGCTACTTTTTCATAATAAGTTTTATGTTAAAGAGTTGTTGTTATGATGCTAGAAAAAGTGATTGAAATTATCATTGATCAAACTTATGCACTTCGCTAGCGTTCACACTTCATAAATTATTTCTTTTATCATTTACCTACTCGAGGACGAGTAGGAATTAAGCTTGGGGATGCTGATATGTCTCCAACGTATCTATAATTTATGAAGAATTCATGCCATATTTACAATAATTTTATACGGTTTTGGTATGATTTGCATAGAACTAACCCGGACTGACGCTATTTTCAGCAGAACTACCGTGGTGTTGTTTATTGTGCAGAAATGAAAGTTCTCCAAATGAGCTGAAACTTTTTGACGATTTTTTTTGGAACAAAAGATACCCCCGAAGCTTCGTGGAAGGACCAAAAGGTGAAGGAGTTGGGCACAAGACACCGGGGCGCGCCAAGAGGCCCAGGCGCGCCCCGGTGGGTTGTGCTCACCTCGAGGCCCATCTTAGCGTGAAACCAACGCCAAAAATTCCTATAAATAGAGAAACCATTAGGGGTAACCCTACATCAGAAGTTCCGCCACCGCAAGCCTCTGTAGCCTCGAAAAACCAATCTAGACCCCGTTCCGGCACTCTGCCGGAGGGGAAAATCATCACCGGTGCCCATCTTCATCATCCCGGCGGCCACCATGATGAGGAGGGAGTAGTCCACCCTCGGGGCTGAGGGTTTGTACCAGTAGCTATGTGTTTAATCTCTCTCTCGCTCTCGTGTTCTTGAGATGGCACGATCTTGATGTATCGCGGGCTTTGTTAATATAGTTGGATCATATGGTGTTTTCCCCTCTCTATCTTGTTGTGATGAATTGAGTTTTCCCTTTGAGATTTAGTTTTATCGGATTGAATACTTTTATGGATTTGAGAGCACTTGATGTATGTCTTGCTATGAATACCCATGGTGACAATGGGGTATCATATTGATTCACTTGAGATATGTTTTGGCACTCAACTCGCGGATTCCCGAGGTGACATTGGGGTAATCTATGCATAGGGGTTGATGCACGTTCTCGTCTTTTGTTACTCCGGTAGAAATCTTGGGGCACTCTTTGAGGTTCTTGTGTTGGATTGAGTATTATGAATCTGAATTTGCTTTGGTGTTATTTTAGTACGAACTCTTGATAGATCGATCGGAAAGAATAACTTGGTGTTATTTTAGTATGAACTCTTGATAGATCGATCGGAAAGAATAACTTGGTGTTATTTTAGTACGAACTCTTGGATAGATCGATCGAAAAGAATAGCTACAAACAATTTCTTCTTATGTTCTTTGCTAGATAGGAACTTTGGAGTGATTCTTCATCACACTTTGAGGGATGGTTATATGATCCTATTAGATTAGCATTGTTGAGAGATTGAACTAGTGAAAGTACGGACCCTAGGCCTCATTTTCAAGCATTGCAATACCGTTTGTGCTTCGTTTTATCAATTGCTACCTTGCTTTTTTTTATTGTTCCTATTACAAAAATAAATATCTACTATCATTACTACACTTGTATCGCCATCTCTTCGCCGAACTAGTGCACCTATACAAATTTCCATTGTATTTGGTGTGTTGGGGACACAAGAGATTTCTTGTATTTGGTTGCAAGGTTGTTTGAGAGAGACCATCTTCATCCTACGCCTCCCACGGATTGATAAACCTTAGGTCATCCACTTGAGGGAAAATTGCTGCTGTCCTACAAAACTCTGTGCTTGGAGGCCCAACACGAGTCTACAAGAATAAAGTTGCATAGTAGACATCATACCCTCAAGAACGCTTTGCTTATAATAAGAGACCATTTTGGCCTGTCCTTTGCCACAAAAGGATTGGGCTACCTTGCTGCAATTTATTTACCGTTACCGTTACTCGCTCGTTACAATTTATCTTGCTATCAAACAACTTGTTACTGACTATTACAGTGCTTGCAGAAAATACCTTGCCGAAAACCACTTGTCATTTCCTTCTGCTCCTCGTTGGGTTCGACACTCTTACTTAACGAAAGGACTACAATTGATCCCCTATACTTGTGGGTCGTCAAGGCTATTTTCAGGCGCCATTGCCAGGGAGTGAAGCGCTCTTGGTAAGTGAAAATTGGTAAGGAAAAAATATTACTACGTGCTGAAATTTATTGTCACTTGTCACTATGGAGAATCATCCTTTGAGGGGTTTGTTCGGGGTATCTTCACCTCGACCGGAAGCACAATTAGTTTCCCCTCAACCTACTGTACCTACTAAAAATATTGGTTATGAAATTCCCTCGGGTATGATAGAACAACTGCTAGCTAATCCTTATGCAGGGGATGGAACTGAACATCCTGATATGCACTTGATATATGTGGATGAAATTTGTGGATTATTTAAGCTTGCAGGTTTATCCGGAGATGAAGCTAAGAAGAAGGTTTTCCCTTTATCTTTGAAGGGAAAAAGCATTGACATGGTATAGGCTATGCGATGATATTGGATCTTGGAACTGGAATCGATTGAAATTGGAATTTCACCAAAAATTCTATCCTATGCATCTAGTTCATCATGATCGGAATTATATATATAATTTTTGGCCTCGTGAACGAGAAAGTATCACTCTAGCTTGGGGGAGGCTTAAGTCAATGTTATATTCATGCCCCAATCATGAGCTCTCTAGAGAAATTATCATTCAGAATTTTTATGCTCGGCTTTCTCGTGATGATCAATCCATGCTCGATACTTCTTATACTGGTTTTTTTATGAAGAAGACTATTGAATTCAGGTGGGATCTTTTAGAAAGAATTAAACGCAATTATGAAGATTGGGAACTCGACGAAGGTAAAGAGTCAGGTATTAAGCTTGAATTTGATGGTGCTAAATCTTTCATGAATACCGATGCTTTTCACAAGTTTAGCACTAAATATGGACTTTACTTGAGATAGTAGCCTCTTTTTGTGAACCATTTGCTACTCATGTTGATCTCCCCTAAGAGAAGTGGTTTAAATATCATCCCCATATCAAAGAAGAAATTAAAGAACCCGACATAGCTAAAGATGAAACTATTATTTACAATGTTGATCCAGTTGTGCCAACTGCTTATATTGAAAAACCACCTTTCCCTGTTAGGATAAAGGAACATGCTAAGGTTTCAACTATGGTTCGCAAAAGCAATATTAGAACACCTAAACCTGCTGAACAAATTAAAGTAGAACCTAATGTTGCTATGGTTAAAGATCTCCTGGCCAAAAATATTGATGGGCATGTTATTTACTTCTGTGATGAAGCTGCTAGAATTGCCAAACCCGATGAAAAAGATAAACATAGACCTATTGTTGGCATGCCTGTTGTCTCAGTTAAAATAGGAGATCATTGTTATCATTGTTTATGTGATTTAGGTGCTAGTGTGAGTGCTATTCCTTTTACCTTATACCAAGAAATTATGAATGACATAGCACCCGCTGAAATAGAAGACATAGATGTTACTATTAAACTTGCTAATAGAGACACCATCACAACACTTGGGATTATTAGAGATGTTGAAGTATTGTGTGGGAAAATAAAATACCCTACTGATTTTCTAGTTCTTGGTTCCCCACAAGATGACTTCTGTCCCATTATCTTTGGTAGACCTTTCTTGAACACTATCAATGCTACTATAGATTGTCATAAACAAACTGTCAGTGTTAGCTTTGGTGATGAGTCTCATGAGTTTAATTTTTTCAAGTTTAATAGACAACCTCATAAGAAAGAATTACCTAGTAAGGATGAAATAATTGGTCTTGCTTTTATTGCCGTGCCTCCTACTGATCCACTAGAACAATATTTGCTAGACCATGAAAATGATATGCATGAAAGAAATGAGATAGATAAAAATTTCTTTGAACAACGACCTCTGCTCAAACACAATTTGCCTATTGAAACTCTAGGAGGTCCTCCTCCACCTAAAGGTGACCCTGTGTTTGAACTTAAACAATTGCCTGACACTTTGAAATATGCTTATCTCGATGAGAAAAAGATATATCCTGTTATTATTAGTGCTAACCTTTCAGAACATGAAGAAGAAAGACTACAAAAAATTCTGAACAAGCACTGTGCTCCTATTGGATATACTCTTGATGATCTTAAGGGCATTAGTCCCACTCTTTGTCAGCACAAGATTAATATGGAACCTGATGCTAAACCCGTTGTTGATCACCAACGACGTTTAAATCCTAAGATGAAAGAAGTGCTAAGAACTGAAATATTAAAGCTTCTGGAAGTAGGTATAATCTATCCCATAGCTGATAGTAGATGGGTAAGCCCCGTTCATTGTGTCCCTAAGAAGGGAGGTATTACCGTTGTTCCTAATGATAAAAATGAACTCATTCCACAAAGAATTGTTACTGGCTATAGAATGGTTATTGATTTTAGAAAACTAAATAAAGCAACTAGAAAAGATCATTACCCTTTGCCTTTTATTGATCAAATTCTAGAAAGATTATCAAAGCAGACACACCTTTGCTTCCTTGATGGATATTCTGGCTTTTCTCAAATACCTGTTTCACAACCTGATCAAGAGAAAATCACTTTTACTTGCCCTTTTGGAACTTATGCTTATAGACGTATGCCTTTTGGTTTATGCAATGCACCTGCTACCTTTCAAAGATGTGTGACTGCTATATTCTCTGATTTTTGTGAAAAGATTGTCGAGGTTTTCATGGATGATTTTTCTGTATCTGGAACTTATTTTGATGATTGCTTGAGCAACCTTGATCGAGTTTTGCAGAGATGTGAGCAAGCTAATCTTGTCTTGAATTGGGAGAAGTGCCACTTTATGGTTAATGAAGGTATTGTTTTGGGGCATAAAATTTCTGAATGAGGTATTGAGGTGGACCAACTAAAGTTGATGCAATAGATAAAATGCCATGTCCTAAAGATATTAAAGGTATTCGTATTTTTCTCGGTCATGCTGGTTTCTATAGGAGGTTTATTAAAGGCTTCTCTAAAATTTCTAGGCCTCTTACAAATCTTTTACAAAAGGATGTTCCATTTGTTTTTTATGATGATTGTGTAGAAGCCTTTGAAACACTTAAGAAAGCCTTAACTTCTGCACCTATTATTCAACCACCTGATTGGAACCTGCCTTTTGAAATTATGTGTGATGCTAGTGATTATGCTGTTGGTGCTGTTCTAGGACAAAGAGTTGATAAGAAATTAAATGTTATTCATTATGCTAGCAAAACTCTAGACAGTGCCCAAAGAAATTATGCTACTACTGAAAAAGAATTTTTAGCAGTTGTGTTTGCTTGTGATAAATTCAGATCTTACATTGTTGATTCTAAAGTTATTGTTCACACTGATCATGTTGCTACTAAATATCTTATGGAAAAGAAAGATGATAAACCTAGACTTATTAGGTGGGTTCTCTTGCTACAAGAATTTGATTTACATATCACTGATAGAAAAGCAGCCGAGAACCCCGTAGCTGATAACTTGTCTAGGTTAGAGAATATCCTTGATGACCCACTACCTATTGATGATAGCTTTCCTGATGAGCAACTGACTGCAATAAATGTTTCTCATAACACTCCTTGGTATGCTGACTAAGCTAATTATATTGTTGCCAAATACATACCACCTAGTTTCACATACCAACAAAAGAAAAAAATTCTTCTATGATTTAAGACATTACTTTTGGGATGACCCACATCTTTATAAAGAAGGAGTGGATAGTATTATTAGGCGATGTGTACCAGAGCATGAACAGGAACAAATCCTACGGAAATGTCACTCCAAAGCTTATGGAGGGCATCATGCGGGAGATAGAACTGCTCACAAGGTATTGCAATCTGGTTTTTATTAGCCTACTCTCTTCAAAGATGCCCGTAAGTTTGTTTTATCTTGTGATGAATGTCAATGAATTGGTAATATCGGTAAGCGTCAAGAAATGCCTGTGAATTATTCACTTGCTGTTGAACCATTTGATGTTTGGGTTTTTGATTATATGGGACCTTTTCCTTCCTCTAATGGGTATACACATATTTTGGTTGTTGTTGATTATGTTACTAAGTGGGTAGAAGCTATACGAACTAGTAGTGCTGATCATAACACTTCCATTAAAATGCTTAAAGAAGTTATTTTCCCGAGGTTTGGAGTCCCTAGATATTTAATGACTGATGGTGGTTCACACTTTATTCATGGTGCTTTCCGTCAAATGCTTGCTAAATATGATGTTAACCATAGAATTGCATCACCCTATCATCCTCAATCTAGTGGTCAAGTTGAACTTAGCAATAGAGAAATAAAGTTGATATTACAAAAAACTGCTAATAGGTCCCGAAAGAATTGGTCTAAGAAATTGGATGATGCACTTTGGGCCTACAGAAGAGCATATAAAAACCCTATGGATATGTCTCCCTATAAAATGGTTTATGGAAAAGCTTGTCATTTGCCTCTTGAGTTAGAACATAAAGCATATTGGGCAATTAAAGAACTTAACTATGATTTCAAACTTGCTGTTGAAAAGAGGTTATTTGATATCAGCTCATTAGATGAATGGAGAACCCAAGCCTATCAAAATGCCAAGTTATTTAAAGAAAAGGTTAAAAGATGGCATGACAAAAGAATCCAAAAGCGGGAATTCAAAGTTGGAGAATATGTTCTTTTGTACAACTCTCGTTTCAGATTCTTTGCAGGAAAACTTCTCTCTAAATGGGAAGGACCATATATTATCGAGGAGGTTTATCGCTCTGGAGCCATCAAGATTAATAATGCCGAAGGTACTAATCCGAAGGTGGTCAATGGGCAAAGAATTAAACACTATATCTCAGGTACGCCTATTAATATTGAAAGCAATATTATTCAAACCATGACACCGAAGGAACACATAAAAGAGACCTTCCGGGACACTCCAGAATACTAAAAAAAGAGGAGGTACGTGATACGGTAAGTAAACGGACTCCGAAAAATCCGCAAAAATATTTTCTGTCAGTTTTGGAATATTACAAAAATTAGGAAAATCAGAAACAACCAGGAAGGCACCTAAGGGGGGCACAAGACACCAAGGCGCGCCTGGGCCCCCTGGTGCACCCAGGTGGGTTGTGCCCACCTCGGGAACCTTCCCGACTTCGTTTTCCTCCCGTTTGCTTGTTTCCCAAGAAAAAAAATCTTTATATACCCCCCGGACGTATTGACCACCGTATCGCGGAGAAATCTTCTGTTCTTCTTTCTTACTATTTTCTGGCAGATCTGAAAATATGTCATCTCAAGATTCGGAGGGTGAGAGCTATGTTGTTGATTATACTGCAAACCCCAAGGTTTACGGAGATGTGGAACATTATGGTTGGACCACGGAGGAAGAATAAGACTATGATCCGAAAGGGAAAGAAGAGACAAGTTCGGATGAAGATGAAGTTCCATTACCCCAACCTGGGGACATGCACGTGGAATTCAAGAAGTCAAGTCTCCCTATAAAAGCAAAGAAACCTAAGATCCTGTTTATCCCTTTTCATCTCTTGCAGGAAAACTAGTAGGAACTATGCAAGAAGATATTAAAGCTTGAGCAGGAGATCGACGACTTGAGGGAAGAAAATTTCATCCTCAAGCGTAAGCTGAGGAAGAAGAACAAACCTACCACTCCACCACCACCTTCTTCATCACCAAAGGAGACTTGAGTTCATGGTATGGACACTCCCCTTGGCTTGTGCCAAGCTTGGGGGAGGTGTCCCGATATCGTATCACCACCACTATCTTTGCTTTCATCTATTTTAGTTCGATCTTTAGTTATCCTATGATTTAGTTGAATAAAAGTTTAGTTCGATCCTTTCTTTTCGAGTGCTTGCTTAGTGATCTATCGATGTAATCGTGTGCGAGATATACAGTAAAGTGTAGTTTGAGTTTTGTTTCTTTACTCTTTTGTTCCAATAAAAGAAAGGAAAATAAATGAATAAGATCATATGCTAATCTTATGGTAAGTAATGACATCACATAAGGAAAAGTATAAGTGGTAAAATTTATTGGAGATTTACAAACACAGTATTGGTCAATGATGCAATTCATGATGAATTAATAAGGGAAGAGAAGATTCACATGCAAATACACTATCTTGGACATCTAATATGATTGTGAGCCCCCATTAAATATTTTGTGTCAAAATAGTTGACGTTGGACAAGGAAGACAACGTAATGATTTATGTTTGTTCATATTCACATAGAAGTTATATTGTCATAGATCCTTTAACATGTGGTGCTTGCTCAATATCTTTTCTAGCCAAAAATTCCGCACTAAGTAGAGATACTACTTGTGCATCCAAAAACCCTAAACCCAAATCTTATTTTGAGTGTCCACCATACCTACCTATGGATTGAGTAAGATCCTTCAAGTAAGGGGCAATAAGGCAATAAAAATTGCTTCTAAAATGTATTGGATCATTTAGTGTAAGAGAAAATTGAGCGTTGTACGAACTTATGATGGCAAAGTAATAAAAGCGACAGACTGCATAATAAAGGTTGCTATCATAAGGGGCAATATAACGTGATGTTCTTTTGCATTAAGGGATTTGGCATACAAACAAATAAGCGCATGACAACCTCTGCTTCCCTCTGCGAAGGGCCTATCTTTTACTTTTATGCATTTACTTTTAAGTAAGAGTCAAAAGTTTTCTTCCCTGTTCCTTTTTATTTTCTCTTTTTGCAAGCATGATGTGGTGAGGAAAGATCTAGGCACATATATCCAGTTGGATATGAGTAGGCATGAGTTATTATTGTTGACATCACCCTTGAGGTGAATACGTTGGGAGGCGAAACTATAAGCCCCTATCTTTCTATGTGTCCGGTTGAAACATTTTGTTCATGGGTATGCTGTGAGTGTTAGCAATCATAGAAGATTAAATGATTGTTGAGTATGTGGACTTGCCTAAAGGCTCCGATACATGACCCTTCCTGAAAATATGATGAATTGTAGTTGCAAAGTTGACTGAGAACATAGTTTGTTGGTTTTCAATAAGGTTTATGCTTTATACTTCAATGTTGTGATGAATTGTTACTTGTTCATGAGAAGTTATATGATAAAAGTTGTTTGATAAATTTTATATTAAAAGTTCTTTGCTGCTATAATAATATGCATGATGCTTCTATGTCCTTATTTTGTTTTTATCGACACCTCTCTCTCTAAGCATGTGGACATGTTTTTCGATTTCGGTTTTCGCTTGAGGACAAGCGAGGTCTAAGCTTGGGGGAGTTGATACATCCATTTTGCATCATGTTTTCCTACTGTTATTTATAATGTTTTTATGCATAATAATGCTTTTTGGAGTAATTCTAATGCCTTTTCTCTCATAATATGCAAGGTTTACACAAAGAGGGAGAATACCGGCAGCTGGAATTCTGGACCTGAAAAAGCTACGTCAGAGTTACCTATTCTGCACATCTCCAAATGAGCTAAAAATTTATGGAGAATTATTTTGCAATATATAAAAAATACTATAGCAAATAACTATCGGAGGAGGCCCACCAGGTGGGCACAACCCACCTGGGCGCGCCAGCCCCCCCAGGCGCGCCCTGGTGGATTGTGCCCTCCATGGCCCACCTCCGGTGCCCATCTTCTAGTATATAGGTCATTTTGACCTAGAAAAAATCAAGAGGGGACTTTCGGGACGAAGCGCCGCCGTGTCGAGGTGGAACTTGGGCAGGAGCACTTTTGCCCTCCAGCGGAGCGATTCCGCCAAGGGAACTTCCCTCCCGGAGGGGGGAAATCATTGCTATCGTCATCACCAACAACTCTTCCATCTTTGGGAGGGCCATCTCCATCAACATCTTCAACAGCACCATCTCCTCTCAAACCCTAGTTCATCTCTTGTGTTCAATCTTTGTACCGGAACCTTAGATTGGTACTTGTGGGTGACTAGTAGTGTTGATTACATCTTGTAGTTGATTACTATATGGTTTATTTGGTGGAAGATTATATGTTCAGATCCATTATGCTATTTAATACCCCTCTGATCTTGAGCATGATTATTATTTGTGAGTAGTTACTTTTGTTCTTGAGGTCACGAGAGAAATCACGTTGCAAGTAATCATGTGAACTTGATGTGTGTTCGATATTTTGATGATATGTATGTTGTGATTCCCTTAGTGGTGTCATGTGAACGTCGACTCACCATCTTTGGGCCTAAGGGAATGCATTGTGGAGTAGTTATTAGATGATGGGTTGCTAGAGTGACAGAAGCTTAAACCCTAGTTTATGCGCTACTTCGTAAGGGACTGATTTGGATCCAAAAGTTTAATGATGTGGTTAGATTTTATCTTAATACTTTTCTCGTAGTTACGGATGCTTGCGATGGGGTTAATCATAAGTAGGAGGTTTGTTCAAGTAAGAACAACACCTAAGCACGGGTCCACCCACATATCAAATTATCAAAGTAGCGAACACGAATCAAACCAACATGATGAAAGTGATATGATGAAATTCCCGTGTACCCTCAAGAACGGTTTGCTTATCATAAGAGACTGTTTGGCCTATCCTTTGCCACAAAAGGATTGGGCTACCTTGCTGCACTTTATTTACCGTTACTGTTACTTGCTCGTTACAAATTATCTTGCTATCAAACAACTTGTTACCGACTATTTCAGTGCTTGCAGAAAATACCTTGCTGAAAACCACTTGTCATTTCCTTCTGCTCCTCGTTGGGTTAGATACTCTTACTTATCGAAAGGACTATGATTGATCCCCTATACTTGTGGGTCATCAGTACGTCAGGGCACCCTACGGCGTACCTGGCGATGATGAGATTTTGATTTAAACTTGGCACATGTTGAACATTCACGAACATCATAGTCTGCTCATATGCAAGTGGTTGTCGTATCTCAAGCTGGATCGTTCACCATACATCAAATGACATGAGCCAAAACTTGGCATCTGTCTCCAACCGTGCATGGCTGACCGACTGGCCGTCATTAGTATAAATGAATCTACAACTTCTTTTGTTTCTATCCTCAAGAACAAAGAACTATTTCATTCAAAACCTAGTGTTTTATTTTTAACCAAAGTCATATGCTGCCTGTTGTTGCTGCCTAAGAGCTACTGCTAACGTTTGTAGAGGCCACACTACTCGAGTGGGCCTTGAGGATCAGCCCTCGCGGAGCCCCGTTACTCAAGGATGCTTCGTCGTCTTTCCCCGGTAGTTGAGGGACAACGAAGCTCTTGGAGGTGTGTTGGTTTCGCCTAGCATGATTCTCAGCTCACTAAAAGTTTGCCAGCACCATCGGTTGTGTGACTTTATTTAGCCCATCAATTTCTATTGCTCCCTCCGGAAGATCTATTGGGCCACTACAAAATCGATGATTTCTTGTCACGACCCACTTGTGTCACGTAAAGCCGATTTATATCAGCAAAAATGGTTTCTTGACAGTTTTTTATTAGCACACGGCCTATCATTGAAGCGTTGCACAGAAAATTAAATACCGACGGTACCACTTTTGCGTCCACTAAGATCATATCTTGCTGATGGTTCCTGCTTTGTCACCAAAATCTATTTTTAGTGACAGCCAAGACTTTCACCATTTGGTCAGCTAATTTGTTGCTTCTATTGTTTCCAATGAAATTAAACCGTCACTAATAATCTGTATGTCCAGGTTTGATGGGACAACGATTTTGACATATCAGTCCAGATGATGCTCATGTGGCTGCTTACATGCAGGTCCAGACGCTGATGACTTGGTTGCTTACATGTGGGTCCATACGCTGGTGACGGCATGCAATTCCGTCACAATTTGTAGATAGCGTTAATTTGGTCACAATTTCAATTTGCAATCAAATTTGAATTTATTAGTTTTGGTAAATTTAAAAATGAAATTTAAACAACTATGATTAATGTTGAAACTTAACATGTTTAACACAACTATATCACGCAATATCATGTTGAACAAAATATCACACAAGATATAATAAGACATGCACCATCAGGGTTGTGAGAAGCCGTTTGAGAACCCAGCGACAACTCCGTTAAGATGAAACTCATAATGTCTTCCAGTTCTTGTTGCTTCTTTTCAAGAGAAGCGTTTCTATCTTTTAAGCTCTTCTATTTTCTTGTTGTTGAGCAACCATTCTTGAATTCAAGTCTTGTTGATACCTTTAAGTTGCCGCTTTCCATTTGAATCCTGAGTTAGCCTTTCTTCAAGCTCTATCGTGCATTCATGAAAGGTTGATCTCTGTTTGGAGCTAGATGAGCAACCATGCTTGCAAGAAACGTGCTCGATGAGCTCTTTTCCTTGAGGACCTCTGCAAAAAATCTGTAGATCAATTTCTTGGCAGTGCACCATCTAGTGGAGGTGCGAGTTTTTTTGGACTGCATTTCATCCTAAAAAATGATTGAACGTTGTTAGTACAGTGGTATAACTATTTAATTTTTTGGGTACGGCACACTACATTTGAATTTGAAATGTTACAAAAGACTTATGTATTCAACTTATGCACTCTCGCTCATGTTCTCATCCTTCTTTCTAGTATGGGTTGCTTTAAAAACATTCAACTGAGGATGGTTCCTCATTGTTTTCCTTGGAGTTATACATGAAATTGGGAATGATACATTAGTACGACATGACATGTACTTATCGAGATATATAATTTACATTAAGGTAGTTAAAATACTTACCATGCAGTTGTATTGTGAAACATAACATTTTAGAGTCAGTGATTTGGCGGTGCTTGACATCACTTCAGTTTGCTTTATTCTTTGCACATATTTTCTAAGATTTGAAGCTTGTATTGTGTATGTCATGAAGTTCTGATATATGCAAGTACAACTTCAATCTGACACATTACGTATTATGTTCCCTGTGGTGATAACCAGATGGTCCAGTAGTTCATCCAAAAATGTTTCTATATGATTATATGGCTTCAACATCATCGCTTGCACATTATTAACATTTTTAACCTTATTGTAATATTCTCCTTTGAGTCGATCGCCATGTCTGAGCCTAGCGGCATGGGCTTGTAACCCCACCCTACCTTGGGGGGCACTGTAGCTCCGTGAGCAGTTTTGGGAAGATTCTATGAACCGGTTTGGGCCAGTTTTAGAACTTCATGTGTTTTTCCTTATTTTGGTCATATGTGCTTTTTATTGGGGTTTTTGGTTTTCTTTTTTTTCAAATACATGTTGACATTTTTTAACACAGGTAGTACATTTTTTGTATACACGCGTAACATTCTTTATACACGCATAACATTTTTCAAATACATGATGGTTACATTTTTAAATACATGTTTTAACTCTTTTTTGAATATGTGTTGAACATTTTCAGATACACGTTGTTTTTTTGAATGGTACAAAACCTTTTTAAAATTAATCAAAGGTTTTTTTACATTTTATATATACCTTTTAAAAGGTCACCAAGATATTTTGGAAACTCACGAACTTTTTTTAATGGTAGGAAATACTTTTCAAAATTTTATGTGATTATTTTATAAATTTTATAAGAATAATTTTTGAATGGTATGGAACGAATTAACCCTTTTTAGATGATACAAACCTTTTTTTGAAACCCATGAATATTTTCTAAATGTGATGACCATTTTTTTAATGCTATCAACATTTTTTTTTAAAGATTTGCAAACATATTTTTACATTGCAAAAAAAATCCATCGCTTTTTTATAATTTGAATAAGTAAGTATAAAAAATAGAATTTTCAAAATAAAAACGAAATGAAAATGAAAAAAACGCATAGGTAACTTTCTGCTGAGCCGGTCCATTGACTCCCTCGGCCGCATCTGAATTTCAAATTTAGCCCCTTTAAAGTTGAGCAAGTTTGTTCATTGTAAGACGTATGGCGCGAGCTCTATGTCTCACTACTTCTTTTCCCTCTCCCATCGCGTTGTATTGGGCCGGCCCATTCACGTGCGCATAGTACGTAAAAAGAACAGAGGAAATGGGGGAAGCAGGGATACATGGTCAACAATTTTTTGTTCTGTTTTTTTTCATTCTTTTTTGCATTTTGTTAATCTTGTTTCTTTTCTTTCTTCTCCGTTTTTCATTCTTTCTTGCATTTTGTTTCTTCATTTTTTTTCTATTTTCGGTTTTCTTTGTTCTTTTGGTTATTGTTCTACATTTTTTGTATAAGACAACAATATTTTTCTAATACACGTCTAACATTTTTCCAATACAAATTATACATTTTTGTAATACATGGTCAACATTTTTTTCTATACACAGTTGTAACATTTTTCAAATACCAGATTAACATTGTTTGAATACGTGGTCAACACTTCTTCTATGCATTTTAACATTTTTTAAATCCCTGATTAACAGTTTTCAAAAAAAATATTAACATTATTTGGATACATGGTTAACATTTTTCTATACACATTAAGATTTTCCAAACACTTGTTCAACATTATTTAAGACTAAAAAAATTATATACATGATCAAAAAATTTCGTCATTTTTTTAATACATGGTCAACATTTTTCTTACATATTTAACATTTTTCAAAGCTTGATTAACATTTTTCAAATACTTGTGCAACCTTTTTTTAATGTTTGATTAACATTTTATATACAATGATTAAAAAAGCATCATTTTTCTAATACATGCTCAACATTTTTTATACACATTTAACATTTTCCAAATGCTTGATTAACATATTTCAAATACCTGTCAACATTTGTTTTTCAAAATGATTGATTAAATTTTTTTATATACATGATGAAAACAATTCATCATTTTTTCATACATGGTCAAGATTTTTTGTATACACATTTAACATTTTCCAAATGCTTGATTAACATTTTTCAAACACATGTTCAACATTTTTTTCAAATGCTTGATTAACATTTTTTAAATATATGATCAAATTGTTTCACACAAAATTTATTTTTTGGTATGCCTTTTTTGTATACGTGATAAACATTTTCTATGTACACATTCAACGCTTTTATGTAGATTGATTTTGTATATATTTGTTTTTAATATTTGGAAGCATAAACAAAAGCAAAAAACGAAAAAAAGGTGAAAAAACAAATAAAAAACGAGACATATCAGCGCACCTGGGCTGGCCCAACTCGTCCATAAAATTTCAACAAACTCCGTTCAGTTCTCAAAAAAAAAAAAATCCGATCATCCCGTGACGAGCATGATCCAAACGTTGGACCCATGGCCGATTCCACCGCGCACCCGCCACCGGCGGTGGACCGGCGAGTCCAGCGGCTGGCTACCCGCGTCTCCATCGCACTCGCCGGTACGGCCTCGCTCATTCTCATGTACCTCTGCTTTTCCGCGTCGCACACCATGTCCCCATCTACCTTCCCCCGCAACTCCTGCGACGCCGCCTTCCGCCGTGTCCTGCCCCCGGACCGCCGCGTCGCTAAGCTCCGCTCATCCTCTCACTGGCGCCACCGCTCCGTCGCGCTTGCCTCGTCCGTCGTCTCCCCGCTCTGTGGCCTCCGCCTCTTGACCGGCTCCTCCCACGTCCTCTGCCTTGCCGCGGGAGCCGGCAACGCCGTCGACGCGCTCAACGCAGCGGGAGTTAGCGAGGTCCCCGGGATCGATCTCGTCGACCGATCACCACCGCCTCCCATTCTCCCATTCTCCGACGGCGCCTTCGATCTCATCTTCTCCGACGACCCTGCGGGATTTGCCGGCTCCCTCTTCCCGACTCGTGTCGCCGCCGAGGCTGAGCGCGCTGTCCGCCACGGTGGCCCATCGCGCTCGTCGTCGAACGGGAGCTGGACCCCGCTGCCCGTCGCCGGCGCTCTTCAAGAGGTCACGCGTCTTGGATGCCACGTCTGTCACCTTGAATGGCTCCCAGGTCAGGTTGCTAATTTTTCAGAGTAATGGCACCACCCTGAACCCGCGATGATACACTGTAAGTAATTCTCATGTTCATTATGTTGTTTTTCTGAGCTACAGATTTCTGCATCCGAATTAAACTGTAACTCTGTAGATTAAATGGTCAAGAAAAATGGAAGATTGCTCCATTTTCAGTTGCTCTAGAAATAAGTTTCTAACATTCCCTCAAGCTTGTGCTGGAGAACTGAGAACGCAGCCTGAATGTTTGGATCCTTTTGCTGTGCTGTCTTTCTTGCTATGACCATAGGAATTAGGATCAACATTTATCAAGTCAATACAGACTTTTTGAATAATATCTTCCATATGGGCTACTTTGCGAATTTATACTTGTGCACTTCAAACAGTTCTAAAAGAATCATGGCACTTTAAAATATGTATTTAGGTACGTATACAAAAATGTGTGAAAAACATATGATCGTCAGTGTACGGTACAAAAGAGAGGTGTGCTTTGATACTTTTTCGTGAGTTTTTTGCACGAATTCAAAGCAAATTAATGGTCGTGAACATATTTAGGGGAATTAACCCATTTGTATGATCAAATAAAATGGTAATTTGGTCACTTAGAGCATCTACAGCCGCATACCACAAATACGTACAGCCGCGGACGCATCGAGGCGCGTCCTCGGAGAGGGCCGGATTACCCCTCATTTTGGGTTTGTTCCAACCGCATACTTCAAATTTCGTACCTCAAATCCATACTAAATCATGCAACCCAAAAGCTAAGTACTACCACATAGATAAATCTAGCCTAATCTACTCATCGTCGAAGATGTAGACGACCTCCGTGCCGGTAGTGCCGGACGGACCTGCCTCAAGGTGGCTGGCCGCCTCCCGCAGCTCCGGCTCGTGGTCGGACTCCACGTCCATGAAGGCTATGTCGATCTCCGCCCGAGCCTCGCGGAGGTACCAGTGGTTTTCCTCTACCTCTGCCTCTAAGTGGATAGAGTCGAGAATTGCCTGGTACTCCGTGCCTCCTCCGCTTGTGCGACCTCAAACTTTCCCAACGAGTCGCCCATGCCGAATCTGGCAGCCGGAGGAGTCGGATCTGCCTTGCCTTCCTCCTCTTCCTTCTCCTCCAGCTCTGCGTCCTCCATGGCCTTGTCTGGTGCTTGCTCCTGCTCCTCGTCCTCCTCTAGCTCTGGTGAGTCCAGAGGCAGGTCGACTACGATCAGAGCGGCACGCTTGGCCCGAATCTCCTCCAGGAGCTCCAACCGTCGCTCCTGAGTGAGCATCACATATGTATGATCCGCTACTGGGCCATGACTACCGACGGACGGTGAGCTCGAGCGGATTGGACGGTGCAGGCACGGAGTGGAGGGAAAGGGTGGAAATGAGCTCGACTAGGGTTGGGGTGCCTCTGTCCGGCTTAAACAGCCGGATTTGGGGTCTCGGGCGGCGCGCCGGAGCAGTGACATTAATGCATCCTCATTGGACCGTTGTAAATGTGTTTGTGTGGGTCCTTCCCGGGCCCGACCGGGCCTCCTCATATCCGCCCCAGATATGGGCTAGATATGATGGGTGTCGGTCAGCCCGGACGTATAGGGCCGGTATGAGGAGCCCAGCTGGGTCATGATTTTGTGACCGGTCACTCATTGTAGTTGCTCTTACACCCGTTAGTTTCTTTGGGTCCAAGGCCAAATCCATGGGCAACCCATGTCCATTGGACCGTGTACAGCCCACAAGCACTTGCCTATAGGCTACCAAATTTGGTGTTGTAGTCGTGTACTCGCCTCTTTCGTCGGACTGGCGGGATGCGCAAAAGGCATTGATACCGGCTTGCCATACATCCTCGTCCTAGAAGCCCCAAATTCTCTATTAAATTACAATCCTCAACCTCCAATTCAATTCGACCATCGTCCTCTCTTGGAGTTCACTGACGCCCAACCATCTACCGTCGCCACCACATGCACCTCCATGCACCCATCTACAAGGGCTGGTTGTGGCACGGGTTCACTTGACATTCATCTTGCGTCTTTCTGCGCCTTCATGCTCTCCTACGATATCTTAGCCACCATGGTTCCAGAGATACATCAATAGGAGTAGTCCGTCCTCATGGGCGTGGGCCGCTTGTGGGCGGCCACCAATCGGCTTGTCCCCAGCCTCGCGCCTCAGTCGCTCTACTACGACTATTTTGTGTTGTTCTTATACATTTGAAGGCTCAATGGCGAATCCTATGTCTGAATTTTTTTGTCTCGTTGTGCCCAACGCAGCAATCCAATGTTCCTTATTTATGTCCACAATGAAATGTACTTATGTTGTTATAAAAATGTATAAAGTTTAAAACATGAGATATGTGTGTTGACTCGTCATAAAGGTATACATTTGAAAATGTATTTAGCTTTTTTTATGGTGCTACGGCTGGATTGAGATATAACAGAGCAGATACAGCAGATAGCACCCAACACACATAAGAAGGGAGAAAGGGACAATAGAAGGAGAATTAGAAGCAAGCTAAGACAAGCACCCAACACCAGGTATTTAGCACCCATCACCACTAGGTGCACCGAGAAGATGAAAGCTAGCTTTGTTGAATGAGTCAAAAGGAGGTTCGCCACCCAAAAGACGTCGAGAAGAAGTCGCCCGATGCCCTGCGATCACTCTGCACCTTCAAGAGCTAGGAGTCATACCACCGTCGGAGGGAATCTCACTTCCTAGCGACATCGCGATAGAAAGAGCCACGGACTATGTCGAAGGACAATCATTCGCCGAGACAGTCCCGCACGTCCTCTTGGCCACACCACGGCCACCATCGCGAAAAAGAGAGAAAGAAAGCACTATGCAAGGCAACCTCAGACACCGTCGAAGTGCACCGAAACACCAAGACCTCACTGCTGCCACAAAACCCCAAAAGAGAGGCCAACCATCAACATTAGGATGTCCAAGGCAAAGCTCGCCACCACAAATCACTTCCACCGCCACCACCTAACACTCCATCAAACCAAGCACGCTCGAACCGAGAGATCAAGCGACCAACAACGGATCAATGGCTCCAAGACAATGTTTCCAAGGGGGAAATAACATGAAAGACGTTGTTGTTGTCCGATCGAATGAAGCGTCTGAGGCTTTCGCCGGAGCACACCATGGAGCAGGCACAAAAGCTTTGCCATGACGCCTTCAAGAAGCAAAGCGGCACCCAAAGACATCGCCATCATTGTTGCCCACAAGTTCGGCCCTAGGCATTTGCCTGAAGCATCGCGCCCTAGTCCTCTCGGTAGCACGCCAGTCACCCGAGTGCGGCAAGCACATGAGCACGAGACCTCACCACCTCTAGCTTGACCACGGCAAGTACCCTCACCAGGTCCAGCCGCGGGCCCCCCCGCAGACGCAACCATTCACCTCGAGCCCCGACATCGATGAAGGGCGGATAAATCAATACTGCCAGACCACCACCACCACCAATGCCCCATCAAAACTAGCACAATGGCTACAAACCTACACCCCGCGCAAGCCCCTGGGCACTACGCCCCTGACCCCTCGCACAAGAGGCACTTGAGGCTTTGGCAGGCAACATCAAAGCACCTTGCTGACGCTGGGTAGAATAGAGCCCTAAAGTCACCACCAATGACCAGAACATCCAACCTACTCCTAGATCCACACCCCCGCTGTCAGCCAACCCCAACCCCAACCCTTTAGGAACCACACCGACCTCCACACACCTCTCCCCGCCACCAACCCTCCAGGCACCTGCCAAAGCCGTAGCCTAGTCGGATGAGCCAACCCACCGGACCACGAGGAGGCTGGATCAGGGTGGAACGGACCCTCACACTGAGCTACTGAGCCGCCGACCAAGTAGGGAAACCACCACACACCAGCACTAGCGCTAGCGAATGGCAGGCCTGCCACCCATCATCCCCTATCGTCATCGACCAGCGGCACCGTGTGAGCCCTCGCCTCTACCTAGGAAGAGCACCCCGACTGCCCATTCCAATGTCTGAGACTGACCAAAAGGCCCCGCCGCTGTCGATGCCATTCGGGCTTTGCCTAACAACGTTTGCCGGTGGCGTCAAGGAGGGGGTGGTGTGGGTTGTGGCTGGTGGCAGCGACTAAGGTTTGCTCCCGGGCGACCGCGTGGGAGACACGCACTACTAGGGAAAACCTTATACACAGAGGATTATCAGTAGCGCTGGTTAAAATGAGGTGCTACTGCTAACTAACAGTAGCGCGTGGTTACCACGGGCGCTACTGCTACACACATAGCAGTAGCGCGGCTCCCCGAAAAGGCGCTACTACTATTTTGGCCACACCGTTGCCGTCAAGCTAGGTATAGTAGTAGCGTCGTTCAAGAACACGCACTACTTCTATGTAAGTAGCAGTAGCGCGTTTTCCTGTACCATGCTACTGGTAAGTCTAACTTACCTTCCCCCATGCGCGGCCCTAGCTCACTCTCCCCCTCCCCACTCCATCTCCATCCCGCCCGTCGCTGCCGCTGCCAGCCCGTCGCCGCCGCCGCATTGCCGCCCGCTGCTGCCGCCGTCGCCCCCCGGTATGTCTCCCTCCCTCCCCTCCGACCGTCCTCCCTCCTCCATCCCTTCCTTCCTCCCTAGCTCCCTCCTCCATCCCTCCCTTCCTCCCTTCCTCCGACCCTATCCCTCCTCCCTCCCTCCCTTCCTCCCTCCCTCCCTTCCTCCCTCCCTTCCTCCCTCCTCCATCCCTCCCTTCATCCGACCCTGTCCCTCCTCGACATGCAGGGCCTCCTAGTAGTATTTAGCAAATGGAAGATGTTTAGATTTTTTACTAATTTTGTTCATATATATGAACCCTAGGTGTTCATATATATGAGCCCATTTCATCATTAGAGCACTAAATAGGTTTTTTTAGTACAATAGAATGTAGATATATGTAACCCTAGGTGTTCATATATATGGGTGGATGAAATTAGGTTTTTTTTGTAATGCTTGGATAGATAGATGGATAGACAGATGGATTAAACTAGGTTTTTTTAGTAATGCTTTGGATAGATAGACGGATGGATGGATAGCTGTTAGGGTTAGAACTAGGTTTTACAAATTTTTAGTAAATGTAGGTCTTTTCAATCAGCATAGTAATGTTTAGTTGATAGCTTATAGGGTTTCACTAAGTCCTAAAATCAGGATAATGATGTTTTTGTTTATATTTTGTTTTTGCAGAAATCAAGGAGCCCCTGCATCATCCCCGCCGTCGTCCCCGTCACCGACCCCCTCCTACCTCGAGGTGAGACTAGCCAAATCCCCTTGTCGATGATGATGTAGATGTTTTGATAGATGTAGTAGAGTACTAAATGAGTAGTTGTGACAATGTGATGTAGTAGAGTAATAGAATGTAGATTATTTCCATGGAATAGAAAATTTTCAATGTAGGTCTTTCAAATATGATGGAGATTTAGACATGTGATATGTACTGTTGTGTACTACTAGTGCTTGCCCAAGTGGACTATGTTTGCAAGGAACACCTCCGAGCTAGTAGCCTATGTTTTGCCGGAGTGTTGATTAATTTCCATTCCGGCAAATTTCAGGCGCTCGATATGTCTTTTTTAGCAAAGGTCATGCAGCATTTTTCTGTGAATTTTGGCATGACTTGTGCTAGAATATGTAGGCATGACCTTTGCATACATATTCCCCAACACATGTATATTGCCTACATATTCTAGCACATGTATATTTCCCAACACATAGAAAGATAATTAAACGTCATTTCGGGTTTACTTTAAGTCGGTCGGGGCTCCATACATATGTTGGGGAATGTTGCAAGGAAAACAAAAAAAATTCTACGCACAGGCAAGATCTATCCATGGAGATGCATAGCTACGAGAGGGGAGAGTATGTCTACGTACCCTCGTAGACCATAAAGTGGAAGCGTTTATCAACGCGGTTGATGTAGTCGAACACCTTCACGATCCAACCAATCAAGTACCGAACGTACGGCACCTCCGCGTTGAGCACACGTTCAGCTCGATGACGTCCTCGCCTTCTTGATCCAGCAAGACGGGCGAAGCAGTAGATGAGTTCCGGCAGCATGACGGCGTGGTGACGGTGGTGATGCAACTATCTCTGCAAGGCTTCGCCGAGCACTACGAAAATATGACCGAGGATGAACTAGAGGGAGAGGGGCGCCGCACATGGCCAGAGAATCGTGGTGTGTGTTGCCCCTCTCCCTCCTCACATATATATAGGTGGGGGAGGAGGGGAGGCAGCCTAGGGCTCCCCCAAGGGGCCGGTGGCCACCTTGGGCTCCTACCCTTGGCCGCCCCCCTTCCTTGTTGAGCGCGTGGGGGAAGGCAGGAGGGGGTGGCGCCCCCCCCCCCCTTCCTTCCTTCCTCTTAGGTGGAGGGAAGGCAGGAGGGGCTAGCCCTCCCCCCTTACCATCGATAGGGCCGGTGGCCTAGAGGTGGGGCACGCCAGCCCCTTGTGGGCTGGTGTGCTCCCCTCTCTTGGCCCATATGGCCCATTAACCTCCCGTGGCCTCCCGGAACCCCTTCCGGTGATCCGATGACTACCCGAAACATTCCGAAACCTTTCCGGTAACCAAATAGCATCGTCCTATCTATCAAACTTTACCTCCGGACCATTCCGGAGCTCCTCGTCATGCCCGTGATCTCATCCGGGACTCCGAACAACATTCGGTGATCAACTCACATAACTGATATAATAATATATTGTCAACGAACGTTAAGCGTGCGGACCCTACGGGTTCGAGAATGATGTAGACATGACTGAGACACCTCTCCGGTCAATAACCAATAGCGGGACCTGGCCCATATTGGTTCCTACATATTCTACGAAGATCTTTATCGGTCGAACCTTATGACAACATACGAAATTCCCTTTGTCTGTCGGTATGTTACTTGCCCGGGATTCGATCGTCGGTATCTTCATACCTAGTTCAAACTCGTTACCAGCAAATCTCTTTACTCGTTCCATAATACATCATCTCATAACTAACTCCTTAGTCACTTTGCTTGCAAGCTTCTTGTGATGTGTATTACTGAGAGGGCCCAGAGATACCTCTCCGATACTCGGAGTGACAAATCCCAATCTCGATTCATGCCAACTCAACAGACACCTTCGGAGATACCTGTAGAGCATCTTTACGATCACCCAGTTACGTTGTGACGTTTGATAGCACACAAGGCATTCCTCCGGTATACGGGAGTTGCATGATCTCATGGTCGAAGGAACATGTATTTGACATTAAGAAAGCAGTAGCAATAAACTGAACAATCATATGCTAAGCTAACGGATGGGTCTTATCTATCACATCATTCTCCTAATGATGTGATCTCGTTATCAGGTGATAACACATGTCCATGGTGAGGAAACCTTAACCATCTTTGATCAACGTGCTAGTCTAGTAGAGGCTTACTAGGGACACAGTATTTGTTTATGTATCCACACATGTATTTAAGTTTCCGACCAATACAATTCTAGCATGAATAATAAACCTTTATCATGAACAAGGAAATATAATAATAACAACTTTATTATTGCCTCTAGGGCATATTTCCATCAGTCTCCCACTTGCACTAGAGTCAATAATCTAGATTACAGGAGTCTTGGTGCTGATCATGTTTTGCCCGCGAAAGAGGTTTAGTCAACAGGTCTGCTACATTCAGATCCATATGTATTTTGCAAATTTCTGTGACTCCATCCTTGACCTTTTCACGAATGGAGTTGAAGCGTCTCTTGATGTGTTTGGTTCTCTTGTGAAACCTGGATTCCTTCGCTAAGGCAATTGCTCCAGTGTTGTCACAAAAGATTTTCATTAGACCCGATGCACTGGGTATTACACCTAGATCGGATATGAACTCCTTCATCCAGGCTCCTTCATGCACTGCTTCCGAAGCAGCTATGTACTCCGCTTCACACGTAGATCCCGCCACGACGCTCTGCTTGGAACTGCACCAACTGACAGCTCCACCATTCAATATAAATACGTATCCGGTTTGTGACTTAGAGTCATCCGGATCAGTGTCGAAGCTATCATCGACGTAACCATTTACGATGAGCCCTTCATCACCTCCATAAACGAGAAACATAACCTTTGTCTTTTTTAGGTACTTTAGGATGTTCCAGACCACTGTCCTGTGATCCACTCCTAGATTACTTTGGTACCTCCCTGCCAAACTTGTGGCAAAGCATACAGCAGGTCTGGTACACAGCATAGCATACATGATAGAACCTATAGCTGAGGCATAGGGAATGACTTTCATTTTCTCTCTATCTTCTATTGTGGTCGGGCTTTGAGTCTGACTCAATTTCACATCTTGCAACACAGGCAAGAACACTTTCTTTGACTGGTCCATTTTGAACTTCTTCAGAACTTTGTCAAGGTATGTGCTTTGTGAAAGTCCTATTAAGCGTCTCGATCTATCCCTATAGATCTTGATGCCCAATATATAAGCAGCTTCACCGAGGTCTTTCATTGAAAAATTCTTATTCAAGTATCCTTTTATGCTATCCAGAAATTCTATATCATTTCCAGTCAATAATATGTCATCCACATATAATATCAGAAATGCTACAGAGCTCCCACTCACTTTCTTGTAAATACAGGCTTCACCGTAAGTCTGTATAAAACCATATGCTTTGATCACCTCATCAAAGCATATATTCCAACTCCGAGATGCTCGCACCAGTCCATAGATGGATTGCTGGAGTTTGCACACTTTGTTAGCACCTTTAGGATCGACAAAACCTTCTAGTTGCATAATATACAACTCTTCTTTAAGAAATCCATTCAGGAATGCAGTTTTGACGTCCATTTGCCAGATTTCATAATCATAAAATGCGGCAATTGCAAACATGATTCGGACAGACATAAGCATCACTACGGGTGAGAAAGACTCATCGTAGTCAATCCCTTGAACTTGTCGAAACTCTTTTGCGACAAGTCGAGCTTTGTAGACAGTGACATTACCATCAGCGTCCGTCTTCTTCTTGAAGATCCATTTATTCTCAATGGCTTACCGATCATCGGGCAAGTCCAGTAAAGTCCATACTTTGTTCTCATACATGGATGCTATCTCAGATTTCATGGCCTCAAGTCATTTATCGGAATCTGGGCTCATCATAGCTTCTTCATAGTTCGTAGGTTCGCCGTGGTCTAATAACATGACTTCCAGGACAGGATTACCGTACCACTCTGGTGCAGAACATGTTCTGGTTGACCTACGAAGTTTAGTAGTAACTTGATCTGAAGTTTCATGATCAACATCATTAGCTTCCTCTCTAGTTGGTGTAGGCATCACGGGAACGGTTTTCTCTGATGTGCTACTTTCCAATTCGAGAGAAGGTACAATTACCTCATCAAGTTCTACTTTCCTCCCACTCACTTCTTTCGAGAGAAACTCCTTCTCTAGAAAGGACCCATTCTTGGCAACAAAGATCTTGCCCACGAATCTGTGGTAGAAGGTGTACCCAATAGTTTCCTTAGGGTATCCTATGAAGACGCACTTCTCCGATTTGGGTTCGAGCTTATCAGGCTGAAGCCTTTTCACATAAGCGTCGCATCCCCAAACTTTAAGAAACGACAGCCTAGGTTTTTTGCCAAACCATAGTTCATACGGTGTCGTCTCAACGGATTTAGACGGTGCCATATTTAACGTGAATGCGGTTGTCTCTAATGCATAACCCCAAAACGATAGTGGTAAATTGGTAAGAGACATCATAGAACACACCATATCTAATAAAGTATGGTTACAACGTTCGGACACACCATTACGATGTGGTGTTCCAGGTGGCGTGAGTTGTGAAACAATTCCACATTGTTTTAAATGAACGCCAAACTCGTAACTCAAATATTCACCTCCACGATCAGATCATATAAACTTTATTTTCTTGTTACGATGATTCTCTACTTCACTCTGAAATTCTTTGAACTTTTCAAATGTTTCAGATTTGTGTTTCATTAAGTAGATATACCCATACCTACGTAAATCATCTGTAAAGGTTAGAAAATAATGATACCCGCCGCGTGCCTCAACACTCATCGTACCGCATACATCGGTATGTATTATTTCAAATAAGTCATTAGCTCCCTCCATTGTTCCGAAGAAAGGAGTTTTAGTCATCTTGCCCATGAGGCATGGTTTGCAAGTATCAAATGATTCATAATCAAGTGATTCCAAAAGTCCATCCGCATGGAGTTTCTTCATGTGTTTTACACCAATATGACCTAAACGGCAGTGCCACAAGTATGTTGCACTATCATTATCAACTTTGCATCTTTTGGCATCAATATTATGAATATGTGTATCACTACGATCGAGATTCAACAAGAATAGACCATTCATCAAAGGTGCATGACCATAAAAGATATTACTCATATAAATAGAACAACCATTATTCTCTGACTTAAATGAATAACCGTCTCGCAATAAAGATCCAGATATAATGTTCATGCTCAATGCTGGCACCAAATAACAATTATTGAGGTCTAAAACTAATCCCGAAGGTAGATGTAGAGGTAGCGTGCCGACGGCGATCACATCGACCTTAGAACCATTCCCGACGCGCATCGTCACCTCGTCCTTAGCCAATCTTCGTTTATTCTGTAGCTCCTGTTTCGAGTTACAAATATGAGCAACCGAACCAGTATCAAATACCCAGGCGCTACTACGAGCATTAGTAAGGTACACATCAATAACATGTATATCAAATATACCTTTGTTCACTTTGCCATCCTTCTTATCCGCCAAGTATTTGGGGCAGTTCCGCTTCCAGTGACCATTCCCTTTGCAGTACAAGCACTCAGTTTCAAGCTTGGGTCCAGCTTTGGGCTTCTTCATGGGTGCGGCAACTTGCTTGCCATTCTTCTTGAAGTTCCCTTGCCTTTTTCTTGAAACTAGTGGTCTTGTTAACCATCAACACTTGATGCTCCTTCTTGATTTCTACCTCCGCGGCCTTAAGCATTGCGAAGAGTTCGGGAATCATTTTCGTCATCCCTTGCATATTATAGTTCATCATGAAGCCTTTGTAGCTTGGTGGCAGTGACTGAAGAACTCTGTCAATAACACTCTCAACTGGAAGATCAATTCCCAGCTGAGTCAAGTGGTTATGATAGCCAAACATTTTAAGTATGTGTTCACTGACAGAACTGTTCTCCTCCATCTTGCAGCTATAGAACTTGTTGGAGACTTCATATCGCTCAACCCGGGCATTAGCTTGAAATATCAACTTCAGCTCTTGGAACATCTCATATGCTCTATGACGTTCAAAACGTCTTTGAAGTCCCGGTTCTAAGCCGTAAAGCATGGCACACTAAACTATTGAGTAGTCATCAGATCGAGTCTACCAGACGTTCATAACATCTGCAGTAGCTCCTATAGCAGGTCTGTCACCTGGCGGTGCATCAAGGATATAATTATTCTGTGCATCAATGAGGATAATCCTCAAGTTACGGGCCCAGTCCGTGTAGTTGCTACCATCATCTTTCAACTTAGCTTTCTCTAGGAACGCATTAAAATTCAGGGGAACAGTAGCACGGGCCATTGATCTATAACATAGATATGCAAAAACTATTAAGACTAAGTTCATGATAAATTAAGTTCAATTAATCAATTTACTAATGAACTCCCACTTAAATTAACATCCCTCAAGTTATCTAAGTGATACATGATCCAAATCAACTAACCCATGTCCGATCATCACGTGAGATTGGGTAGTCATCAATGGTGAACATCTCTATGTTGATCATATCTACTATATGACTCATGTTCGACCTTTCGGTCTCTAGTGTTCCAAGACCATGTCTGTACATGCTAGGCTCGTCAAGTTTAACCCAAGTATTCTCTTGTGCAAAACTGGCTTACACCCGTTGTATGTGAACGTAGAGTCTATCACACCTGATCATCACGATGTGCTTCGAAACGACGAATTTTGGCAACGGTTCATACTCAGGGAGAACACTTTTATCTTGAAATTTAGTGAAGGGATCATCTTATAATGCTACTGTCGTTCTAAGCAAAATAAGATGCATAAAGGATAAACATCACATGCAATCAAAATATGTGACATCATATGGCCATCATCATCTTGTGCTTTTGATCTCCATCTCCAAAGCATCGCTATGATCTCCATTGTCACCGGCTTGACACCTTGATCTCCATCGTTGCATCGGGGTCGTCTCGCCAACTATTGCTTCTACAACTATTGCTAACGCATAGCGATAAAGTAAAGCAATTACATGGCGCTTGCATTTCATACAATAATTAAGAGACAACCCTAAGGCTCCTGCCGGTTGTCGATATTACAAAACATGATCATCTGATACAACAACATATATCACATCATATCTTGACCATATCACATCACAACATGCCCTGCAAAAACAAGTTAGACGTCCTCTACTTTGTTGTTGCAAGTTTTACGTGGCTGCTACGGGCTTCTAGTAAGAACCGTTCTTAACTACGCAAAAACCACAACGGTGATTATCAAGTTTGCTGTTTTAACCTTCTTCAAGGACTGGCCGTAGTCAAATTCGATTCAAATAAAGTAGGAGAAACAGACACCCGCTAGCCACCTTTATGCAAAACAAGTTGCATGTCAGTCGGTGGAACCAGTCTCATGTGCGTGGACATGTAAGGTTGGTACGGGCCGCTTCATCCCACAATGCCGCCGAATCAAAATAAGACGTTGGTGGTAAGCAGTATGACCATCACCGCCCACAACTCCTTTGTGTTCTACTCGTGCATATCATCTACGCATAGACCTGGCTCGGATGCCACTGTTGAGGAACGTTGCATGGAAAACAAAAAAAATTCTACGCACATGCAAGATCTATCCATGGAGATGCATAGCTACGAGAGGGGAGAGTATGTCTACGTACCCTTGTAGACCGTAAAGCGGAAGCGTTTATCAACGCGGTTGATGTAGTCGAACACCTTCGCGATCCAACCGATCAAGTACCGAACGTTCGGCACCTCCGCGTTCAACACACGTTCAGCTCGATGACATCCTTGACTTCTTGATCCAGCAAGACGGGCGAAGCAGTAGATGAGTTCCCGCAGCACGACAACATGGTGACGGTGTTCATGCAACTATCTCCGCAGGGCTTCGCTGAGCACTATGAAAATATTACCGAGGATGAACTAGAGGGAGAGGGGCGCCGCACATGGCTAGAGAATCGTGGTGTGTGTTACCCCTCTCCCTCCTCACAAATATATAGGTGGGGGAGGAGGGGAGGCAGCCTAGGGCTCCCCCAAGGAGCCGGCGGCCACCATGGGCTCCTGCCCTTGCACCCCCCTTCCTTCTTTAGCGCGCGCGGGGAAGGCAGTAGGGGGTGCCCCCCCCCCCTTTCCTTCCTCTTAGGTGGAGGGAAGGCAGGAGGGGCTAGCCCTCCCCCCTTACCATCCATAGGGTCGACGGCCTAGAGGTGGGGTGCGCCAGTCCCTTGTGGGCTGGTGTGCTCCCCTCTCTTGGCCCATATGGCCCATTAACCTCCTGGGGCCTCCCGGAACCCCTTCCGGTGATCCGATGACTACCCGAAACATTCCGAAACCTTTCCGATAACCAAATAGCATCATCCAATATATCAATATTTACCTCCGGACCATTCCGGAGCTCCTCGTCATGTCCGTGATCTCATTCGGGACTCCGAACAACATTCGGTGATTAACTCACATAACTCATATAATACTATATCGTCAACGAACGTTAAGCGTGCGGACCCTACGGGTTCGAGAATGATGTAGGCATGACCAAGACACCTCTCTGGTCAATAACCAATAGCGGGACCTGGATGGCCATATTGGTTCCTACATATTCAATGAAGATCTTTATCGGTTGAACCTTATGACAACATACGTAATTCCCTTTGTCTGTCGGTATGTTACTTGCCCGAGATTCGATCGTCGGTATCTTCATACCTAGTTTAATCTCATTACGGGCAAGTCTCTTTACTCGTTCCATAATACATCATCTCGTAACTAACTCCTTAGTCACTTTGCTTGCAAGCTTCTTGTGATGTGTATTACCGAGAGGGCCCAGAGATACCTCTCCGATACTCGGAGTGACAAATCCCAATCTCGATTCATGCCAACTCAACAGACACCTTCAGAGATACCTGTAGAGCATATTTATGATCACCCAGTTACGTTGTGACATTTGATAGCACACAAGGCATTCCTCCGGTATCCGGGAGTTGCATGATCTCATGGTCGAAGGAACATGTATTTGACATTAAGAAAGCAGTAGCAATAAACTGAACGATCATATGCTAAGCTAACGGATGAATCTTGTCCATCACATCATTCTCCTAATGATGTGATCTCGTTATCAAGTGATAACACATGTCCATGGTTAGGAAACCATAACCATCTTTGATCAACGAGCTAGTCTAATAGAGGCTTACTAGGGACACGGTATTTGTTTATGTATCCACACATGCATTTAAGTTTCCAATCAATACAATTCTAGCATGAATAATAAACCTTTATCATGAACAAGGAAATTTAATAGTAACAACTTTATTATTGCCTCTAGGGCATATTTCCATCAACATGACAGTCAAAAAATCAATGAGGGAAAGTCTCCACAATATATGAGAGAAGAAGAATGCCAACTGTTGTCGTGGGGGTCACTTCTCCTTCTTCTCCTTGTGCTAGACCACTGTTATGCACTAGGGGAAGGAGGAGTAGCGACCATCATCGATGATCGAAAAATCAGTGACGGAGAGTGTCCACCATATATGAGAAGAAGAACCCCGAATGTTGTCGTCAGGGGAGCTTCTTCTTCATTCGAAGGTGCTATACATTTTGGTGTAATGCACTTTCTAATGAAAGTAGGAGCTTCCATCACCGACGGTCGCAAAATGCCAGAGAGGAGAATACCAACTGTTGTCGTGGGGATCGCTTCTCCTTCGTTCCCGTGTGCTAGACATTTTGGTGTAATGCACTCAGGGACGAAGGGGGGAGCGACCATCACCGACAGTCGAATATATACACCACATGAGCTGAGAGTTTTCAAGAAAAGACTCGACAGACCGATAGTCAACCCGTGATGAATAATAATGATATAAGTTAGTTTTTGTAGTACATATATTGAATTTTAGAAGTTTAATCTTTGAATTATGAGCATAGGAAATGTCTGACAACGACGAAAGGATCCCGGAGTGCGACTACTGCGGCAACGACCGGGGTCTGTGCGACAAGCCTCACCTGGTAGACGGTCGGCGCTTCAGTATTAAGCTCGATGAGACCTTCGATGTTGAAACGGTACGTGATACGTCTCCAACGTATCTATAATTTATGAAGTATTCATGCCGTTATATTATCATTCTTGGATGTTTTACAATTATTTTATAGCAACTTTATATCATTTTTTGGGACTGACCTATTGACATAGTGCCTAGTGCTAGTTGCTGTTTTTTGCTTGTTTTTTATATCGCAGAAAATCAATACCAAACGGAGTCCAAACGCGGCGAAACTTTTTGGAGATTTTTTCTGGACCAGAAGACACCTGGTGGGCCAAAGAAGTACCAGAGGGGAGCTCCGAGGAGAGCACAACCCACCAGGGCGTGCCTCGGGGCCCAGGCGCGCCCAGGTGGGTTGTGCCCACCTCGGTGGCCTCCCGCACCGCTTCTTCACCCTATAATTTGCCAAATATTCTATTAACCCTGGGGTAACCCTAGATCAGAAGTTCCGCCACCGCAAGCCTCTGTAGCCATGAAAAACCAATCTAGACCCTGTTTTGGCACCCTGTCGGAGGGGGAAATCATCACTGGAGGCCATCTTCATCACCCCTATGGCCACCATGATGAGGAGGGAGTAGTCCACCCTCAGGGCTGAGGGTTTGTACCAGTAGCTATGTGTTTAATCTCTCTCTCTCTCTCTCTCTCGTGTTCTTGAGATGGCACGATCTTGATGTATCACGGGCTTTGTTAATATAGTTGGATCATATGGTGTTTTCCCCTCTCTATCTTGTTGTGATGAATTGAGATTTCGTTTTATTGGATTGAATACTTTTATGGATTTGAGAGCACTTGATCTATGTCTTGGTACTCAACTCATGGATTCCCGAGGTGACATTGGGGTAATCTATGCATAGGGGTTGATGCACGTTTTTGTCCTTGTTTCTCTGGTAGAAATCTTGGGGCACTCTTTGAAGTTCTTTGAGTTGGATTGAGTATTATGAATCTGAAATTGTTTGATGCATATTGCATAATCAACTCACGGATACTCACGGTGACATTGTTGTACTAGGTGACATTAGAGTTGGTTGATGTGTATCATATGGTGTTATTTTAGTACGAACTCTTGGTTAGATCGATTGGAAAGAATAGCTTGGTGTTATTTTAGTACGAACTCTAGGATAGATTGATCGGAAAGAATAGCTTTGAGGTGGTTTCGTACCCTACAAACAATTTCTTCTTATGTTCTCCGCTAGATAGGAACTTTGGAGTGATTCTTCATCGCACGTTGAGGGATGGTTATGTGATCCAATTATATTAGCATTGTTGAGAGATTGCACTAGCGAAAGTATGGACCCTAGGCCTCATTTTCAAGCATTGCAATACCGTTTGTGCTCCATTTTATCACTTGCTACCTTGCTGTTTTTATTTATGCAGATTATAAAAATATATTTCTACCATCCATATTACACTTTTATCACCATCTCTTCGCCGAACTAGTGCACCTATACAAATTACCATTGTATTTGGTGTGTTGGGGACACAAGAGACTTTTCATTATTTGGTTGCAGGGTTGTTTGAGAGAGACCATCTTCATCCTACACCTCCCACGGATTGATAAACCTTAGGTCATCCACTTGAGGTAAATTTCCTACTGTCCTACAAAACTCTGCGCTTGGAGGCCCAACACGAGTCTACATGAACAAGTTGTGTAGTAGACATCAAGCTCTTTTCTGGCGCCGTTGCCGGGGAGGTGAGTGCTTGAAGGTATATCTTTAGATCTTGCAATCGAATCTTTTAGTTTCTTGTTTTATCACTAGTTTGGTTTATAAAATAAAACTACAAAAAAATGGAATTGAGGTTGCATCATATTGTTCATCTTTATAATGTCTTTCATGAAAATGATGGAAAGGAAAATTGTGCTCAATTGATAGAAGAAGAATTCAATAAAATGTTTGGCATAAAATCCTTAAATGATGAGCATGATCACAATGTTGTTGGTATGAACTCTTTGAATATCCATGATGCTAATGATATGGAAAGCCATAAGCTTGGGGATGCTATGTTTGATGAAGATGATATTTTTACTCCCCCAAGTTTTGATGAGAAAATTTATTATGATGAAAGCATGCCTCCTAGTTATGATGATTATAATGATGAAAGTGGGTTTGGAAGAGTGTCAACTCTAGGAAGTAATGATCCCACTATTTTGGAGGGTGTTGAATCTTATTTTCATAATTATGAAAGTGGATTTGGAGAGGTCATGACTTTTTTTAGTGATGAATCCACTATTTTGGAAGAGGTTCCAATTGATTATGACAACAAAGTTGCTACCTATGATGATTATGGTGATGACATGTATGCTATATTGAATAATGATAACCATGAAAATTGTCATCATGATTTTAATTTCCAATCACATGATAGTTATTTTGTTGAGTTTGCTCCCACCACTATGAATGAGAATAAATTTGCTTATGTGGAGAGTAATAAAATTTCTATGCTTATGGATCATGAAAATAATGCTTTGTGTGATAGTTATATTTTTGAATTCATTCATGATGCTACTGAAAATTATTATGAGAGAGGAACACATGCTTCCACATATTGCAATAATATCAAGTTTCCTCTCTTTATGTTGAAAGTTTTGAAGTTGCACTTGTTTTGCCTTCCTATGCTAGTTGATTCTTGTTCCCATAAGTTGTTTTCTCACAAAATCCCTATGCATAGGAAGTTGGTTAGGCTTAAATGTGCTAGTCATATGCTTCATGATGCTCCCTTTATGTTTCAATTCTTATCTTTTATGCGAGCATCATTGAAATCATCATGCCTAGCTAAAAGGCATCAAAGAAAAGCGCTTGTTGGGAGACAAACCAACACTTTTACCTACTGTTTTTGTGTGTTCACATGATTAAGCTACTGTATTAATCATATTTTATAGCTTTTGTTTCAATAAAGTGCCAAGTAAAGCCTTTGGGATAGTGTGGATGATAGTTGACTTGATTCTGTGCAAAAACAGAAACTTTTGCGCCCAGTAACATAATTGTTTAAATTCACTGGAGCGTCGAACAATTCTGAATTTTTTACAGTTGATGAGTATACAAATTTTGTACGTTGTCCTAATTTTTCAGCATTCCTGGAGTTACACAAGTATGACCTTAATTCAGATCTTTATTTACTGTTCTGTTTTTGACAGATTCTGGTTTCAATGCATAATTTGCTTGTTTTCTAGTTTCGATGGCTTATATTGCTTAATATAAATTGTGGAAATTGTAGAGTACAGTAGGAATTGTGTGAGAAAAATTATGAATCTTGTCTTTGATAGTACCAAAGTGAATGATTTGTCTTTATCATACTAACCCATCTCACGAAGTTCCGTTAAGTTTTGTGTGATTGAAGTTTTCAAGTTTTGGGTGAGATATCGATATGAGGAGAATAAGGAGTGACAAGACCCTAAGCTTGGGGATGGCCAAGGCACCCCAAGGTAATATTCAAGGAAGATCCAAGCAACTAAGCTTGGGGATGCCCCGGAAGGCATCCCCTCTTTCGTCTCCGACATTATCGGTAACCTCACTTGGAACTATAATTTTATTCGTCACATGATATGTGTTTTGCTTGGAGTGTCATTTTATTTTATTTATATTTTATTTCTGCTATTTATAATAATGTTTTGCATTTTTATTTCAATAAAAATGTCAAGTATAACCTTTGCCATGCTTATTTTGCAAGTATATGAGTTGCTGTTTCAAAACAGAAAGTTTATCGCTGTTGCAAAATTCTCCAAAAAAGTCAGAATGTGATAAAATGTTGAAATGTTTTGCACAATAAGATATGATAAATTTTATACAGTATGGTAAATTTTCATAATTTTTGGAGTTAGGGAAGTATGAGTACAATTGCACTCTTTACAGACTGTCCTGTTTAGACAGATTGCTGTTATGTTCGCATTGTTTGCATATGTTTGCTTGTTTAATAATTCTATTTGAGGATAGGAGTATTGAATATGCAGAGGCATTTAGTATGCAATGTTGAATAATAATTTTAGTGATTTGCTACAGTAGATAATGATAAGGTTTTGTATTGATTTATACTAAATTATCTCACGAGTTCTTGTTGAGTTTTGTGTGGATGAAGTTTTTAAGAATTAGGGAAACCGTGATTTGAGAGGAATGAAAAAGACACAAGAGCTCAAGCTTGGGGATGCCCAAGGCATCCCAAGTTAATATTCCAAGAAGTCTCAAGCATCTAAGCTTGGGGATGCCCCGGTAGGCATCCCACCTTTCTTCATCAACAATTATCGGTTAGCCTCGGTTGAGCCTAAATTTTTGCTTCTTCACATGATGTGTGCTATTCTTAGAATGTCATTTTATTTTGTTTTGCTTGCTGTTTTAATAAAATACTTAGATCTGAAAGTTTTAAATAAGAGAGAGTCCTCAATTAGCTACCCATTTACTTAACTACTCATTTGATCTTCACTTGTATCTTTTTGGAGTAGTTTGTCATTTACTCTCATGCTTCACTTAGATTATTTTGAGAGTTGAAAATTTTGAAGAAATACTTATTCTCTTGTGCTTCACTTAAATTTATTTGAGAGCTTGTTATTAGCAATGGTAATATATAAATTTAGTCCCAAATTAATGGATATTCAAGAAGGATATAATAAATCTTCCATGTAGATCACTCGATATGATAAGTTTGATTCCTTCCAATAGTTTTGCGATATGGAGATAATAATATGTGAGTCATGTTGGTGAGTAATTATGCTTTAGTAAGAATATTGGTGTTAAGGTTTGTGATTCCCTATGCGAGCACGAAAGTCAATAATTATGCAATGAAATTACATCCTACTTGTGGTGCATTATTCGGTGTTAGTTATGCTCAATGCTCGTTTATGTGAATTTTTGTTTCTTGGTTGGTTGCTTCTCAATCTATTTGCTAGCCTCCGTTTGTACTAAGTGGGAATACTACTTGTGCTTCCAAATTCTTAAACCCAAAGTTGTGTCAAATGAGTCCACCATACCTACCTATATGCGGTATTTCCATGTCGTTCTAAGCAAATTTGTATGTGCCATCTCTAAATTTTCAAAATGATTTCCTTTTTGTGTGCTTTTACCGCTCATGAAGCGGCAAGGGGTGGCCAATATTTTCCATGCTAGATGTGTTATTCTCAAGATGAGTGTTTATTCACTTGTCATTGCACGATAGTACGGCAAAGGTATTAGGGATGCCCAGTCCTGAAATGAAAAATGAATTTACTTTATGTTGTCAAATAATAAATTCCTTGGAAAGTGTTGGTATGGAGGGCACCCGTGGATACGGCTAGCCATGGTTCGTGAAAGAATGGTGGAAAAAGGAATAAAATTTATTTTCTGTTTGGGAACCGCCTATGATATATCTAGCAGGGAAAGTGTTGGGAATTACTCGGTCGTTTTTGTTGACAGGAAAAGTATGCCTCTCAAAAAATTTATCTCTCAATTTAAGCTTTGAGCTCTGTCACCTCTACAAATCCCTACTTCCCTCTGCGAAGGGCCTACCTATTTACTTTATGCAATTTTTATTTTTATTTGAGTCTCCATCTTCTCTTATGAAGCACCAAGTAAGGGGCACTATGATCGTACTTGAGCATTGGATGTAGCTAATATGTAGGTGTGTTTTGCGAATGGAACAATGATTGAGCATGATGGGCTAGGGATAACTTTCTTTAGTGTTGATATATGGAAAGACATGGTTGCTTGTTGATATGCTTGAGTATTGATGTCTTCATGTCAAATTATAGACTATTGCTTTGAATCATTCAAGTCCAAATGTCCATGCTACAAAGAAAGAGTATATGATGAATATGATAGGTAGCTTTCCACAGCAAAAATTCCATTTTCAATTGCTACTTTATCATGATATGTTTTATGAGAAAGTGTTGATGTCATGATGCTAGAAAAAGTGATTGAAATTATCATTGATCAAACTTATGCATTTTGCTAGCATTCACACTTCATAAATTATTTCTTTTATCATTTACCTACTCGAGGACGAGTATGAATTAAGCTTGGGGATGCTAATACGTCTCCAACGTATCTACAATTTATGAAGTATTCATGCCGTTATATTATCATTCTTGGATGATTTACAATCATTTTATAGCAACTTTATATCATTTTTTGGGACTAACCTATTGACATAGTGCCCAGTGCCATTTGCTGTTTTTTCCTTGTTTTTTACATCGCAGAAAATCAATACCAAACAGAGTCCAAACGCGGCGAAACTTTTTGGAGATTTTTTCTGGACCAGAAGACACCCGGTTTTCCAAAGAAGTACCAGAGGGGAGCTCCGAGGAGAGCACAACCCACCAGGGCGCGCCTGGGGGCCCAGGCACGCCCAGGTGGGTTGTGCCCACCTCGGTGGCCTCCCGCACCACCTATTCACCCTATAAATTGCCAAATATTCCAAAAACCTTGGGGGTAACCCTAGATCAGAAGTTTCGCCGCCGCAAGCCTCTGTAGCCACGAAAAACCAATCTAGACCCCGTTCTGGCACCCTGCCGGAGGGGGAAATCATCACCGGAGGCCATCTTCATCATCCCTATGGCCACCATGATGAGGAGGGAGTAGTCCACCCTCGGGGCTAAGGGTTTGTACCAGTAGCTATGTGTTTAATCTCTCTCTCTCTCTCGTGTTCTTGAGATGGCACGATCTTGATGTATCACTGGCTTTGTTAATATAGTTGGATCATATGGTGTTTTCCCCTCTCTATCTTGTTGTGATGAATTGAGTTTTCCCTTTGAGATTTAGTTTTATCGGATTGAATACTTTTATGGATTTGAGAGCACTTGATCTATGTCTTGGCACTCACCTCATGGATTCCAGAGGTGACATTGGGGTAATCTATGCATAGGGGTTGATGCACGTTTTCGTCCTTGTTTCTCCGGTAGAAATCTTGGGGCACTCTTTGAAGTTCTTTGTGTTGGATTGAGTATTATGAATCTGAAATTGTTTGATGCATATCGCATAATCAACTCACGGATACTCGTGGTGACATTGGAGTATCTAGGTGACATTAGAGTTGGTTGATGTGTATCATATGGTGTTATTTTAGTACGAACTCTTGGTTAGATCGATCAGAAAGAATAGCTTGGTGTTATTTTAGTACGAACTCTAGGATAGATTGATCGGAAAGAATAGCTTTGAGGTGGTTTCGTACCCTACAAACAATTTCTTCTTATGTTCTCCGCTAGATAGGAACTTTGGAGTGATTCTTCATCGCACGTTGATAGATGGTTATGTGATCCAATTATATTAGCATTGTTAAGAGATTGCACTAGCGAAAGTATGGACCCTAGGCCTCATTTTCAAGCATTGCAATACCGTTTGTGCTCCGTTTTATCACTTGCTACCTTGCTATTTTTATTTATTCAGATTATAAAAATATATTTCTACCATCCGTATTACACTTTTATCACCATCTCTTCGCCGAACTAGTGCACCTATACAAATTACAATTGTATTTGGTGTGTTGGGGACACAAGAGACTTTTTATTATTTGGTTGCAGGGTTGTTTGAGAGAGACCATCTTCATCCTATGCCTCTCACAGATTGATAAACCTTAGGTCATCCACTTGAGGGAAATTTGCTACTGTCCTACAAAACTCTGCGCTTGGAGGCCCAACACGAGTCTACAAGAACAAGTTGTGTAGTAGACATCAGTACGGAACGACGACAAGTCTTTTTTCGTAATGAAGCATGACTTCTGCTTCTTCAACGTGTAATTTTTGTCTTTTACAATTTGACTAGTGCATCCCCTGCCATGCAAGACGTTATGTCTTGGAGAAGCTGGATTTCACAGATCATGAGAATATGGAGACAAAGAGAGTTCACCTCAGGACCCATCATTGTTATGCTTTTGCCGCAAAGCTGTACAATGCGGTGACCTACTCACACTTTGGTTGCTCGAATTGGGAAGCACTGTGCGAGGCGTATGGTTTTCAGGAGGGTATGCTTATCACCTTCGATCTTGGTGATACTAAAGATGACATCGACGAAGATAATATCAACATTTGGGTCGATGTTGATACACCTCCACTTCTACCTCTGTGTGAGTTTCTCAAACATATTTATTAAGTAATTTATATGGTTTATTTAAAAATAGTTAACATCTTATTTACATTGACAGCTGATATGTCTCAATCGTATCTACTTTTCCAAACTCTTTTTCCCTTGTTTTGGACTCTAATTTGCATGATTTGAATGGAACTAACCCGGACTGACGCTGTTTTCAGCAGAATCGCCATGGTGTTATTTTTGTGCAGAAATAAAAGTTCTCGGATTGACCTGAAAATTTATGGAGAATTTTTGTGGAATATATTAAAAATATTGGCGAAAAAAGATACCAGAGGGGGGGCCACCCAGAGGCCACAAGCCCAGGGGGCGCGCCTACCCCCCCCCCCCAGGGAGCGCCTCCCAGGCTTGTGGGGCCCCTGGACCGCCTACAACCCTAACTCCAACTCCATATATACCTATTCACGGAGAAAAAAATCAGACAGAAGGATTCATCGCGTTTCACAATACGGAGCCGTCGCCACCTCCTGTTCTTCATTGGGAGGGCTGATCTGGAGTCCGTTCGGGGCTCTGGGGGATGGAATCCGTCACCATCATCATCACCAACCTTCCTCCATCGCCAATTCCATGATGCTCACCACCAGGAGTGAGTAATTCCTTCGTAGGCTTGCTGGACGGTGATGGGTTGGATGAGATTTATCATGTAATCGAGTTAGTTTTGTTAGGGTTTGATCCCTAGTATCTACTATGTTCTGAGATTGATGTTGCTATGACTTTGCTATGCTTAATGCTTGTCACTAGGGCCTGAGTGCCATGATTTCAGATCTGAACCTATTATGTTTTCATGAATATATGTGTGTTCTTGATCCTATCTTGCAAGTTGTAGACACCTATTACGAGTTATGATCCGCATACCCCAAGGTGACAATAATTGGGATTCTTTCCGGTGATTACCGTAGTTTGAGGAGTTCATGTATTCACTAAGTGCTAATGCTTTGTTCCGGTTCTCTATTAAAAGGAGGCCTTATTATCCCTTAGTTTTCTTATGGACCCCGCTGCCACGGGACGGTAGGACAAAAGATGTCATGCAAGTTCTTTTCCATAAGCACGTATGACTATATAAGAAATACATGCCTACATTATATTGATGAATTGGAGCTAGTTCTGTGTCACCCTAGGTTATGACTGCTACATGATGAATATTATCGAACACAATTATCATTGCCGATCCAATGCCTACGAGCTTTTCACATATTGATCTTTGCTAAGTTTCTTTTGTCGTGCTGCTGTTACAATCACTACAAAACTAATAATGTTACTGTTATCACTATTACTATTACTTCCATACTACTTTTCTACTAAAAAATTTGCTGCAGATATTAAATCTTTCAGTTGTGGTTAAATTGACAACTCAACTGCTAATACTCATGAATATTCTTTGGCTCCCCTTGTGTCGAATCAATAAATTTGGGTTGAATACTCTACCCTCGAAAAATGTTGCGATCCCCTATACGTGTGGGTTATCAAGACCCTTTTCTGGCACCGTTGCCTAGGAGCATAGCTATATTTGCTGAGTCACTTGGGATTTATATCCGTTGATCACTATGAGGAATCTGAAAGATACCAGAACCAAAACTTTTCCCTCTACTACGAGGGGAAGTAAGGAACTGCCATCTAGCTCTGCACTTGATTCACCTTCTGTTTTGAGTAAGCTTGCAACACCTACACCTGCTATTAATTCTGATATGTTGCAAGTTATTGATGATGCTACTTCTGCTATGAATGATGTTTATGATGATACTAGTACTTTGCTTGATAAGACTGTGCCACTGGGTGAATTTCTTGATGAACAACTTGCTAGACCTAACGATATTGAGAATGCTGAAACTGATGATATTTCTGAAACTGATGAAATTATTGAAATTGAACACTTTGAAACACCTATTAGACCTAGCTCTCCTAGATATGAATTGGTTAGTATACCTGAGGGTTATGTTATGGATGGAGAGGTAGCTAGGGACTTTCTTGCTTGTAAGGATAGAGAGGATCTTAAGAAACTACTAGTCAAGTTGAAAGAAAAATCTTTGAATGCTAGAATGCAATATGATCCTAAGTTTGCTACTTCACCTATCTTTGTTACTAATAAGGATTATGAATTCTCTGTCGATCCTGAGTTAATTACTTTGGTTGAATCTGATCCTTTCCATTGTTATGAATATGAAACTGTTGTGGCCTGTCTTACTAAACTGAATGATATAGCCACCCTATTTGCTTATGAGGAAAAATTTTGCTACTACTATATTCTTAAGCGGTCTCCTTTCTCATTAAAGGGTGATGTTAAGATATGGTTTAATTCTCTAGCTCCTGGTTGTGTGCGTAGTCCACAAGATAATATATATTACTTCTCTGAAAAATATTTTCCTGCTCATAAGAAACAAGCTGCTTTACAGGAAATATTTAACTTTGTGCAAATTGAAGAAGAGAGTCTCCCACAAGCTTGGGGGAGGCTTCTCCAATTACTTAATCTTTGCCTGATCATCCTCTCCAGAAAAATGAAATACTTGATATCTTTTATAATGGACTAACCGATGCTTCTAGGGACCACCTAGATAGTTGTGCTAGTTGTGTTTTCAGGGAACGAACTATTGAACAAGTTGAAGTACTATTGAATAATATATTGAGTAATGATAATGATTGGACTCTTCCTGAACCACCTCCTAAGCCAACTCTGAAGAAAAGAGGTATTCTATTTCTCAGTCCTGAAGATATGCAAGAGGCAAAGAAATCTATGAAAGAAAAAGGTATTAAAGCTGAAGATGTTAAGAATTTACCACCTATTGAAGAAATACACGGTCTCAATACCCCGACACAGGTAGTAGAGGTAAATTCTCTCTATAGATTTGATGAAGGTGATATTCCTTATAATAAATCTGCTAGTCAATGCTTGGATGAATTTGATAACTTTATTGATAAACAAGAAAACTTCAATGCATATGTTAGTAGACAGTTCAAACGAAATGCTTATATGCTTGAATGCTTGAGTGACTATATGTTTAGAACTGTTAATGATCTCAAGATTGTTAGTAAACATGCTTCTATGGTAAAAACCCAAGTAGAACAAGTTCTCAAGGCACAAAATGATTTGCTTAATGAGATGAATCACAAGATGAATGACCATGCTGTTAGAGTTATGATTAGAGGTGGTAAAATGACTCAGGAACCTTTGTATCCTGAGGGCCATCCTAAAAGAATCGAGCAAGACTCTCAAACAATTAATACTGATGCACCAAGTCCTTCTAGTAATAAAAAGAAAAAGAATGATGATGGTACTTTGCATGCCTCTAGTGAACCTGCCGTAGACACACCTGAGAATCCAAATGATATTTCTATTTCTGATGCTGAGACACAATCTGGTGATGAACATGAACCTAATAATAATGATAATGATGATGTTCATGTTGATGCTCAACCTAGTAAGGATAATGATGTGGAGATAGAACCTGATGTTGATCTTGATAACCCACAACCTAAGAATAAAAGATATGATAAGAGAGACTTCATTGCTAGAAAACATGGTAAAGAAAGAGAACCATGGGTTCAGAAACCCATGCCTTTTCCTCCTAAAGCTTCAAAGAATAAGGATGATGAAGAATTTGAGCGCTTTGTCGAAGTGCTTAGACCTGTCTTTTTGCGCTTGCGTTTGACTGATATTCTGAAAATGTCTCCTTATGCTAAGTATATGAAAGATATTGTTATTAATAAAAGAAAGATACCAGAAGCTGAAATTTCCACCATGCTTGTTAATTATACATTTAAGGGTGGAATACCAAAGAAACTAGGAGATCCAGGAATACCAACTATACCATGCTCCATTAAAAGAAACTATGTTAGAACTCCTTTATGTGACTTAGGAGCCGGTGTTAGTGTTATGCCTTTCTCTTTATACCGTAGACTTGATTTGAATAAGTTGACACCAACTGAAATCTCTTTGCAAATGGCTGATAAATCAACTGCTATACCCATCGGTATTTGTGAGGATGTGCTTGACGTCGTAGTTGCAAATGTTACTATCTTAACGGACTTTGTTATTCTTGATATACCCAAGGACGACAGTATGTCGATCATCCTTGGTAGACCCTTTTTGAATACTGCAGGGGCTGTTATTGATTGCAACAAGGGCAATGTCACTTTTCATGTTAATGGTAATGAGCATACGGTACACTTTCCGAAGAAACAACCTCGAGTGAATAGTATCAATTCTATTGGAAAAATTTCAACAATTACTATTGGAGGTTTTGAATTCCTTATTCCTAGTGTCAAAAAGAAATATGATATTATTATTGTTGGGGACATGCATATCCCTGTTCAGGTAACCTAGTGTTATACGAAGATTCTCCGGTTTCATGTCATTCGGAAGAAGTTTGTTAATAAGACTTGATCAACCTTATTAATGGATTCCTTTTGACGGGCATGAGATGGATGAAGTTAGTAAACACAACCTTCTGTACCCACTTTTTACTTTCTGTTATTTAAAATAAATAAAGTAGAAATGCTATTATTTTACTGTTTTCTGAATTATCCGTGCAATAAAAAATGACCAGAAAATAAAAGTCCTCCAAATGCCCTGAAAATTTAGTATGATTTTTTATGCAATATTTTAGAATTTTTGGCACTGAACGCAGCACCTGTGAGCCACAAGCCCACAGGGCACACCTAGGTGGCTTGTGGGGCCCACGTAGGTCCCCTCACTTATTCCAGCCACCCATCCACTTTGTCTTCCTCCAGAAAAATCACACCATTGCTCAAACCCGTGTTCTTGCTCATCTTGCTGCCATTTTCGATCTCCTTACTCGGAGCTCCATTTCCGAAACTGTTTTGGGGGATTGTTCTTCGGTATGTGACTCCTCCACTGGTCCAATTAGTTTTTGTTCTAGAGCTTTATATATTGCAAATTTTTGCTGCTGTGGTGACCATGTTCTTAAGCTTGCATGTCAAATTTATATGGTTCAAAGTAGTTTTGTTGCATGATATAGCCTCTAGACACTTGTGGGAGTAGTTGCTATCAATTTTGTTGAGTTTTTTCACTTTTATTTTGAGTCACTAAAAATTTTAGAAATTTTTCAGAGGAAGAAAATGTTTAGGAAAGTGTTCCAAGGTGGTTCCTCGAAGAAGAAATCCCCAAGGCCCGCGATACGTGAGACGGCCCTTGAACCACCGCGGGAAGCTCTAGTGTGACCTTGCGAATGGCCATCGGATCACTTCATGACTCGTGCAGGGTTCAAGGAAGAATTTGATATGTACGTGCACAATGCCGGCCTGACGGACTTCTTGTCAGATAAGTGCATGTAGTACTACAATCTTACTAATTCCTTTGTGCAGAGATTTGAGTATTCACTCCATCGCAATACACATTCTGTTTTATTTGATCTCTATTATAAATCATTCCGCATGGACCTTGAAGATTTTAATGATGCATGCAAAATTTCGCAATGGGGCACTTACACTGAGCCTTGTAGGTCGAATTGTGTTGATTTCCTTGCTAGCATTACTGTGGGTGAAACCAGAACCATAACACAGGCAACTATAGGGAGCATTCACTTCCCTGCATTACATTATTTTGCTCTCTTCATTGGTAGATGCATTAATGGTAAACATGACCATAGCCACCTTTGTGCTCTTGATCTGAGCATTCTTAAGAGTACCATAATGAACGATAAACAATTTAACTTGGGAGCTATCATTGCACTTCGGTTACATAATAATGCCTTAGTTGGAGACTTCTTTGGTGGAATTTATGCCACTGGTTTAGCTCATTATCTCGGGGTACCTATAAGAGAAAACGATATTCAGTTACCACCTGCTTACCTTGATTATGATGCTATGGAACGTTTCCAATTTCTTGAGAGGGGCGAACAGCATCTCCAATATAGACTAATCTTTGACAGGCAGCGCGTCATCTATGTTACGCTTCCTACTCCTACCTTCTTTGACTTTCAGGGAAAAGGGAGATATTTCATACTTAGAGAGGAGGCAGATGAGTACAAGAGGGCGAGGGAGACCGCTCGCCTCCACGAGGCAGCCCTTCAAGCGGTAGCGGCAACAACCCAGTACAACCCCAACTACGATTTCGGATATCATCCTGGCCAGCCGTTGCCCTAGACCAACTTAGGCCAAAAGCCTAAACTTGGGGGAGTACGTATCTCTCACCGACATTATATTCATGCATCACATATTCATTCTAGTTGTCGGTGTTCTTCCTGTTTCATTGTATTATCCATGTTAGTTTATTTTTCTTGCTTTCTTCTTGTGTGTTTGAAAAACTTTTATAAAATCCAAAAATATTTCTCGCTTCTTTTTAGTTTTTCTTTCTAGTTTAATTAGTTGTAGTATTAAAAGAAAACCCAAAAAGATTTCTCGTTCTTCTTTTGCTTGTTGGGAGCTTTCCCGTGTAAATAGTTTTTCTCGTTTCTGTTCTACTTCCTTAAGAAAAACAAAAACTCCAAAAATATTTCAGTGTGTTTCTTTGAAATTCTTTTCTTTTCTTTGGGTCGTAAGGAGGAGACCACGATGAAAATGTTGAGTGGCTCTCATTATTGTTGATCTAACAAATAGCCCATATTACCTTGTCTTCTCCTTTGAATGAATGTTTGCAGATTCCAGCTTAGTCCAATGCACGTGCACTCTTATTATTATTCACATCATTCGGTCATGCAAGTGAAAGGCAATAATGATGATATTTGATGAAATGACTAAGATGAGGAAAAGCTGATATGAACTCGACCTATTTTGTTTTTGTAAATATGAGTAGCTCATCGTTCCTGATTTAGCCCATTATTAATGAAACATGTTTGCAATGACAATTAGAGACTATAGTTACTCATTCCATGCTTAATTAGCTAGGAGTGGATAATGGTTTATCTTGCATGCCAACATGCTTTTAAAATGGTTATGATGTAGTATGATAGGATGGAATCCTCCTTTGAATGATTCAAGTGGCTTGACTTGGCACATGTTCACGCATGTAGTTGAAATCAAAATCAACATAGCCTCCATGATATTTATGTTCATGGTGATTTATATCCTACTCATGCTTGCATTCAATGTCAATTAACCTCAATGCATGTTTATGACCGTTGTCGCTCTCTAGTTGGTCGCCCCTCAATCTTTTTGCTAAGCCTTCACTTGTACTAAGCGGGAATACTGCTTGTGCATCCACTTCCTTAAACCCAAAGTTGTTCCATATGAGTCCACCATACCTACCTATATGCGGTATTTACCTGCCGTTCTAAGTAAATTTCCATGTGCCAAACTCTAAACCTTCAAATAATAATCTGTTTTGTATGCCCGAATCGCTCATGTAGCGACTGGGCGCTGTCAGTATTTTCCATGCTAGGTGGGTTATTCTCACGATGGGTGTTTATTCACTCGTCATTCATGAGAAAGTGGCTGGTAATTGGGATGCCCAGTTCCAAGATCAAAATCAAATCAAAATATAATAATTAAACAAAACTCCCCCAGGACTGTTGTTGGTATGGACGGTACCCGTGGATTCGACTAGCCGTGGAGTGTGATTGTTGGTCGAGGGGAAGTAAAAAAACTTTACCATTTTGTTTGGGAACCGCCTATAATGTATCTAGCATGGAAGATAGTGAGATCTCTTGGTTGTTATGTTGACAATGAAAGCATACCGCTCAAAATTATATTCATCTCTGTTTTAAAAGCTTCGAGCTCTGGCACCTCTGCAAATCCCTGCTTCCCTCTGCAAAGGGCTTATCTATTTACTTTTATTATTGAGTCATCATCTTCTTATTAAAAGCACCAGCTGGAGAGCACTATTTTCATTTATATTCTTTGTATTTAATTGATGTTGAGCATGACTGGATCTCTTTTGCCATGAATTATAATGTCTAGTCAGTCCTTGATCTTCAGGGGTGCTCTGCATTTATGTTTTGCGGTCTCAGAAAGGGCTAGCGAGATACCATTTTGTCATATTATATCATGATTGTTTTGAAAAAGTGTTGTCATCTGAGATATCTCATTATTACTCGTTAGTTTGTTATGCCATTGATATGAGTAAATGTGAGACCTAAGTGTTATTGTGAATATGGTTAGTCCATAATCTTTGCTGAAAACCTGAACATTGGCTAGACATATTTGCAACAACAAGATCAAATAGAGTTTGCAAAAGTTTTTCTTTGTCACTTTCAGTTTGTCACCTGAATTGCTTGAGGACAAGCAATGGGTTAAGTTTGGGGGAGTTGATACGTCTACATCGTATCTACTTTTCCAAACTCTTTTGCCCTTGTTTTGGACTCTAATTTGCATGATTTGAATGGAACTAACCCGGACTGACGTTGTTTTCAGTAGAATTGCCATGGTGTTATTTTTGTGTAGAAATAAAAGTTCTCAGATTGACCTGAAAATTTACGGAGAATTTTTGTGGAATATATAAAAAATACTGGCGGAAAAAGATACCAGAGGGGGGCCACCCAGAGGCCACAAGCCCTGGGGGCGCGCCTACCCCCCCCCCCCCCAGGGCGCGCCTCCCAGGCCTGTGGGGCCCCTGGACCGCCTACAACCCTAACTCCAACTCCATATATACCTATTAACAGAGAAAAAAAATCAGAGAGAAGGATTCATCACGTTTCACGATACAGAGCCGCCGCCACCTCCTGTTCTTCATCGGGAGGGCTGATCTGGAGTCCATTCGGGGCTCTGGAGGGTCGAATCCGTCGCCATCATCATCACCAACCTTCCTCCATCGCCAATTCCATGATGCTCACCGCCGGGAGTGAGTAATTCCTTCGTATGCTTGCTGGACGGTGATGGGTTGGATGAGATTTATCATGTAATCGAGTTAGTTTTGTTAGGGTTTGATCCCTAGTATCCACTATGTTCTGAGATTGATGTTGCTATGACTTTGCTGGGCTTAATGCTTGTCACTAGGACCCGAGTGCCATGATTTCAGGTTTGAACCTATTATGTTTTCATGAATATATGTGTGTTCTTGATCCTATCTTGCAAGTTGTAGACACCTATTATGAGTTATGATCTGCATACCCCAAGGTGACAATAATTGGGATTCTTTCCGGTGATTACCGTAGTTTGAGGAGTTCATGTATTCACTAAGTGCTAATGCTTTGTTCCGGTTCTCTAGTAAAAGGAGGCCTTAATATCCCTTAGTTTCCTTATGGACCCCGCTGCCACGGGAGGGTAGGACAAAAGATGTCATGCAAGTTCTTTTCCATAAGCACGTATGACTATATACGGAATACATGCCTACATTATATTGATGAATTAGAGATAGTTTTGTGTCACCCTAGGTTATGACTGCTACATGATGAATATTATCCAACACAATTATCATTGCCGATCCAATGCCTACGAGCTTTTCACATATTGATCTTTGCTAAGTTACTTTTGTCGTGCTGCTGTTACAATCACTACAAAACTACTACTGTTACTGTTACCACTGTTACTATTACTTCCATACTACTTTGCTACTAAAAACTTTGCTGCAGATATTAAGTCTTTCAGGTGTGGTTCAATTGACAACTCAACTGCTAATACTCGCGAATATTCTTTGGCTCCCCTTGTGTCGAATCAATAAATTTGGGTTGAATACTCTACCCTCAAAAACTGTTGCGATCCCCTATACTTGTGGGTTATCAACAGCTTATTTCCATTCTTCAAAACATGTACGGAAAGTAGTAGACAAAACCTACTACAGTTATGGGTCTGAGCTAACTTGCGATGAGATAAATCATTTTGTTTCATGGATTAATGATGTTGAGACTTTTAAGATGAATTATCATATCCCTCCAAGTTATTCTCAATACGCGCCACTAGTCCACGTGTTGAACTACGGTAACATACATCGAGATATCATGGTAAGATTTTTCCTATTATGTCACCGGTGCATTTTTTGCATATATTTTTCTTAAGCTAAACTACATTTTGCTAATTAAGTATGTTATTATGATGTTCTTCAACAGAAACTCCCGACGGACTGTATACCTAGTCTTATGCAAATGAAAGGTGACATGAGAATTGTTAGCTTACGGCCAGGTTAGCCTACGATTCACTGCAGTGCATACACGATTCATCGAACAGATGTCATCCTCACAATCAAAGACTGGAGAAAAGTTTTGAATGATCAGAGAGAACTACTTGGGGGCAATATCAAGCGCAGCCCACAAATGGGAGACAGGTTCATATGTATTCTCCATAATGGAGAATCAGGGTTTTACCTGTTTTATGCTATTTTACCTTCAAGAGAGTAGCAGGTCTTAGGTACTTATGTGCTACGTTTGTTGGGGAATGTTGCATGTAAAACAAAAAACTTTCTACGCACACGCAAGATCTATCCATGGAGATGCATAGCTACGAGAGGGGAGAGTATGTCTGTGTACCCTCATAGACCGTAAAACGGAAGCGTTTATCGACGCGGTTGATGTAGTCGAACACCTTCGCGATTGAGAACCCACAAGTATAGGGGATCATATGTAGCATTTTTTGATAAATAAGAGTGTCAAACCCAACGAGGAGCTAAAGGCAGAACAAATATTCCCTCAAGTTCTATCGACCACCGATACAACTCTACGCACACTTAACGTTTGCTTTGCCTAGAACAAGTATAAAACTATTTGGTAGGTGAAAGGATAAGTTTGCAAGAATAAAACTAGAAGTACTTTGCGAGAATAAAACTATGAATAAAATGCAAGACAATAAAAGTAGATAGGTTTTGTCAACCAGAAAGTCATTTGTCCCTAGGCAATTGATAACTAGACCGGTAATCATTCTTGCAATTTTACATGAGGGAGAGGCATGAGCTAACATACTTTCTCTACTTGGATCACATGCACTTATGATTGGAACTCTAGCAAGCATCCGCAACTACCAAAGATCATTAAGGTCGTAAAACCCAACCATAGCATTAAGTATCAAGTCCTCTTTATCCGATACGCAATGACCCCCAAACTCGGGTATGTGTATTCTGTCACTCACACCACCCACCATAAGCGAACCATTAACGTATTGCAACACCCTACAATGGGGATCCCACCGTTTGTGCGACATGGAGGGCACCATAGGACAGCACCAAAATAAAATATAAAACTCAAACCAATCATGATCATCTATCAACCCATAGGACAAAACGGATCTACTCAAACATCATAGGATAACCACATATCATTGGGAAATAATATATAGTGTTGCGCACCATGTTTAAGTAGAGATTACAGTGGGGAAGAGAGGTGTTACACTGCTGCATAGAGGGGGAGAAAGTCGGTGTTGACGGTAGCAAGATTGTTGATGTAGATCGCCGTCACGATCCTTGCCCCGGCGGCACTCCGACGCCACAGGGAGAGAGGGGCAGAGAGCCCCCCTCCTTCTTCTTCTTCCTTGGCCTCCCCCCTAGATGGGAGGAGAGTTCCCCCTCTAGTCCATGGCCTCCATGGCGGCGGAGGGGCAGGAGCCCCTCCTAGATTGGATCTATCTCTCTGTCCTCTTCTGTTTCGCGTTCCTTTTTTCTGGCCGAAAACCATTTCTTATATTCCCGGAGATCCGTAACTCCGATTACGCTGAGATTTCAACACGATTTTTTTCGGATATAAGCTTCCTTGCGCCCGAAGTAGAGCTCCAACCAACGTACGAGGTGAGCACAACCCACCACCGCGCGCCTGGCCCCTGGGGCGCGCCCTGGTGTATCTTGGGGGCTGTGGGCCCCCGTTTGCGTTGATACCAAGTCCCAAAAATCACATATATTCCAAAATAAGTCTCCGTAAATTTTTATCGCGTTTGGACTTCGTTTGATATGGATATTCTGCGAAACAAAAAACATGAAACAAACAGGAACTAGCACTGGGCACTGGATCAATAGGTTAGTCCAATAAATCATATAAAATGTTGCCAAAAGTATGTGAAAGTTGTATAATATTGGCATGAAACAATCAAAAATTATAGATACGACGGAGACGTATCAGCATCCCCAAGCTTAATTCCTGCTCATCCTCGAGTAGGTAAATGATAAAAAAGATAATTTTTGATGTGGAATGCTACCTAGCATAAACTTGATCATATGTCTAATCATGGCATGAATATTAAGACATAAGTGATTCAAAGCAATAGTCTATAATTTGACATAAAGACATCAATACTCAGTCATCCCAACAAACAATCATGTCTTTCAAAATATCAATGCTAAAGAAAGCTATCCTACAAAATCATATAGTCTTGTCATGCTCTGTCTTCTTAACACAAAGTATTTATCATGCATAACCCCGATGACAAGCCGAGCAATTGGTTCATACTTTTTAACACGCTTCAGCTTTTTCAACCCTCACGCAATACATGAGCGCAAGCCATGGATATAGCACTATGGGTGGAATAGAGTATGATGATAGGGGTAAATATAGAGAAGACAAAAAAGTAAGAAAGTCTCACATCGACGCGGCTAACCAACGGGCTATGGAGATGCCCATCAATTGATATCAATGTGAGGAGTAGGGATTGCCATGCAACGAATGCACTAAGAGCTATAAGTGTATGAAATCTCAACATGAAAACTAAGTGGGTGTGCATCTAAATCTACAATGAAAAATTCCCACTAGTATATGAAAGTGAAAACATAAGAGACTCTCTATATGAAAAAAATGGTGCTACTTTGAAGCACAAGTGTGGAATTAGCATGCCGCTTCTCTCTTTGTCTTTTTCTTTTCTTTTCTTTTCTTCTTTTTTTCTTTTTCTTTTTTTTCTTTTTTTTCTTTTTCTTTTTTTTCTTTTTCTTTTTTCTCTCACTTTTTGTCCGGAGTCTCATCCCGACTTGTGGGGGAATCATAGTCTCCATCATCCTTTCCTCACTGGGACAATGCTCTAATAATGAATAATGATGATCATCACACTTCTATTTACTTACAACTCAATATTACAACTCGATACTTAGAACAAAGTATGACTCTATATGAATGCCTCTGGCAGTGTACCAGGATGTGCAATGATCTAGCATAACAACAATATCAAAAAACGGACAAGCCATGGAAATATCATGCTAGCTATCTTACGATCATGCAAAGCAATATGACAATGAGTGCTCAAGTCATCAAAACGGAAGCGGTGGAAGTTGCATGGCAATATATCTCGTAATGGCTATGCATGGAAGGGCCATAATAGGTAGGTATGGTGGCTGTTTTGAGGAAGATATAATAAGGCTTATGTGTGATAGAGCGTATCATATCACGGTGTTTGGATGCACCTGCGAAGTTTGCACCACATCTCGAGGTGAGAAAGGGCAATGCACGGTACCGTAGAGGCTAGCAAATTGCGGAAAGGTAAGAGTGCGTATAATCCATGGACTCACATTAGTCATAAAGAACTCATATACTTATTGCAAAAGTTTATTAGCCCTCGAAGCAAAGTACTACTACGCATGCCCCTAGGGGGATAGATTGGTAGGAAAAGACTATCGCTCGTCCCCGACCGCCACTCATAAGGAAGACAATCAATAATAAATCATGCTCCAACTTCATAGCATAACGAGAGACTATACGTGCATGCTTCGGGAATCACAAACCTTAACACCAATGTTCTTACTAACCACAACCATTTACTAGTACCTCCCACATTATCATCTCTATATCGCAAAACTATTGCAAGGAATCAAACATATCATATTCAGTGATCCATAAGTTTTATGTAGGATTTTATGACTAACCATACAAATGACCAATTTCTGTTAACTCTCTAAATAGATATAAGTGAAGCATGAGAGTTTAATTCTTTCTTAAAAAGACCATGCTCTAATAAGTATATGTGAAGCAAGAGATCATTCTTCAAATAACGGTTTTCCATGTGAAGAGAAACAGGCAATCCAAACTTCAAATGATATAAGTGAAACACATGAAGCATTCTATAAAGCCATACTCAAAAGATATAAGTGAAGTGCAATGATCATTCTATAAATCAACCATGGACTATCTCATACCATCATGGTGCAAAAAATAAAAATGAAAACTAAACACAAAAGACGCTCCAAGATTTACACATATCACATGAACGAAACGAAAACGAAAACATACTGATACTTGTTGAAGAAAGATGAGATGCCTTCCGGGGCATCCCCAAGCTTAGACGCTTGAGTCTCCTTGGATATTTACTTGGGGTTCCTTGGGCATACCCAAGCTTGAACTCTTGCCTCTCCTCCTTCTCCTCATATCGAGACCTCCTCGATCTTTGATCACTTCATCCACACAAAACTTAACAGAAAACTGATGAGATCCGTTAGTATAATAATGCAAATCACTACTTTAAGTACTGTTCAAAACCAATTCATATTTTGTTTTTGCATTGTATCTACTGTATTATAACTTTTCCATGGCTTATACTACCGATAAAAATCGATAGTTTCAGCAAAACAATGCATCAAAAACAGAATCTGTCTTAAACAGGATAGTCTGTAGTAATCTGAACATTCCCCATACTTATGTTACTCAAAAAATTCTGAAAATTTAGTACAAAATAAACAATTTGTATATCAATACTTTTCAAAAAGTTTCAGAAACTTTTGACATTCCAGTAAAAAAATTAAATTCATGCACTACAGCCAAAGTTTCTGTTTTTACACCGCACATACCAACAAGCAATCTAATCATCCTAAAGGCAAATCTTGGCACATTATTTTAATAATACAATGGATTTGTACAAGGGGATAATTATTTTTCTTGAAAAGTTTCTATAATTCAAGATTCACTAAGTTTCCATGGGCATGAACAAAGTTCAAGGCATGCTCCCGCTTCCACGGTGCTCGTCCTTCTCACTTTCACTTTTCCTTTTGTGAAGTTTTAGGTTCCCCTATATATATATATATATATATATATATATATATATATATATTTTAAACTTTATAAAAGCACTCAACAGAATAAAATGACTTTCTAAAATTTCCGGGTTGTCTCCCTGGCAGCGCTTTCTTTAAAGCCATTAAGCTAGGCATAAAGTGCTCAATTAATGGATCCACCCGGATCCCAAGGTATATCAAAGCCAATTTTAATTAACAATGATTTGGCATTTAGTGATGAGCACAAAGCAACATATATCATGCAATGATGAAGTCTAACTCTCCTCCTATGCATCGGCATGTCATAAAAGAATAATTCATGCACATCAAGTAAAGGCCAATACATAGCATAAGCAGCTTCTTGCAATTTTATCGTGTTGGAAACATAAAAAGGTGGAGATGTAGTTCCTCTCTCATAATAATTGTAACTAGAAGCAGCAAGCACATGCATATTATATTCATCAATATTATCATGTGCAACGGTAAAAGGCAACCCATCAATGTAATCCTTAATAAGTGCAAACTTCTCCAATATAGTGTATTTGGGAGAATTCAAAAAGATAATAGGACTATCATGTGTGGGTGCAATAGCAACAATTTAATTCTTAACATAAGGAACTATAGCAAGTTCATCTCTATAAGCATAATTCATATTGGCATCTTGGCCACAAGCATAGCCAGCATCAATTTCATCAAAAAGGTATATTTCAAAAGAATCAACGGGATCATAGCAATCATCCTTTGGTAAGAACGAAGGGACATTAAACAATATATGAGTTCAAGAGTTACTCTCATTAGAAGGTGGGCACGGGTGATCAATCCGCTCTTCCTCCGCTTGTTCTTTGCTCTCCTCATCATCTTTTTCATCCAATGAGCTCACAGTTTCATCAATTTCTTCTTCCATAGACTCCTGCAAAATATTAGTCTCTTCTTGGATAGTGGAGACATTCTCAATAAATACATCAATATCGTAATTGCATTTATAATTATCATAGCAATATTTAAGTATAGCAAAATTTACAGGTCTATAAACATCATCATCAAAAGCTTCATATTTTTCAAACAAAGATTCAATTTCATAAGCACCCTTAAAAGCAACAAATTCTTCTATTCGTTCCACATCATAGTAATCATATCTACCATTAGCATAAGAAGCTAAGGTTTCATTTTCATTAAATTTGCATGAAAAGGGAAGGCGTGGAGCCTTCATCCTAGAGCAACAAGTATAATCATATCTCAAGCATAAATTCTGAGCATACCAATGCAACATATCAATTTGATCCCATAAAAGTTTTCCTTTTTGAGTCAAGCGATAATCCCTAAAGTATTAAAGTTGATCCAACGTTACTCCCATTATCAAGTTGAATGGGGTTTTCTTAGGATTATCAAAGTAGTTTTTAATATTTTCACATAACGAGCGTCGAGGGTTTTAGGAGGTTCCCCATCTCCATGAGTAGCAAGTACCACTAATTTTTTTGGTGTTTCGTGTTCCATATCCATAACTAAAGATAGAGAACAACTAAGAACAGGAAATAAAAACTATTTAGTGATAAATCAAACAAGCACACACGAGAATATTCACCCCACGCTATTGCTCCCGGGCAACGGCGCCAGAAAAAGGTCTTGATAACCCACAAGTATAGGGGATCGTTTGTAGCCTTTTTTGATAAATAAGAGTGTCGAACCCAACGAGGAGCTAAAGGCAGAATAAATATTCCCTCAAGTTCTATCGACCACTGATACAACTCTACGCACACTTAATGTTTTCTTTACCTAGAACAAGTATAAAACTATTTGGTAGGTGAAAGGATAAGTTTGCAAGAATAAAACTAGAAGTACTTTGCGAGAATAAAACTACGAATAAAATGCAAGACAATAAAAGTAGATAGCTTTTGTCAACAAGAAAGCCATTTGTCCCTAGGCAATTGATAACTAGACCGGTAATCATTCTTGCAATTTTACATGAGGGAGAGGCATGAGCTAACATACTTTCTCTACTTGGATCATATGCACTTATGATTGGAACTCTAGCAAGCATCCGCAACTACTAAAGATCATTAAGGTCGTAAAACCCAACTATAGCATTAAGTATCAAGTCCTCTTTATCCAATACGCAATGACCCCCAAACTCGGGTCTATGTATTCTGTCACTCACGCCACCCACCATAAGCGAACCATTAACGTATTGCAACACCCTACAGCGGGGATCCCTCTGTTTGTGCGACACGGAGGGCACCGTAGGACAGCACCAAAATAAAATATACAATTCAAACCAATCATGATCATCTATCAACCCATAGGACAAAACGGATCTACTCAAACATCATAGGATAACCACATATCATTGGGAAATAATATATAGTGTTGAGCACCATGTTTAAGTAGAGATTACAGCGGGGAAGAGAGGTGTTACACCACTGCATAGAGGGGGAGAAATTTGGTGTTGACGGTAGCAAGATTGTTGATGTAGATCGCCGTCACAATCCTTGCCCCGGCGGCACTCCGGCGCCACCGGGAGAGAGGGGGAGAGAGCCCCCCTCCTTCTTCTTCTTCCTTGGCCTCCCCCCTAGATGGCAGGAGAGTTCCCCCTCTGGTCCATGGCCTCCATAGCGGCGGAGGGGCAGGAGCCCCTCCTAGATTGGATCTATCTCTTTGTCCTCTTCTATTTCGCGTTCCTTTTTTCTAGCCAAAAACCGTTTCTTATATTCCCGGAGATCCGTAACTCCGATTGCGCTGAGATTTTAACACGGTTTTTTTCCGGATATAAGCTTCCTTGCGCCTGAAGTAGTGCTTGAACCGATGTACGAGGTGAGCACAACCCACCACCGTGCGCCTGGCCCCTGGGGCACGCCCTAGTGTATCTTGGGGGCTGTGGGCCCCCATTTGCGTTGATTCCAAGTCCCAAAAATCACATATATTCTAAAATAATTTCTGTAAATTTTTATCGCATTTGGACTTCGTTTGATATGGATATTCTGCGAAACAAAAAACATGCAACAAACAGGAACTGGCACTGGGCACTGGATCAATAGGTTAGTCCAATAAATCATATAAATGTTGCCAAAAGTATGTGAAAATTGTATAATATTGGCATGAAACAATCAAAAATTATTGATACGATGCAGACGTATCAGCGATCCAACCGATCAAGTACCGAATGTACGGCACCTCCCCGTTCAGCACACGTTCAGCTCGATGACGTCCTCGCCTTCTTGATCCAGCAAGACGGGCAATGGGAGGAAGGAAAGGGGGGCCGGCTGCCTTAGGGCGCCTCCCCCTTCCTTCCCTCCCCCCTTGGTGCGTGGGCAGGGGGTGGAGGGGCGCGACAGCCCCCTTGTGGGCTGGTGTACACTCCCCCCTTGGCCCATAAGGCCCAATAACCTCTCGGGGCCTCCCGGAACCCCTTCCGCACTCCGATGAATACCCGGTACATCCCGAAACCTTTCCGGTGACCAAATAGCATCGTCCTATATATCAATCTTTACCTCCGGACCATTCCGGAGCTCCTCGTCATGTTCGTGATCTCATTCGGGACTCCGGGCAACATTCGGTCATCAACTCACATAACTCTTCTAATACTATATCGTCAATGAACGTTAAGCGTGCGGACCATACGGGTTCGAGAATGATGTAGACATGACTGAGACACCTCTCTGGTCAATAACCAATAGCGGGACCTGGATGCCCATATTGGTTCCTACATATTCTACGAAGATCTTTATCGGTCGAACCTTTATGACAACATACGTAATTCCCTTTGTCTGTCGGTATGTTACTTGCCCGAGATTTGATCGTTGGTATCTTCATACCTAGTTCAATCTCATTACTGGCAAGTCTCTTTACTCATTTCGTAATACGTTATCTTGTAACTAACTCCTTAGTCACTTTGCTTGCAAGCTTCTTGTGATGTGTATTACCGAGAGGGCCCAGAGATACCTCTCTGATACATGGAGTGATAAATCCCAATCTTGATCCATGCCAACTCAACAGACACCTTCGGAGATACCTGTAGAGCATCTTTATGATCACCCATTTACATTGTGACGTTTGATAGCACACAAGGTATTCCTCCGGTGTCCGGGAGTTGCATGATCACCCATTTAGTTGATGATGATGTATGAGTTCTTATATGAATATGATGATGAGTTATTATGATCATGTTGAGTTATTATATCATTGGTGGGAGAAACAAGGATTAGATTCATGTGACCAAAAGTTGGATTAGTGACGACTAATCCAACTTTTGGTCACATGAATCTAATCCTTGTTTCCTCCACCTAATGATATAATAACTCAACATGATCATAATGATATAACAATCCCTTAATTGCTACTGTATCAAAATTTGTATAATGATGAACAAATACAAAGGAAATATGCAGCAAAAAAAATTCAGAAACTAATAGCAGTAGTGAGGGTTGTGATTTTAGCAGCAGCGAGCTCTTACCAGCAGCGCGTCTTACTAACAAACGCTACTACTACCTACATATATCAGTAGCGCGGGCAAAACGCGCTACTGCTAAATGTTAGCTGTAGCGCCGTAGCGGTAGCGCGGCACCCCGCGCTACTGATAGGCCTTAGACCCGTGCTACTACTAGGCTTTTCCCTAGTAGTGACGGGAGGAGGTTAGGTTCTCCCCATTTTTTATGAATTGTTCCTAGTTACCTAATCATAACCAAAGTATACTTTCACATTGTTCATTTTTTCAATTATTTTTCGAAAATGGGTTCACATAAGGAAATACATAATCGATAAGCCGTGCGACCATAGAATTCTTAGTTGAAAAGGCATGCCTTAAGTTTCATCGAAAAATCTGTATATTGTTCATGAAGGGGTGGATCATACTCACCACTTTGTGCATATAAGTAAGTGTCCGTCGGTATGAGGGCATTTCACATGTATTTGCGTTAAAGTAGTATTTTTACTCTTGAACGCCATAATATTGTACTTTCTTTTCTATCAATGAGATAACATACTTGAAGACTACATCTATGTGTGCAAAAAAATTAACAGTAGAAGTATCAAATAGATGTTCGTCAACAAAATTACGAAAACAACAAGATTAACCACCGCATGACTCACCTTTGTGGTGTTGAGAAGTTTTTGGATGGGTTCTTTTAGCGCCTTTTCAACGCTTTTTCACTTGCACCATCAGACTTAAACTTGGCCGCTATATTTCGCATTCATCTTTGACTTCTTTTACTCTATTTTCTATAGCAAAACACATATAATATCTACACTTGCGGCTACTATTTACATTTGTGGTACCAAGTTAGCACTAGTAGTGCGTGAGGAAGTCTTGTTTTCTAGTGCTATTAGGTTGGTAGGCATATTATGCTTTGAAATTGTTAATGCCATTGAGGTAATTTTTCCTTGTTATGTTTATCATCATATTCACACCATTGGCATGTTCCTTGTAGGCCCATACTATCATGTTGGATGGTTTCATGATGATTGTTGTTTGTTCCGTCCTTAAGTTGATGGACATTTTTTGTCTCTGACGTTTTAGGATTTCATGCAAGGCGGTAGTAATAAATCAACGATCAACACACAACGCTGAATTAAAAAATGATAACACAGCAAGATTCGTACATATAGGCATATCATCACATCAGGTATGAGAGTGATTTGTTTCTCTATCGTACATATGTTTTTTTGTTGTCATAAAAATATTTCACATATGCTTTGTGTTGAGACTACCCCTCTTGTAATTCCATCTACACCTACACCATAGTGTGCCTTGTGGCTTGTACACGTGCAATATTATCATTGGCAACCTGTATGAAGCATTATAGCATTGTTGGCTAAATGCAAAAAATTATATAAACATACTTCCCATTTGAAAACCACTTCCTATGTTGGGTTAACTTGACATGACCACGACTATTGTAGTCATAACCATCTCTCTTATAAGTCGTATCATCCCAGTTTGTCATAATTGGGTATGTAGAGGAGGCATAACTTTCCGAACCACTACTTGGGCGGACATTGGCTCAATAACAATAATGCATGAGTACACTAGAAAGATGTCACAAGAAATCTCATATATGTTAAGCTGGTAGATAAAGGAATCATGTCATCACACCTCCAGAGAAGTTCTCATTTGTCCACCCTTTTGACATTTTATTCTTTTACAAGACTAGAAATTAGATATAGTATTGTGAAAGAAATTCAAATAATGTTTTTCTCTCGGGATACATTGTGTACAAGAGCATATTCTTCTCGTGGCATGGCACGTACATAGTTGAAACTAGCACTATATCAATAAGTACTAAAAGGACCCTTCTAGTAAAATCATTCGGTTGATTGATCACTATCATCTTTGTCTTAGGACTAACAAATTAGGACGTATCGATTTGCACCGAGTTAAAAGGGTGACCAAGGTATTGATACTAGGTAATAACTTCAACATTCTCGGCTAAAAGTGTTACTTCTTCCGGTCTTATGTTGCGCATTTTCTAATCAAGGTCCAATGTTGCTATGATATAGCTTAGTAACTCTGGACTCATGTTCACGCTTTGAACTTTGAGGAAAAAAACTAATCCACTTTCTCCTTATATTATCAATATGCTTACACATGCAAAAAATAGCATGCGCAATTAACTTACGATTACCATGTTTGCCATCTCACATGGCCATCGATGATATATCTTTTCTGGATAAGGTTATTTTTTCAGAACTAAAAGCGTGAAGATGCCTCCATAGTTACTAAAGTATATCAACAAAATTTGACTTGATTGTAAAGTATCCAACATAAGAATGGAAGTATTAACTCTTTTGCCTGAGGATGTTGACGCTATTTTTTAATCTTTAGAACCATGGACACCCTTTCAGCTCACGGTAAATTGATATGTCAAATGATGTGTCATCCAAATTTGTTAATCACTAGATAAAGATGATATTGATTGATGATATAATACCAAACGTCGAGATATCTGACAACGATAATGATGATTTTATAAGGATGATCCATTTAGTACCTCTTGATATAGTGGTAATGCAGGTTTCAACTACTAATGTACCACAAGACTATTTTGCTAATTTAGACGGTGTACCTCAAGCAAAGAACATTATCTGAATTTCTGTCACCCTAGAATATATAATTTCCAATCTTTTAAAGAAGAAAATGAAAGGTCAAAAGGCATGGCCAAATGACAATTTAGCTCTTCTACGGTATGGTGACATGATTCCTTTATCTATTAGTTTCACATATAATGGATATTTACATGTGGTTTTATTTTGCTCATACAATATTGTTATTAGGAAAAGGTCCAACCAATTAGTGGTTAAAAAAGTTGTGCACTACATACCCGCTTATGCCAAACTGGGATGGAACGGCCATTTATGATAGGTGGGTGGTTGTGACTTGTATAGTAGTCGTGATTATGGCAAGATAACCTACTTTATGGAATTGTTGTCAACATGGAAGCATGTTTACATATCATATCATTTTCTGTTCGAATGGTAATGGTACACTGCCTCTTCATTCAAATTGTCAACTAAATTTTCTCACACCATGAGGATTACCTAAGGGTGCAAGTGAGACGGGTTGCAGTCATCCCGTAGTCCCGCAATCTTATCCGCAAACAATGTGTGGGCTATGCGGCAGATAACGATGCGGAATATGCGGGTTAAGCGGGAGCCGCTAGCCCACATAATCTTTGTTTTGCCTCGCTAATACACATGGTCAGCCGTTGCTCTCATCGGCCAAGCAGCCAGCGCCACCCACACCTCGCTGCTCTCCCCATCCTCGCACACTCAGGAGATGAGCCTGGAGTCGTGGATGACTGGCACAACCCTCCCATGAACTCGCACATTCGATGGTCTGCATGTTCAGGTGGTTCGTGGGCTCATCCAGCAGCAGCACGTGCGGTTCCTCCTGTGCCATGGAGGGCAGCACCATGCATGCGCCTTCTTCCCTCCGGAGACACAGTTGATAGGCGTCAGATGGCTTTCGCTCAGCAGCCCAAACTCTTCTAGCGCGGTATGGGCCTCCGTCTCATCACCATCCAGGCCCACGAACCACTGAGAGTACTGCCATGCCCGGAGCTTGTGGTGCGCCCTCAGCTTGACTTGGGTCGGGGAGAGCTCACTCGAGAGTGGCTTGAGCAGGGTGGATTTGCCTGCCTCATTGGGACCAAAGATGGCGGCTCGTAGGAGTGGATTAATGAGTTGCCCGGCTAATTAAGGCTCGGCTCGTTAAGCTAACAAGCAAAAACATGTTCATCTTTGTTCGTTTAAAGCTCGTTAAACTCTGGTGCACTTGCGAGTGCTGAGTAACGGACTATGATGTGTTAAAGCCTGCATCATGAGACTGCGATTCTAAAAAAGATCATGAGTATGGGTATAATTTTTACAAAGGAAGATCCTGACTACAGGAAGATCCTGTGGGTTGGGTGGATCGATTAGATTGACTAGATGGGTTGAGATACCAAGAAAATATATATGATCGAAATATGTGTTGTGGTGTACTAATGAACTTAACTAGCTGCGCATGAAACTCGTTAGCTCATTTATTAAGCTCATTAAATTTAACAAGTTGAGACCAGTGATTAGCTCCGTTCGTTAAAAAGCTAGCTACGAGCTTAATAACTGAGCTATCGAGCACTCATTAAGCTCATGAGCTACGAGCTTTTGGTCCAGCCGTGGGTTCTCATGTATACATCAACGTTGGGGCCGGACATCATAGTCTGGGTTCCTGAACCCTGTGTCCGTAAGCTGGAGGAGCGGCCACCGTCAGGGCAGCTCGTTGGGCGTCCGGAAGTGGAATGGAAACTACTCCCTCTGTTTCTAAATATATGTCTTTTTAGAGATATAGACATACTTTAGAGTGTAGATTCACTCATTTTGCTCCGTATGTAGTTCGTATTGGAATCTCTGAAAATACTTATATTTAGAAACAGATGGAGTAGATTCTAATGCACACATACAACATCTTATGAGATTCTAATGCAAACTGGGTTAGCTATGCGGCCATGAAGTGGAATCCAAGGGGGGGGCCCGCAATTGGCGGCACCTATGGTTTCTGATTTCCCCCCAAATCATGTTTTTGCGGGATGGTCTTTGCATGATTGCGGGCAGAACTCATCCCTTGCACCTTTAGAGCGAGGGGATGGTTGCGGCGGAGGCCACCACCATGACCATGGCGAAGACGAGGAACACCATATGGTGTCCTATAGTGGTGAGGACCATAGTTCATGTCCAGGCGGAGCCGACAGCGATGGCCGAAGTTTCGGCAATGAGCAACGGCCAGGCTGAAGGTCCGGCGTGGAAAATGGAAGCCTCGATGTTCCCTGGCCACAAAGCGAGCAAAAGCAAGTTCCGGCAGAGAACCAATCACTTCTCACCTTTCTTCTCTCCTGTAGCTTATTCGCTTTGATTCGAGCAGTGCATGATAAAGTGAAGATAAACATAGAAAGATAGAAGTGAATGGAGCAATTTTTCATTGATAATGACTGCAGGTATTTATATCACCTGAACAATCGTGAGTAAATGTTGGTTACAATCTTTGCATGGATTGGAAACGATGTATTGTCGTTTGCAAGTACATAGCGTTTGAACAATGCTAAGATCTACAGAATAATCTAGCAGTTAATATCTTAGCATTATCAAACATTGTGTACCTACAAAGGACATTACGACGTTTCCAATTCACGCAAACATTGTAACCCACATATACTCGTGACTGTTCAGGCGATATAAATGCATGCAGTCATTATCAATGAAAATTTTCTCCATTAACTTCAATCTTTCTCTTCATGTCATCATGCACTGTTTGAACGAGAGCGAATAGGCCACCATAGAGAAGAAAGGTGAGAAGCGATGGGTTCTCTGCTGGAAGTTGCTTTTGCTTTTGCTCGCTTTGTGGTCAGGGTGCATCGAGGCTTTTGTTTTCCTCACTCGACCTTCGGTCTGGCCGCTGATCGTCACTGAAATTTCGGTCGGCGTTGTCGGCGTCGTGGAGGCCGGGTATATGTTCATTGTGTATGTATCCTCATTATGCTTAAATTTGAGTCAATAGAAGCCACCCTTTATCGAAGAAAGTTGGAGGTGACCGAAAATTTCATTATTTCAAGGGTGATTATCATCCATCCAGATATATTGTTGCGACAGACTGTCGACTTCCTAACTGAATGTTACAGATGCTCATGGGAGACTAATATACTGAGTATAAAGAAGCAATATATTTCATTTTTTAAATAAGCGTATGTATAAAAAACTACCTTTTTTTACCAACTCATTGTTGGCGAACAAGACTGTTTACATCGTAATTGAATGGAATGATTTCTCAAGGAAAACTAAAGCAAATAGAAAGCACCTGGTTTTCCTGTATGAAATGTGCATATAACTATTCACTTTTTTTACTGGCTCATTGAACCAGCTGATGTTTCTAAATTTCCTGACATGCTTCATTGGAAGTATTTCTTTTCAAGAACAGGATAATGGGCATAACATAAACAAGAAACATTTGCAATTCATATTTCTGAATCACGAAATATTCGTCTTTGATATTAGATACTCCCTCCGCTCTACACTTATTTTGGATCGGAGGAGTAGTAATTTTGATTACTATGAACTACAGATGATTGATTCTAACATACTATTATTCATGCCGAATGGTTGCTTCCAACATATTAGCGGCATACTATCTACTTTTTTTTCTCCCGTTGGCTGTTGCTACATATTGCTGCACGAGTCTCCCATAAAGGTTAATGCTAAAGTATGCGGATAAAATTCTGCATGTTTTACCACTGTTTCAAGGTGCATGAATCCCCAGCAGGAAAATCGTGCGGTAGAATGATTGGCCTCATCTGAGAGACAAGACATGAGCTTAATGAATGTCATCTCAAGTCATTTTCCGTGGGCTATTCAGCATTGACAATCTCTGCGAGGAATGTTTTATTCTTGCCGGCCCGCGCTGATGGGCGACATCTCACGGCCCAGCCACCTGTATCTTGGGTCTATGGCCTACAACGGTACAATCCTGATGCACAGACGACTAGTAGTACAACCGACCGGCTCAACTCAGAGAATACACAAGCGGGCCGCCCATTTCAGTCAGAAAAACAGATGTGCTGCCAGAATGGACCCACGAATAATGCAGTTTCTGCACACTTTTGTGCATGATATATACGCGCTCGACCAGCTGGGGCGAACAGTGAAACAGCGCGTGAATGAATGAACCACTGAAGCGGATCATGCATAATGTAGCCACTGTGCTTTTCTTGCCCTCTGCTAGGACTTGAAAGTTGAAACTTTCCTAGGTGCGGTGCGGTGTGCCGGCCTGCCCTCCCTGAATGCAGTGAATGCACATATATGCTAAGCATGCGCTATAATCCTAGGGCAAGCTGACAATACGGGCACTGTAGAGTGGCACTGGCCTTTGCGATCGTGCGCATGTCGGCCTCAGGAACCCCCGCTCCGCTTGGTGACCCGGACGGACACGATGGACGCGGCTGCATGCCGGCCGGGCGTGCAGATTTCGAGCTGTTCGCGGTCGTTAGGTAGCAAATGCTTGCTGATCGATCGATAGAGGGACAGCGACCGGCCGCGCTCCCTGTCCGGCGGGCGTCGCGGTCGCACGAGCGCCTGGTCCGTTCGTACGTCCCGGCATCGGTGGGCGTACGCGCGCGTGCAGGGCCGGCTGCAGTGCGTGTGTGCGTGCCCTGGCAACCGGTGTCGACCGTTGGCTAGCCAACCCAACCTGATCGACGTATAGTGGAGTATGCTAGCTGGAACGCCGGCCATCACCGGGCACGCTGTAGACTGTAAGCGATAGGAGTGCGTACGTGCCGTGCCGGTGTCACCGCGTGGACTGTGTACCGCAGGGCCCCAACGAGCGGTGAGCAATAACTGCTGCATCCATTTAATTTGCTACGAGCAAAATGAGGAGGGAACGAGGCCTAATTCCTGGGCAGGCACTGTGGAGTGCACAGGTGGAGGAGTGATGGGTGAGTCGGGAGACAAGGCGCAAGGGACACGCGCCAACTTGCACGGCCCATCACCCTACCACCCGTGCACCGGCGCTGGGGATGCGGGGGAGGCCACCCCCACATGTCCCCTAGATGCACGTGTGCATGCGGCCTTTGCGACTAGCAAGCTAGCTAGCTGCATCCCATCAATCGGTCCATGTCAACAAATATACTGATCGATCGACCCATCGTGCATCCAACTCGCTCGCTGCTGCGCACTGTTGTAGTAGTATATTGCACACGACGCGCGCACCTGCCTCCGCTATTAAGCTGCTGGTTAACAATTTCGCCTATAGATTACGCGCGTACGTTATAGGAAGAGGAGTTTACCTTTTCGAGACATGTTAAGCCTTCCGTGTCGCTTTCTTGGTGCGATCGTGCGCCAACGCCACAGCTAGAGCTAGTGGTCGCACGGTTAACTGCATGGTACATGCATCTTGGCAGTGACCATGTACTGCTAGCTAGCTACTCCTACTCCTAGGCAGGACGCAGAGGACGGCGAGCAATGGTACTACGTACAAAAGGCACCAAGGGGCCGGGGATAATGCAGACTTTTTCGTGGCGAAATCAGGAAAGATACGGCCGGTTGGCTAAAACTGCAGCAAAAGGAACAATCACTAGTCATTTCGCTCACCAGCTATAGCTCGTCCTCCTCCCCTGCCACCATGACCCGAGCTCAGCTCAGCTCCCGAGAGAAAGAGAGAGAAAGGCCCGTGCCTTTCCATGGTTCGCCGCACCGCACCATGGTCCTCCTTGTGGATAAGCTTGCCTCTCTCCTCTCCTACCCGGCTAGCTTCTCTCCGGTCGTGGCCCGGACCCTGGATGGAAAAGCTAAAGCTAGCCATAGCCAGAGCACGTACGTACAGTGGCCGTGTTGAAAAACTAGCACACTCCTGCTGCTGCTGCAGTGGGCTGGACTAGACTTGACTTGGGTGGGGCTGACTGACTCGTCGCGGCCGTGCATCTGCATGCTCATTTTGTCAGTGGAATCTACCACCTTTTCCTCTCCACGCAGATCGAACGACTCGCGACTGTGCGGTGGATGCAAGACGACGGCCAGTCACGGACGACACTTGGCCACGCACGCCTCTGCATGGGCGATGCCGATCTACCTTTGTGTGCTGCGTTTCTCCTTGTGCTTCACATGCGCTCTCGCTCGCTCGCAACTTGGCACGCAGATGCGGTTGCACCAACCAACAGCCGGTGCATGTACGCGCAGGAGCCTCCTTTAACTCCATTTACCTCACCTGCATGAATTTTTTCCGGAAAAGAGGGGACACACGACAAACATCAAGAAATTAAAGGCGACGCAGAGCCTTTGCTCCTTGCGAAAAGAGGAACGAACGAGCACGTACTACCATGGACCCACGGGCCACGGCAACACGACTACACGAGCGATATTTCATAGTTTTCACCCGAGCAGGAGGTGGCTAAATTTCGTGTTTTGACCTTTTCGGAGAAGTTGTTCGAGATCTGACCCTAGTTTGAAAAAAAATCGGGATCTGATCATTTTCCTGCCGCCAGGGGGTATGACGGTAGGGTATAGCAGCCTACCGCCAAGGCCTCTGGCGGTAAAAAACTTGACCACGTCAGCGCAACCACTAGTAGAAAAACTACTTTACGTGAGCCACATTAGTCCCGGTTTATAAACGGACCGGTACTAATGTGACCATTAGTGCCAGTTCCAACGGCTAGGGGGGTGGGCATCATTAGTCCCGGTTCGTGTTAAACCTCTAGTACCGGTTCGTGACACGAACCGGGACTAAAGGGGTGGTAGCAGGCTGGTGTCAGCCTGGGGCCCCACTAGCACCTTTAGTCCCGATTCGTGTCACGAACCGGGACTAAAGATGCTCCTATATAAATCCTTCGTCGAGCCCGAGCTCTCTGTTCTTCCCCTCTTTCTGGAGTTCATCCTCCATTTTTGCAAAAATTTGTCAAGGTTTGAAGACACCACATCCATCCAAGTGTTCACAAAGGTTAGCAACTTTGTTCTTTCATCTCTCATTGCTAGATTAGCTCTTGCAATGCTCTATGAGTATAGTGATTTGTGGGTTTTAGTTTGGGAGTATTTATATGTGGTAGTTTATTTGATTTATATGCAATTTGAGCTCAAATTAAATTCTTAGTTTGCATGTCACTACTGGAATCAGCTTCTTGGCGGACGGCAAAGGCATGGATCACGGACGGCAAACATCTTTGCCGTCCGCTAGCGGACGGCAAACTGTCCGGATGAAAGCCTGCCAGCAAAGGATTACGCCGTCCGCCATCCGAGGCCAGCAGACGGCAAAGAAAGCTGACGGCAGTGCGGTGGCGTGAGAGCCGTTAGGGGGTTAACGGCGCTCTTTGCCGTCTGCCAGCGGACGGCAAAGAGCCCAGCTAGGCAGCACTGGGAAGCTGCCACGTGTCCAGATATGCCGTCCGCCAGCAGACGGCCGTTTAGGGCTAGCCCACGTCTCCTCTTTGCCGTCCGCTGGCGGACGGCAAAGAACCTGACCTAGCCACGCCGTGCCCCATGGGGCCCACCTGGCCCTTTGCCGTCTGCCTTCTAGCTCTTTGCCGTCAGCTGGCTGACGGCAAAGAAACAGCGGACAGCAAATAGACTTTTTGCCATCTGCACTTTCTTTGCCGTCCGCTTTGTGGAAGCGAACAGCTAAGAGGCTCTTTGCCGTCAGCTGGCGGACGGCAAAGAGGTGGCAGACGTCAAATTACCAGATTCCAGTAGTGTGTGTGTAGGTGTGGTTTACTTAATGCCTTCCCGTCCCCGTCCTAACCACCGTCGATCGCCCGCACCGTCCCGTCGCCGGCACCACCTTGGTGAGCCTCTTGTTCTTATCCTTTTTATATAAAAAATCATGTTTGTGTGATTTAGATAGTTGTATAATTTTCTTACCCGTACGTTGTTTGTTATACATAGTGGCATGGTTTTGATATCCGTCCCCGTCGGCCCTCGTCCGGTTTTATGATTCGGATGTGGTATATTCTCTTTTATAACTATTTGTTGCATTTCGTGTTTATGACAAATTATGCCCATCAAGTTGACATAGATATTTTTATCTAGGAGGTATGTGAACCGGAAATTCCAACCGACCCTCTTGTCGAGAGGTTAAATTTAGTTGAAAAAAAACAATTACTTGAATAAAAAATTGAAAAGAATTGAGTAGGAGAAGATGGAATTGGAGTTGCATGTTGCTGATGTCGTCGATGATCACAAGATCAAGATGGATAAAATGCGCTTGAAGATTAGAAAGATTAGAAAGTATGCCATTGATAGTGAGGCTTGGTATCATTATGCTGTTGGATCAATTGTTACCTTGGTTGCGATCTTGATCGCATTTGTTGTTGCATTTAATCGCTTTAGCTAGAGAGTTTGTATGTTGTTTTATGAGAATAAGTTTGTATGAACTTGTATTAATTTTGTCTTTTCGGTGTTGTGTAATGAAGATGAGCCGGCAATGGATGTACGATGACCGATGCTCTCCCTAGTTCATTAATGACGTGCATACTTTCCTACTTGCGGCTGAGGCAAACAAGCGGGCGGATGGTTTTATGTGTTGTCCATGTGCTAACTGTAAGAATGATCGAAATTACTCTAACGCAAGAACCATTCACGTCCACCTGTTTGAGTCCGGTTTCATGTCCGGCTATAACTGTTGGACCAAGCACGAAGAAAGAGCAGTCCTAATGGAAGAGAATCACTAGTAGAAAAAGGGCCTAATGTGAAGCTCATTAGTCCCGGTTTGTAATTGAACCGGCACTAATGTGACCATTAGTGCCGGTTCCAATGGCTAGACGGACGGCGCTCATTAGTACCGGTTCGTGGCGAACCTTTAGTACCGGTTCGTGCCACGAACCGGTACTAAAGAGGTGGTGGCAGGCTGTTGTCAGGCTGGGGCCCCACCAGTACCTTTAGTACCGGTTCATGTCACGAACCGGGACTAGATATGCACCTTTTGTCCCGGTTCGTCTAACCAACCGGGACTAAAGATATCACTATATGTAGTGCTTCGTCCAGCCCGAGCCGAAGCGCTCTGTTTTTTCCCTCCTCTCTGTTTTTCTTCCCCTCTTGCTCGAGCTCACCTCCAGTTTTGCCAAAATTTGTGAAGATTTGAAGGCACCCCATCCATCCAAGTGATCACAAAGGTTAGCAACTTTGTCCTTTTATCTCTCATTGCTAGATTAGCTCTTGCATGCTCTATAAGTATAGTGATTTGTGGGTTTTTTAGTTTGGGAGGAATTATATGTGGTAGTTTATTTGATTTATATGCAATTTGAGGTCAAAATAACTCTTAGTTTGCATATGTAGGTGTGGTTTACTTAGTGCCTTCCCGTCTCCGTCCTAACCACCGTCGATCATCCGCACTGTCCCGTCGCCGGCACCACCTTGTGGTGAGCCTCTTGTTCTTATCTTTTTTACATAAAAAAATCATGTTTGTGTGATTTATATATATAGTTACTTGTATAATTATCTTACCCGGCCCGTACGTTGTTTGTTATACATAGTGCCATGGTTTTGATATCCGTCCCCATCGGCCCTCGTCCGGGTTATGATTCGGATGTGGTATATTCTCTTTTAAAACTATTTGTTGCATTTCGTGTTTATGACAAATTATGCCCATCAAGTTGACATAGATATTTTTATCTAGGAGGTATGTGAACCGGAAATTCCAACCGACCCTATTGTCGAGAGGTTAAATTTAGTTGAAAAAGAAAATGAGTATTTGAAAGAAAAATTGAAAAGAATTGAGGGGGAGAAGATGGAATTGGAGTTGCATGTTGCCGATGTCGTCGATGATCACAAGATCAAGATGGAGAAAATGCGCTTGAAGATTAGAAAGATTAGAAAATATGCCATCAATAGTGAGGCTTGGTATCATTATGTTGTTGGATCAATTGTTACCTTCGTTGCGATCTTGATCGCATTTGTTGTTGCATTTAAATGCTTTAGCTAGAGAGTTATTTGTATGTTGTTTTATGAGAATAAGTGTTGTATTAACTTTATGCATGAACTTGTATTAATTTGGTCTTTTCGGTGTTGTGTAATGAAGATGAGCCGGCAATGGATGTACGATGACCGATGCTCTCCCCAGTTCGTTAATGGCGTGCGTACTTTTCTGCTTGCGACTGAGGCAAACAAGCGGGCGGATGGTTTTATGCCTTGTCCATGTGTTGGCTGTAAGAATGATCGGAATTACTCTAAGTCAAGAACCATTCACGTCCACTTGTTTGAGTCCGGTTTCATGCCCCACTATAATGTTTGGACCAAGCAAGGAGAAAGAGGGGTTATGATGGAAGACAATGAAGAAGAAGAGGACGACGACGACAGCTATCCTGGCCATGGGTTCCCTGAATACGATGGTACAACAATGGGGGAAGAACCTGAGCCGGCAATGCGGGAAGAAGCTGAAGAAGAGGCATCAGATGAGCCTGCTGATGATCTAGGTCGGGCCATTGCCGTTGCAAAGAGAAACTGCGCAAGTGAAAAGGAGAAGAAGAAGTTGCAGCGCATGTTAGAGGATCACAAGAAATTGTTGTACCCAAATTGCGAAGCTGACAAGAAAAAGCTGGGCACCACACTGGAATTGCTGCAATGGAAGGCAGAGAATGGTGTATCTGACAAGGGATTTGGAAAGTTGCTGATAATGTTAAAGAAGATGCTTCCAAAGGACAACGAATTGCCCGAGAGTACGTATGAAGCAAATAAGGCTGTCTGCCCTCTAGGATTAGAGGTGCAGAAGATACATGCATGCCCTAATGACTGCATCCTCTACCGCGATGAGTACGAGGATTTGAACGCGTGCCCGGTATGCGGTGCATTGCGCTATAAGATCAGCCGCGATGACCCTGGTGATGTCAAAGGCGAGCGCCCTAGGAAGAAGATTCCTACCAAGGTGATGTGGTATGCTCCTATAATACCACGGTTGAAATGTTTGTTCCAAAACAAAGAGCATGCCAAGTTGATGCGATGGCACAGAGAAGACCGTAAGAAAGACGGGAAGTTGAGAGTACCCGCTGACGGGTCGCAGTGGAGAAAAATCGAGAGAAAGTACTGGTAGGACTTTGCAGGTGACGCAAGGAACGTATGGTTTGGTCTAAGCACAGATGGCATTAATCCTTTTGGGGACCAGAGCAGCAATCATAGCACCTGGCCTGTGACTCTATGTATGTATAACCTTCCTCCTTGGTTGTGCATGAAGCGGAAGTTCATTATGATGCCAGTGCTCATCCAAGGCCCTAAGCAACCCAGCAACGACATTGATGTGTACCTAAGGCCATTAGTTGAAGAACTCTTACAGCTGTGGAATGGAAAAGGTGTACGTGCGTGGGATGAGCACAAACATGAGGAATTTGACCTACATGCGTTGCTGTTTGTGACCATCAATGATTGGCCTGCTCTCAGTAACCTTTCAGGACAGACAAACAAGGGATACCGCGCATGCATGCACTATTTGGATGATACCGACAGTATATATTTGGATAATTGTAAGAAGAATGTGTACCTGGGACATCGTCGATTTCTTCCGAGCAGGCATCCCGTAAGAAAGAAAGGCAAGCATTTCAAAGGTGAGGCAGATCACCGGACGAAGCCTCGCCACCGTACTGGTGATGATGTACATGATATGGTCAAGGATTTGAAGGTAATCTTTGGAAAGGGTCCTGGCGGACAATCTGTTCCGAATGACGCTAACGGACGCGCACCCATGTGGAAGAAGAAATCTATATTTTGGGACCTGCCCTATTGGAAAGACCTAGAGGTCCACTCTACAATTGACGTGATGCACGTGACGACGAATCTTTGCGTGACCCTGCTTGGCTTCTTGGGCGTGTATGGGAAGACAAAAAATACACCGGAGGCATGGGAGGACCAGTAACGTATGCACAGAAAAGACGGCATACATCAGGGTCATGCCAGCTACGCTCTTACCAAAGAAGAGAAGGAAATCTTCTTTGAATGCCTGCTCAGTATGATGGTCCCGTCTGGCTTCTCGTCGAATATAAAGGGAATAATAAATATGGCAGAGAAAAAGTTCCAGAACCTAAAGTCTCATGATTGCCACGTGATTATGACGCAACTGCTTCCGGTTGCATTGAGGGGGCTTCTACAGGAAAACGTTCGATTAGCCATTGTGAAGCTATGTGCATTCCTCAATGCAATCTCTCAGAAGGTAATTGATCCAGAAACCATACCAAGGTTAGAGAATGATTTGGTGCAATGTCTTGTCAGTTTTGAGTTGGTGTTCCCACCATCCTTCTTCAACATCATGACGCACGTCCTAGTTCACCTATGCGAAGAGATTAACGTTCTGGGTCCTGTATTTCTACACAATATGTTCCCCTTTGAGAGGTTCATGGGAGTCTTAAAGAAATATGTTCATAACCGTGCTAGGCCAAAAGGAAGCATCTCCAAGGGCCATGAAAATGAGGAGGTCATTGAGTTTTGTATTGACTTTATTCCTGACCTTAAGCCGATTGGTGTTCATGAATCGCGGCATAAGGGAAGACTGGGTGGAAATGGCACGCTAGGACCGGAACAAATAATATGTATGGACGGACATTCTCTCACTCAAGCACACTACACAGTTCTACAAAATTCTGCCTTGGTGGCTCCGTATATGGAGGAACACAAGAATATTCTACGCTCCAAACAACCGGAGCTGTCTGACGAATGGATTACACGTGAACAAATGGGGACTTTCGCCGGTTGGTTGCAGACATGTGCCATGCATGATGACGCTGTTGACGATGACCTGTACTTGTTGTCCCAGTTACCATCTTCGAATATAATGACTTTCAAAGGGTACGAGATAAATGGGAATACATTTTACACGATCGCCCAAGATAAGAAGAGCACCAACCAAAATAGTGGTGTCCGCTTTGATGCACCAACCAAGAGTGGAAAGGACACATATTATGGTTACATAGAGGAGATATGGGAACTTGACTATGGACGTGGTTTGAAGGTCCCTTTGTTTCGGTGCAAATGGGTCAATATGACACGAGGCGGGGTAATGGAAGACCCGCAGTATGGAATGACAACAGTGGATCTCAACAATCTTGCGTACGCAGACGATCCATTCGTCCTAGCCAATGATGTGGCGCAGGTTTTCTATGTGAAGGACATGTCTACCAAGCCGAGAAAAAGAAAAGATAAGGAAGCGAATACATTATACGATGAGCCAAAGCGCCACATAGTTCTTTCAAGGAAAAGAAACATCGTGGGAGTGGATGACAAGACAGACATGGCAGAAGATTATGAAAAGTTTCATGAAATTGCTCCCTTCACAGTGAATATTGACCCGAGCATCCAGTTAAATGATGAAGATTGTCCATGGTTACGGCGCAAAGGGACACACGTGAAGAAAAAGTTTCACACCCAAAGATCCCACTCTGGGATGTGACCGGCTTCACTGTCATCACTTTCTTCTCTAGTAAGTTCCGGACTTATATAACTGGAATCGTAGGGAATCTTTGTAATAGTTAGGGTGCTTATGTGTTTTGGCATTTGAAATGTGTACTTTTGTGCTTCGGACAAACGTGTACCTTTCTGACTTCATTTGCTATTTTTCAGCTCATTTACTGATTTTTTTTGAGCTAAATGACCCTGAAATTGAAAAGCACTACAAAATGAACTCTGAAAAGGTTGAAAGTTGGCATGGTTTCATCATTTCACCCACATAGCATGTTTTAAAAAGTTGAGAGGGTTACGGCAAAAACTGGATCCACTTCGTGTACAAAATGGACAATCACTTTCGAAGTATCAGGGTTTCGGACGAAAACTCATCTGTTACAAAGGCATTTCATTTTTTTAAACTTATTTCAACTCCAGACTTTTTGTGCGTTCAGTATGAACCATTCAAAGCCACGTCATCAATTTTCAACCCTTTCTGACTTCATTTGCTATTTTTCATGCATTTACTGATTTTTTTGAGCTAAATGACACTAAAATTGAAAAACACTACAAATGAACTCTGAAAAGGTTAAACTTGGCATGGTATCATCATTTCACCCACATAGCATGTTCTAAAAAGTTGAGAGGGTTACGGCAAAAATGGATCCACTTCGTGTACAAATGGACAATCTCTTTCGAAGTATCAGGGTTTCGACGAAAACTCATCTGTTACAAAGGCATTTCATTTTTTAAACTTATTTCAACTCCAGACTTTTTGTGCGTTCAGTATGCACCATTCAAAGCCACGTCATCAATTTTCAACCCTTTCTAACTTCATTTGCTATTTTTCATGCATTTACTGATTTTTTTTGAGCTAAATGACCCTGAAATTGAAAAGCACTACAAATAAACTCTGAAAAGGTTGAAACTTGGCATGGTTTCATCATTTCACCCACATAGCATGTTCTAAAAAGTTGAGAGGTTCGGCAAAAATTGGATCCACTTCGTGTACAAAATGGACAATCTCTTTCGAAGTATCAGGGTTTCGGACGAAAACTCATCTGTTACAAAGGCATTTCATTTTTTTAAACTTATTTCAACTCCAGACTTTTTATGCGTTCAGTATGCACCATTGAAAGCCACGTCATCAATTTTCAACCCTTTCTGACTTCATTTGCTATTTTTCATGCATTTACTGATATTTTGAGCTAAATGACCCTGAAATTGAAAAGCACTACAAATGAACTCTGAAAAGGTTGAAACTTGACATGGTATCATCATTTCACCCACATAGCATGTTCTAAAAAGTTGAGAGGGTTACGGCAAAAACTGGATCCACTTCATGTACAAAATGGACAATCTCTTTCGAAGTATCAGGGTTTCGGACGAAAACTCATCTGTTACAAAGGCATTTCATTTTTCTAAATAACCTAAGTATTACCAAATTGAATATATTGATAAAACACACTAATATTAAACATAAGAAAAAAGAATCACTGAAAAATCTATTTTTAAAGTAAAGTTATTCACAAACTAGTGATTCACACAAATTTCAAATAATTCAAATCTAAACTATTCAAATTTGAAAACTACTGGCACTAACAGAAAGTTTGTAATTTTTTGTACCTAAAGCAAAAATATTCACAAAGAAACTCTAAATACAGCAAAAAACAACTCAGAAATAAATAAAAGAAAATAAATAAAGAAGAAAAAAAGCCCGCCTACTGGGCCACAGCGGCCTGCATACGACTAGAAACCCAACCTGTAGTTGGGCCAGGATGCAGGCCCGCAAGCCCAGTAGGCCCAACAGGGCATCACAGCAGATGTAGGCCCAGAAGGCCTGCATTAGAGAGGAGCTCGGGGCAGAAGCCGCGGCGGGGCTTATAAGCTGGTGCGGGCGCCCCTCGGCAAGCGAGGTGGGACTAAACTTGCCCGCACCGCACCTGCGCCAGCGCACCACCTTTAGTACCGGGTCGTGGCTCCAACCGGTACTAAAGGGGGGGGTCTTTAGTACCAGTTGGAGCCACGACCCGGTACTAAAGGGGTGCGCTTCCCGCCGCTTGGCCTGGCCAAAACAGACCTTTAGTACCGGTTGGTGGCTCCAACCGGTACTAAAGGTCCATCCTATATATACAACACTTCAAAATTTTGCAGTTTCATCTCCCTCTTCGTCTCTGCTTTCGACATCGCCGCCGCCCCCCGTCGCGCGCCGTCGCCGTCCCCGTCGCCGCCCCCGTCCCCATCGCCGTCCCTGTCGTCGCCATCTCGCGCCGCCGCCCCGTCGCCGCCCCGGTCGCCCCGCGCTGTGAGCCACCTGCGCCATGGCCGCGCCCTCGATCATCCAATCGAGCCCGCCCGCACACACACACACACACACACTGTACACACACACACACACATTTTTCTTAATTATTTTCTGTTTTTAGTTTTGTAGTTTTTTATACTTTTAGTTATATAAATGTTAGATTAATGTCAAAGTTTTAGCTACATGAATTAGATTAATGTCAAAGTTTTAGCTAGATGAATTAGATTAATGTCAAATTGTTATATGATCGAATTAGATATATTAATGTCAAGTGTTAGATGAATTAGATAGAAATGTTAGATTAATGTCAAATGTTAGATGAATTGGATGAATTAGATAGAAATGTTAGATGAATTAGTTTTTTATACTTTTAATTATAGATGAATTAGATATATTAATGTTAGATGATCGAATTAGTTTTTTATACTTTTGTCAAATATGTTAGATGAATTAGCTAGATATATTAATGTTAGATGAATTAGCTAGCTAGATATCATATGTCAAAGTTTGAATTTTGACATATGCAATATTTGATCATATGTCAAAGTTTGACTTTTGACATAGATTTATCAAGAATGCCCCCAAGAGAATCCGTTATGTTACATTTGCATATAGAATTTGCATACAGAATTTGTATATAAGAAATCACAATCACCAATCATTTAAAAAATGTTACATTTGCATATAGATCGAATTTGTTATCGACGTCAACGATATGCCCGGCCCGCATCCTCGCCGTCGACCCGTTCGCGACGACGTCCTGCTTCAGAGGAGCCATGTCCGGGACTGGGCTCCGCCGGGGTGGCACTGGGAGATGCTACCTTCAGGGGCGCGCCGCTTGGTGAGGAACCCGGGTCCCGTCGTCGACCCGGAGCTCCTTTGGTGGCGTTCGCGTGGGCCACTTTCGGTGCTGAGGGAGCCGGACCCGCCGGAGGTGGTACGTCGACGTGTCAGGGAGGAGGACGAGCATGTCCGTCGCTACATGGCTACGTTGGACGTTAGGTTCTCCAATACCTGGCAGGTTCTTCGGGGATCTCACCCGAGCTATGATCCTATGATGGTTCCTTCTCTTTGGGTGTCCACCGCCCGCGCCTCAGGAACCGCGAGTGAACTAGATTATTCGATAGTATTCGATCTGTATTAGCTAGCTAGTGATGTATTCGATAATATTCGAGACGATGTATTCGAGATTATATATATTATTCGATAATATTCGAGACGACGTATTCGAGATTATATTCGATGATGCATATATTATGTACTATGATTCAGTTTTTCCTTATTTATTGCATGCATGCATTCTAATTTGAAAACTAAATTGTTTTATATTTCTTCTGAATTAGTTAAATAAAAGCTATGGACAATACCGACAGAGAAGGAGAGGAGGCCCTATTCAACATCATACGCTCATCCCCTAGCCCAGATGAGTTTGAAGAAGATGACAGCTCGCAATATCTGAACCCTACCGGTGAGGGTATGATATTTGATGAAGACGAACGAATAGATGAAGTCCAGAACTATGATGACGAAGAAAATGTTGATCTTGAAATAACAAAGACCAGCGAGGTATATTTGAAGGAAATATGCCCTAGAGGAAATAATAAATTTGTTATTTATATTTCCTTATATCATGATAAATGTTTATTATTCATGCTAGAATTGTATTAATCGGAAACTTAGTACATGTGCGAATACATAGACAAACAGAGTGTCCCTAGTATGCCTCTACTTGACTAGCTTGTTTATCAAAGATGGTTATGTTTCCTGACCATAGACATGTGTTGTCATTTGATGAACAGGATCACATCATTAGAGAATGATGTGATGGACAAGACCCATCCGTTAGCTTAGCATAATGATCGTTAAGTTTTATTGCTATTGCTTTCTTCATGACTTATACATATTCCTCTGACTATGAGATTATGCAACTCCCGAATACCGGAGGAACACTTTGTGTGCTATCAAACGTCACAACGTAACTGGGTGATTATAAAGATGCTCTACAGGTGTCTCCAAAGGTGTTTGTTGGGTTGGCATAGATCGAGATTAGGATTTGTCACTCTGAGTATCGGAGAGGTATCTCTGGGCCCTCTCGGTAATGCACATCATATGAAGCCTTGCAAGCAATGTGACTAATGAGTTAGTTGCAGGATGATGCATTACGGAACGAGTAAAGAGACTTGCCGGTAACGAGATTGAACTAGGTATGATGATACCGACGATCGAATCTCGGGCAAGTAACATACCGATGACAAAGGGAATAACGTATGTTGTTATGCGGTTTGACCGATAAAGATCTTCATAGGAGCCAATATGAGCATCCAGGTTCCACTATTGGTTATTGACCGGAGAGGTGTCTCGATCATGTCTACATAGTTCTCGAACCCGTAGGGTCTGCACGCTTAACGTTCGATGACGATATATTATTATATGAGTTATGTGATTTGGTGACCGAATGTTGTTCGGAGTCCCGGATGAGATCACGAACATGATGAGGAGTCTCGGAATGGTCAAGAGGTAAAGATTTATATATGGAAAGTCATATTTTGGGTTCCGGAAAAAAGTGCAGTTTTTTCGGTATTGTACCGTGAAGCTTCCAGAAGGTTCCGGAGGATTCCGGAGGGGTCCCGAAGTCCACAAGTGGGTCCATTACGTCCCAAGGGCTGGCATGGGCTAAGGGGAAGCACCCTGGCCTTATTGGGCTAGGCGCACTAAGTCCTCAAAAGCCCATGTGGCTAGGGAAGGCAAAAAGGGAAGGTGTCCTAGTAGGAATAGGATTGGATTTGGAGTCCAAGTCCATGTGTGTACTATTCATGGTTACTGTTCATGTGGTACTATTCCTTCTATTCCAAGCCCCTACACATATATAAATAGAGGAGAGGGGGCGCCCCAAAAGGACACAACAACATCTGTTAGCCGTGTGCGGCGCCCCCCTCCACAGATTACACCCTCGGTCATATTCTCGCGGTGCTTAGGCGAAGCCCTGCGCGGATCACTTCACCATCACCGTCACCACGCCGTCGTGCTGACGGAACTCATCTACTCCCTCGACACTTTGCTAGATCAAGAGTTCAAGGGACATCATCGAGCTGAACATGTGCAGAACTCGGAGGTGCCGTACGTTCGGTGCTTGATCGGTCGGAATGAGAAGAAGTTCGACTACATCAACCGCGTTGTCAAACACTTCCGCTTTCGGTCTACGAGGGTATGTAGACACACTCTCCCCTTCTCGTTGCTATGCATCTCCTAGATAGATCTTGCGTGAACGTAGGAATTTTTTTGAAATTGCACGTTCCCCAACAGTGGTATCAGAGCCAGGTCTATGCGTAGATGATATGCACGAGTAGAACAAAAAGAGTTATGGGCGATAATAGTCATACTGCTTACCACCAACGTCTTACTTTGATTCGGCGGTATTGTTGGATGAAGCGGCCCGGACCGACATTACATGACCGCGTTCATGAGACTGGTTCTACCGACGTGCTTTGCACAAAGGTGGCTGGCGGGTGTCTGTTTCTTCAACTTTAGTTAAATCGAGTTTGACTACGGCCGGTCCTTGTTGAAGGTTAAAACATCACACTTGACGAAAAATCATTGTGGTTTTGATGCGTAGGTAAGAACGGTTCTTGCTAGAAGCCCGTAGCAGCCACGTAAAACTTGCAGCAACAAAGTAGAGGACGTCTAACTTGTTTTTGCAGGGCATGCTGTGATGTGATATGGTCAAGACATGATGTGATATACGTTATTGTATGAGATGATCATGTTTTGTAAAAGTTATCGGCAACTGGCAGGAGCCTTATGGTTGTCGCTTTATTGTATGAAATGCAATCGCCAGGTAATTGCTTTACTTTATCACTATGCGGTAGCGATAGTCGTAGAAGCAATAGTTGGCGAGACGACAACGACGCTACGATGGAGATCAAGGTGTCAAGCCGGTGACGATGGAGATCATGACGGTGCTTTGGAGATGGAGATCAAAGGCACAAGATGATGATGGCCATATCATGTCACATATTTTGATTGCATGTGATGTTTATCTTTTATGCATCTTATTTTGCTTAGTACGGCGGTAGCATTATAAGATGATCCCTCACTAAATTTCAAGGTATAAGTGTTCTCCCTGAGTATGCACCGTTGCGAAAGTTCTTCGTGCTGAGACACCACATGATGATTGGGTGTGATAGGCTCTACGTTCAAATACAACGGGTGCAAGACAGTTTTGCACATGCGGAATACTCGGGTTAAACTTGACGAGCCTAGCATATGCAGATATGGCCTCGGAACACTGAGACCGAAAGGTCGAACATGAATCATATAGTAAATATGATCAACATACAGATGTTCACCATTGAAAACTACTCCATCTCACTTGATGATCGGACATGGTTTAGTTGATATGGATCACGTGATCATTTAGATGACTAGAGGGATGTCTATCTAAGTGGGAGTTCTTAAGTAATATGATTAATTGAACTTTAATTTATCATGAACTTAGTCCTGGTAGTATTTGCAAATTATGTTGTAGTTCAGTAGCTCGCGTATAGCTCCCCTGTTTTATTTTTGATATGTTCCAGAGAAAACTAAGTTGAATGATGATAGTAGCAATGATGTGGACTGCTTCCGTGATCTGAGGATTATCCTCATTGCTGCACAGAAGAATAATGTCCTTGATGCACCGCTAGGTGACAGACCTATTGCAGGAGCAGATGCAAACGTTATGAACGTTTAGCAAGCTCGATATGATGACTACTTGATAGTTTAGTGCGCCATGATTTACGGCTTAGAACCGGGACTTCAAAAACATTTTGAACACCACGGAGCATATGAGATGTTCCAAGAGCTGAAATCGGTATTTCAGACTCATGCCCGTGTCGAGAGGTATGAGACCTCTGACAAATACTTTGCCTACAAGATGGAGGAGAATAGCTCAATCAGTGAGCATATGCTCAGAATGTCTGGGTACTACAATCGCTTGAATCAAGTGGGAGTTAATCTTCCAGATAAAATAGTGATTGACAGAGTTCTGTAGTCACTATCACCAAGTTACTAGAACTTCATGATGAACTATAATATGCAAGGGATGACGAAAACGATTCCCAAGCTCTTCGCGATGCTGAAATCGGTGAAGGTAGAAATCAAGAAATAGCATCAAGTGTTGATGGTTGACAAGACCACTAGTTTCAAGAAAAAGGGCGAGGGAAAGAAAGGGAACTTCAAAAAGAATGGCAAACAGGTTGTCGCTCCCGTGAAGAAGCCGAAAGATGGACCTAAGCCTGAAACTGAGTGTTTCTACTGCAAAGTAAATGGTCACTGGAAGCGGAATTGCCCCAAATACTTGGCGGATAAGAAGGATGGCAAAGTGAACAAAGGTATATTTGATATACATGTTATTGATGTGTATTTTACTAGTGTTCATAGTAGCCCCTGGGTATTTGATACCGGTTCAGTTGCTAACATTAGTAATTCAAAACAGGAGTTGCAAAATGAACAGAGACTAGTTAATGACAAGGTGACGATGAGTGTTGGAAGTGATTCCAAGGTTGATAAGATCACCATCGCACACTCCCTCTACCTTCGGGATTAGTGTTGGACCTAAATAAATGTTATTTGGTGTTTGCGTTGAGCATGAATATGATTTGATCATGTTTATTGCGATACGGTTATTCATTTATGTCAGAGAATAATTGTTGTTCTGTTTAAATGAATAAAACCTTCTATGGTCATACACTCAATATAAATGGTTTATTGAATCTCGATCGTAGTGATACACATATTCATAATATTGATGCTAAAAGATGCAAAGTTGATAATGATAATGCAACATATTTGTGGCACTGCCGTTTAGGTCATATTGGTGTAAAGCGCATGAAGAAACTCCATGCAGATGGACTTTTGGAATCACTTGATTATGAATCATTTGATGCTTGCGAACCATGCCTCATGGGCAAGATGACTAAGACTCCGTTCTCCGGAACAATGGAGCGAGCTACTGACTTACTAGAAGTAATACATACTGATGTATGCGGTCCGATGAGTGTTGAGGCTCGCGGCGGGTATCGTTATTTTCTGACCTTCACAGATGATTTGAGCAGATATGGGTATATCTACTTAATGAAACACAAGTCTGAAACATTTGAAAAGTTCAAAGAATTTCAGAGTGAAGTGGAAAATCATCGTAACAAGAAAATAAAGTTTCTACGATCTGATCGCGGAGGCAAATATTTGATTTACAAATTTGGTCTTCATTTAAAACAATGTGGAATAGTTTCGCAACTCGCGCCACCTGGAACACCACAGCGTAATGGTGTGTCCGAACGTCGTAACCGTACTTTATTAGATATGGTGCGATCTATGATGTCTCTTACCGATTTACCACTATTGTTTTGGGGTTATGTATTAGAGACAGTTGCATTCACGTTAAATAGGGCACCATCTAAATCCGTTGAGACGACACCGTATGAACTGTGGTTTGGCAAGAAACCTAAGCTGTCGTTTCTTAAAGTTTGGGGTTGCGATGCTTATGTGAAAAAAAACTTCAGCCTGATAAGCTCGAACTCAAATTGGAGAAGTGCGTCTTCATAGGATACCCAAAAGAAACTGTTGGGTACACCTTCTATCACAGATCCGAAGGCAAGATCTTTGTTGCTAAGAATGGATCCTTTCTAGAGAAGGAGTTTCTCTCGAAAGAAGTGAGTAGAACTTGATGAGGTAATTGTACCTTCTCTCGAATTGGAGAATAGCTCATCACAGAAAATAGTTCCCGTGATGCCTACACCAATTAGTGAGGAAGCTAATGATGATTATCATGAAACTTCAGATCAAGTTACTACCGAACCTCGTAGGTCAACCAGAGTACGTTCCGCACCAGAGTGGTACGGTAATCCTGTTCTGGAAGTCATGTAACTAGACCAAGGTGAGCCTACGAACTATGAAGAAGCTATGATGACCCTAGATTCCGACAGATGGCTTGAGGCCATGAAATCTGAGATAGGATCCATGTATGAGAACAAAGTGTGGACTTTGGTGGACTTGCCCGATGATCGGCAAGCCATTGAGAATAAATGGATCTTTAAGAGGAAGACGGACGCTGATGGTAGTGTTACTATCTAGAAAGCTCGAATTGTCGCAAAAGGTTTTCGACAAGTTCAAGGTGTTGACTACGATGAGATTTTCTCACTCGTAGCCATGCTTAAGTCTGTCCAAATCATGTTAGCAATTGCCGCATTTTATGAAATCTGGCAAATGGATGTCAAAACTGCATTTCTTAATGGATTTCTTAAAGAGTTGTATATGATGCAACCAGAAGGTTTTATCAATCCTAAAGGTGCTAAAAAAAGTGTGCAAGCTCCAGCGATCCATCTATGGACTGGTGCAAGCATCTCGGAGTTGGAATATACGCTTTGATGAGTTGATCAAAGCATATGGTTTTATACAGACTTATGATGAAGCCTGTATTTACAAGAAAGTGAGTGGGAGCTCTGTAGCATTTCTGATATTATATGTGGATGACATATTGCTGATTGGAAATGATATAGAATTTCTGGATAGCATAAAAGGATACTTGAATAAGAGTTTTTCAATAAAAGACCTCGGTGAAGCTGCTTACGTATTGAGCATCAAGATCTATAGGGATAGATCGAGATGCTTAATAGGACTTTCACAAAGCACATACCTTGACAAAGATTTTGAAGAAGTTCAAAATGGATCAGTCAAAGAAAGGGTTCTTGCCTATGTTACAAGGTGTGAAGTTGAGTAAGACTCAAAGCCCGACCACTGCAGAAGATAGAGAGAGAATGAAAGTCATTCCCTATGCCTCAGCCATAGGTTTTATAAAGTATGCCATGCTGTGTACCAAACCTGCTGTGTACCTTGCCACGAGTTTGGCAAAGGGAAACAATAGTGATCCAGGAGTAGATCACTGGACAGCGGTCAAAATTATCCTTAGTTACCTAAAAGGACTAAGGAAATGTTTCTCGGTTATGGAGGTGACAAAGAGTTCGTCGTAAAGGGTTACGTCGATGCAAGCTTTGACACTAATCCAGATGACTCTAAGTCTCAATCTGGATACATATTGAATATGGGAGCAATTAGCTAGAGTAGCTCCATGCAGAGTATTGTAGACATAAAAAATTGAAAAATACATACGGATCTGAATGTGGCAGACCCGTTGACTAAACTTCCCTCACAAGCTAAACATGATCACACCTTAGTACTCTTTGGGTGTTAATCACATAGCGATGTGAACTAGATTATTGACTCTAGTAAACCCTTTTGGTGTTAGTCACATGGCAATGTGAACTTTGGGTGTTAATCACATAAAGATGTGAACTATTGGTGTTAAATCACATGGCGATGTGAACTAGATTATTGACTCTAGTGCAAGTGGGAGACTGAAGGAAATTTTCCCTAGAGGCAATAATAAAGTTGTTATTTATATTTCCTTATATCATGATAAATGTTTATTATTCATGCTAGAATTGAATTAACCGGAAACTTAGTACATATGTGAATACATAGACAAACAGAGTGTCCCTAGTATGCCTCTACTTGACTAGCTTGTTTATCAAAGATGGTTATGTTTCCTGACCATAGACATGTGTTGTCATTTGATGAACAGGATCACATCATTAGAGAATGATGTGATGGACAAGACCCATCTGTTAGCTTAGCATAATGATCGTTAAGTTTTATTGCTATTGCTTTCTTCATGACTTATACATATTCCTCTGACTATGAGATTATGCAACTCCCGAATACCGGAGGAACACTTTGTGTGCTATCAAACGTCACAACGTAACTGGGTGATTATAAAGATGCTCTACAGGTGTCTCCGAAGGTGTTTGTTGGGTTGGCATAGATCGAGATTAGGATTTGTCACTCCGAGTATCGGAGAGGTATCTCTGGGCCCTCTCGGTAATGCACATCATATGAAGCCTTGCAAGCAATGTGAATAATAAGTTAGTTGTGGGATGATGCATTACGAAACGAGTAAAGAGACTTGCCGGTAACGAGATTGAACTAGGTATGATGATACCGACGATCGAATCTCGGGCAAGTAACATACCGATGACAAATGGAATAACGTATGTTGTTATGCGGTTTGACCGATAAAGATCTTCGTAGAATATGTAGGAGCCAATATGAGCATCCAGGTTCCGCTATTGGTTATTGACCGGAGAGGTGTCTCAATCATGTCTACATAGTTCTCGAACCCGTAGGGTCCGCACGCTTAACGTTCGATGACGATATTGTATTATATGAGTTATGTGATTTGGTGACCGAATGTTGTTCGGAGTCCCAGATGAGATCACGGACATGACGAGGAGTCTCGGAATGGTCAAGAGGTAAAGATTTATATATGGGAAGTCATATTTTGGGTTCCGGAAAAAAGTGCAGTTTTTTCGGTATTGTACCGTGAAGCTTCCAGAAGGTTCCGGAGGATTCCGGAGGGGTCCGGAAGTCCACAAGTGGGTCCACCACGTCCCAAGGGCTGGCATGGGCTAAGGGGAAGCGCCCTGGCCTTATTGGGCTAGACGCACTAAGTCCTCAAAAGCCCATGTGGCTAGGGAAGGCAAAAAGGGAAGGTGTCCTAGTAGGAATAGGATTGAACTTGGAGTCCAAGTCCACGTGTGTACTATTCACGGTTACTGTTCATGTGGTACTATTCCTTCTACTCCAAGCCCCTACACTTATATAAATAGAGGAGAGGGGGCGCCCCAAAAGGACACAACAACATCTGTTAGCCGTGTGCGGCGCCCCCCTCCACAGATTACACCCTCGGCCATATTCTCGCGGTGCTTAGGCGAAGCCCTGCGCAGATCACTTCACCATCACCGTCACCACGCCGTCATGCTGACGGAACACATCTACTCCCTCGACACTTTGCTGGATCAAGAGTTCGAGGGACATCATCGAGCTGAACGTGTGCAGAACTCGGAGGTGCCGTACGTTCGGTGCTTGATCGGTCGGAACGAGAAGAAGTTCGACTACATCAACTGCGTTGTCAAACGCTTCCGCTTTCGGTCTACGAGGGCACGTAGACACACTCTCCCCTTCTCGTTGCTATGCATCTCCTAGATAGATCTTGCGTGAACGTAGGAAATTTTTTGAAATTGCACGTTCCTCAACAATATTTATATAAAGCAGGCATCTGGTGATCATCACATGTTTTAATTGATTTGTATATATATATTAACAAATCAATCTTTCTTCGTTCAACCCTCCGGATCGAGCAAATCTTCTACAGGCAGCAGGACAGTGCGAGGCCCGGCCAAAAAGTTGAAGGATGGCGTAAAGTACAACATCGATGCCATCAAACCTAATGGCGAACCAAGCGAGCCTAAGAAGAATGCGGGCAAGTTCGTTCGTCAGTGCGGAGTTCTTGTGAAGGACCAAATCCCGATTTGCATTCAAGAATGGAAAAAGGAAGCAAAGGAACGTCCAGATCTTTTGTTGACCAAAGAGCAAAAAATCTGCTTTGGGAATCTCTCATGTCACATTTCACCCTACCAGATCATTTCACAGATGCAGATGTGCGGAAAGTCAAGGACGCTGCTCTTAGGAAGATGGCGGTTGCATTCAACAACCACAAGAAAAGTATATGGGCCAAGTACGTCGAAGGAGGAAAGAAGACTCCAGAATTCATGGGAACACTGGAGAAGCAAAGAGATCACTGGCCCATTTTCGTGAAATTCAAGGAATCGGAATTAGCTAAGGAACAGTCGAGAATAAACAAGCTCAATGCCGCGAAAAAGGAGCATTACCATAGGCTGGGGCCAGGTGGCTACGCGGTGGCCCGGCCTAAGTGGGATAAGGCTGAGCAAGAGATGATGGATGCAGGGGTCATTCCAGTTACATTGAGCTGGCCCCCCAGGTGCAGGACTTGGTTCTATGCGCATGGGGGGACGTTGGACCCAAAGACAGGCCAGGTTTTGGAGCGGGCAAGTCTTAAGGGAGCCAACCTTGATATAATTGTTGCAATAGAAGAGGCTCGAACGGGGGTGTTCACGCCCAATAGAGAGAACGACGAGCTTACGTGCGCCCTGAAGAACCCTAAACACCCGGGAAGAACAGGAGGCAAAGGCGTTGTTCCATGGTTTGAGGGGTTTGTGGACTGGAACGCTAACTACAGAAGTCGTGCGAGAAAGAAGACGGAGGAGGAGAAGAAGAGGAAGCTGGAGGAGGAGCAGAGGAAGCAGGAAGCAGAACGCCTTCAAGGCCTAGAATCAAGGCACGCGGATTTGGCAGTCCAATTCCAGCGGCAGCAGCAGCATATCGACTCACTTAGCCAGGAAAGGGGGTCTCAGCAGCGGCAGCAGCTAGCGGATCCAGCATTGGATAGCACTGTCCCATCCATGCCAAGAAGCAGCGTGGGTTTCGCCCCGGGTGATGAGGCACTGCTGGATAGATACCCTGTGGATGACATCATGGATAACACTAATTGTGAGCTACACTTCAAAATGAAGAACATATCCATGAAGGTGGCGGACGCCGTTGCTTATACAAATCCCCCTGAAGCAACCTTCCATTGCAACCCGATTCCAGCTGGCTACGCTCGTGTTGTGGTTGATGAAGTGGTGGCACAATATTCGGGGCTAGAGCTTGACATTACTAGAGGTGACGATGAGCACACACTGGGAGAGGCCATACATCGTATCATTCTATGGAGAAAGGATTGCATCATCTTTCCAAGGCCACTGACACCAAGTCAGCCAACTCCTCCTCGAAGTCCGCCACCGCGTCAACAGACTCCCGCTCCTCCAAGTCATCAGCCACCGCCTCAGCAGAGTCCTGCTCCTTCAAGTCCGCCAATGCGTCAGGCCACTCCTCGTCCTCCAAGTCCGGCACCGCATCAGCCCACTCCTCCTCCAAGTCCGGCACCGCGTCAGCCCACTCCTCCTCCTCCAAGTCAGGCACCGTGTCAGCCGTCTCCACCGCCTCAGCGGGCTCCGCTGCCTCAGCGTCAGCCCAGTCCTCCTCCTCCAAGTCAGGCACCGCGTCAGCCGTCTCCGCCGCCTCAGCGGGCTTCGCCGCCTAAGCAAAAGCGGAAGAGAGCCGCCGCAGCTATGGCGGCTAGCGGTACAAGTACAGGACGCAAAAGATACCAATTTGGTCCAAGCCTCGCGCCTCTTCCGAAGAGGCCTTATGACATGACTATGGAGGAAAACGAAGCCGAAGTGCAAGCCCAACTGAGGGCCCATTTTGGACCGAAACCGCCACCGCCGCAAAAGGAGAAAGTGCCTGACGATGTCATTGACCACTTTATTCGTATGGCTGCCGAACCAGCTCCCAAGCCTATTGACTCAGACTATGAGCGCCAAATCAGGAAGGCATATCAAGCACAACAAAAGAAGGAGTCGAGCTCGAGCTCGAGCCAAGCAGCTGCCAAAAAAAGCGGGAAAACTGATCCCCAGCTGGGAGAACAGGCGGTGCAATCGATCCCCCCACTCATTGTACCAACACACATGAGTACCGGCGCGAATCAGCTGGTAATAACCGACGATCATAGAAGGCAGGCTGCAGAGCTCGGATGCACTATAGAACAACTCCTAGAGATCGAGCCCATGGAAAAGTTTACAAAGCAGGAACTAAAACGGAAATATGCCCGCGGCGAATCTCTGGTCAAGCCTGAGGAGGTCAAGAAGCTCTCAACGAGAATGTATGAATTGCATGAATGGTACATGAAAATTGCCAAGACTACCAATCGAGAGTCCCTCGTGGTGAGAGTCAAGCCAGAGCATTACTACAATGTGAATGCTCTGTATGTTGAGTTTACAGAACTGTTTCAGTTATTCAATCAAGATGCACTCGACAAATCTATCGTCAGTTGCTATTGTCTGTAAGTGATTTCTTTCTGTAATTTAAGTCTCAAGCTAGCTGTAGTGCTCGTTGATCATTGCCTGTAATTATCCTCACTATATTCTTTTCTATGGTATTATGCAGAATGAAGATCTATGAAATGAAAAAAGCTGGACGCTATGGCATTGGGTTCATTGACCCAAATACCATTAATCAAGAGACATGGTCACAAGAATGGTCGAAAAAAGACACAGATAAAACCTTGCTAGAGTTCTTGAAGCGCCTAAATACCAATCGAGATATACTACTTCCTTACAACTTCGAGTGAGTCACACTGTCTTGTACTACAAATTCAGTTTTTGCTTACTAGCTAGATGTTAATAAGTGTATAGGGTTTAGGGTAGTTGATGAGTGTTATGCACATGCCCGCTTAATTTATACATGCAAACGTGTGCGCATGCAGTTTCCACTGGATCTTGTTAATCATTCAAGTTGAAGATGGAAAAGTTGAAGTACTGGACTCACTACTTAAACCAGATACTGAGTACTCAATCGTGAAGGGGATGGTCGACAGGTAATTTCAATCATTATCGAACTATATGTCGGCCTCTTTAGTTCATCATTTCCTGATATCAACTAATTAATAACTCCTTTATTCATTTTCTTTGCCGGCGGGCAGGGCTTGGGAAAAGTTCATCAAACAGGTTCCAGGTCAATGGAAACAAAAGCTGAAATGGCATCGACCCAAGGTAATTAATTAAGTAGTACTAGCTAGCTACCATCTCTTTAATTCTAGTTTCAAAACCATTAATTATCATGCTTGATTAATTATTATCTGATTGAATTCTATTATCGTAAAGGCCCTGAAGCAGGCGTCGGGGACTGATTTATGTGCATACTACGTTTGCGAGAACATTCGCATGATGGCGTCCGAAAGGAGCTTATCTAATAGACAGCTATGGGTACGTTTGCCAGAATACTATTCACAATTTTTACATCATTATCTAATATATATATACACACAACTAATACATTCATATTGATCTCCTTCTTTAAAGTTCTCGGAGATGCGGGATAAGCTCCTACCAACGGATTGCGTACGAGCAATTCAAGAGGAAATAGCGGGATTTTTGCTCGACCAGGTCATAGATCCCAAAGGAGAATTTCATTACCCGCTACCGCAGTAATGCCTCCATATATGTAGGAGAAATTGTATATACCAAATTATATATATACATATGTATGTGTGAATGGTGGTGCGAGACATTCGATGATATATATATATATATATATATATATATATATATATGATCGGTTCTACGAGAAATTCTATTTATATATATGCATAATGTGTACAATATGTAGTATCGTAAAATACCAGCAAATGAAAAAGAATTAAATGGAAAACACAAAATTAAAGGAAAAATAAATCATAAACCCAAAACCCCCTAAACCTTTTAGTACCGGTTGGTGTTACCAACTGGTACTAAAGGTCTCCCAGCCCCCGGCGCGGGCTCGTGCCACGTGGTGGCCCTTTAGTGGCGGTTCGTGTTGAACCGGGACTAAGGGGGGGGGACCTTTAGTCCCCACCCTTTAGTGCCGGTTCCAGAACCGGCACTAAAGGGCCTCACGAACTGGTGCTAAATCCCAATTCTGCACTAGTGAATGAAGAAGAAGAGGATGACGACAGCTATCCTGGCCATGGGTTCCCTGAATACGATGGTACAACAACAATGGGGGAAGAAGCTGAGCCGGCAATGCGGAAAGAAGCTGAAGAAGAGGCATCAGATGAGCCCGCTGATGATCTTGGTCGGGCCATTGCCGATGCAAAGAGAAACTACGCAAGTGAAAAGGAAAGGCTCAAGTTGCAGCGCATGTTAGAGGATCACAAGAAATTTTTGTACCCAAATTGCGAAGATGACAAGAAAAAGCTGGGCACCACACTGGAATTGCTGCAATGGAAGGCAGAGAATGGTGTATCTGACAAGGGATTTGAAAAGTTGCTGATAATGTTAAAGAAGATGCTTCCAAAGGACAACGAATTGCCCGACAGTACGTACGAAGCAAAGAAGGCTGTCTGCCCTCTAGGATTAGAGGTGCAGAAGATACATGCATGCCCTAATGATTGCATCCTCTACCGCGGTGAGTACGAGGATTTGAATGCATGCCCGGTATGCGGTGCAATGCGCTATAAGATTAGCCACGATGACCCTGGTGATGTTGAGGGCGAGCGCCCCAGGAAGAAGATTCCTGCCAAGGTGATGTGGTATGCTCCTATAATACCACGGTTGAAACGTTTGTTCCAAAACAAAGGGCATGCCAAGTTGATGCGATAGCACAAAGAATACCATAAGAAAGATGGGAAGTTGAGAGTACCCGCTGACGGGTCGCAGTGGAGAAAAAATGAGAGAAAGTGGGAGGACTTTGCAGATGACGCAAGGAACGTATGGTTTGGTCTAAGCGCAGATGACATTAATCCTTTTGGGGAGCAGAGCAGCAATCATAGCACCTGGCCTGTGACTCTATGTACGTATAACCTTCCTCATTGGTTGTGCATGAAGCGAAAGTTCATTATGATGCCAGTGCTCATCCAAGGCCCTAAGCAACCCGGCAACGACATTGATGTGTACGTAAGGCCATTAGTTGAAGAACTATTACAGCTATGGAATGGAAAAGGTGTACGTGCATGGGATGAGCACAATCAGGAGGAATTTGACCTACATGCGTTGTTGTTTGTGACCATCAATGATTGGCCTGCTCTCAGTAACCTTTCAGGACAGACAAACAAGGGATACCGCGCATGCACGCACTGTTTAGATGATACCGACAGTATATATTTGGATAATTGTAAGAATAATATGTACCTGGGACATCGTCGATTTCTTCTGAGCAGGCATCCCGTAAGAAAGAAAGGCAAGCATTTCAAAGGTGAGGCAGATCACCGGAAGAAGCCTCGCCACCGTACTGGTCGTGATATACTTGATATGGTCAACGATTTAAAAGTAATCTTTGGAAAGGGTCCTGGCGGACAATCTGTTCCGAATGACGCTGACGGACGCGCACCCATGTGGAAGAAGAAATCTATATTTTGGGACCTACCCTATTGGATAGACCTAGAGGTCCGCTATGCAATCGACGTGATGCACGTGACGAAGAATCTTTGCGTGAACGTGCTAGGCTTCTTGTGCGTGTATGGGAAGACAAAAGATACACCGGAGGCACGGGAGGACCAGCAACATATGCACGGAAAAGACGGCATATATCAGGGTCATGCCAGCTACGCTCTTGCGTACGCAGACGAACCATTCGTCCTAGCCAATGATGTGGCGGAGGTTTTCTATGTGAAGGACATGTTTACCAAGCCGAGAAAAAGAAAAGATAATGAAGCGAATACATCATACAATGAGCCAAAGCGCCACATAGTTCTTTCAGGGAAAAGAAACATCGTGGGAGTGGAGGACAAGATAGACATGTCAGAAGATTATGAAAAGTTTCATGAAATTGCTCCCTTCACAGTGAATATTGACCCGAGCATCCAGTTAAATGATGAAGATTGTCCATGGTTACGGCGCAAAGGGACACACGCGAATAAAAAGTTTTATACCCAAAGATCCCACTCTGGGATGTGACCGGCTTCACTGTCATCACTTTCTTCTCTAGTGAGTTTCCGGACTTATATATCTGGAAAGTGCCACTTCGGACAAACCGAAGGGAATCTTTGTAATAGTTAGGGTACTTATGTGTTTTGGCATTTCAAACGCGAAGAAATATTATGTACAAACAAATTTTCAACCCTTTCTGACTTCATTTGCTATTTTTCATGCATTTACTGATTTTTTTTGAGCTAAATGACCCTGAAATTGAAAAGCACTACAATTGAACTCTGAAAAGGTTGAAAGTTGGCATGGTATCATCATTTCACCCACATAGCATGTGCTAAAAAGTTGAGAGGGTTATGGCAAAAACTGGATGCACTTCGTGTACAAAATGAACAATCTCTTTCGAAGTATCAGGGTTTCGGACGAAAACTCATCTGTTACAAAGGCATTTCAGTTTTTTAAACTTATTTCAACTCCAGACTTTTTGTGCGTTCAGTATGCACCATTCGAAGCCACATCATTAATTTTCAACCCTTTCTGACTTTATTTGCTATTTTTCATGCATTTACTGATTTTTTTAGCTAAATGACCCTACAATTGAAAAGCACTACAAATGAACTCTGAAAATATTGAAAGTTGGCATGGTATCATCATTTCTCCCACATAGCATGTGCTAAAAAGTTGAGAGGGTTACGACAAAATCTAGATGCACTTCGTGTACAAACTGGACAATCTCTTTCGAACTATTAGGGTTTCTGACGAAAACTCATCTGTTACAAAGGCATTTCATTTTTTAAATAACCTAAGAATTACTAAATTGAATATAATGATAAAACACACTAATATTAAACAGCAAAAAAGAGAATCACTAAAAAATCTATTTTTAAAGTAAAGTTATTCACAAACTAGTGATTCACACAAATTTCAAATAATTCAAATTTAAACTATTCAAATTTGAAAACTACTGGCACTAACAAAAAGTTTATAAATTTTTTTACCTAAAGCAAAAAAGATTCACAAAGAAACTGTAAATAAAGCAAAAAAACAACTCAGAAACAAAAGAAAATAAATAAAGCAGAAAATAAAAAAATGAAAAAAAATAAATTAAAAAAAAGCCCGCCTACTGGGCCACCACGGCCTGCATACGACTAGAAACCCAACCTCTAGTTGGGCCAGGATGCAGGCCCACAAGGCCCAGTAGGCCCCACAGGGCAGCACAGGTGCAGAAGGCCTGCATTAGAAAGGAGCTCAATGGAAAGGCTGCGTCGGGGCTTATAAACAGGTGCTGGTGCCTCTCGCCAAGCGAGGTGGGACTAAACTTGCCCTCCACCGCGCCTCCGCGAGCACCAGCCTTTAGTCGCGGTTGGTGGCTCCAACCGCGACTAAAGGCCCCCCTTTAGTCCCGGTTGGAGCCACCAACCGCGACTAAAGGCCCCCCCTTCCCGCTGCTCTGCCTGGCCAAAAGTGACCTTTAGTCACGGTTGGTGGTTCCAACCGGGACTAAAGGTATCAGCATATATATACAACACTTGAAAATTTTCACATCTCTCTATGCTTCTTCTCGATGCCGCGCGACCACTAGGACAGAGGACGTCGCCAGGCTTCCGCCGTCGCCTACCCCGATGCCGTCTCGCCTCCCCCGACGCCGGAGCTCGTCAGGCCTCCTCCCTGTTGACGCCGCCCGCGCCTCCTCCTCGCGCGACGCCGCCCGCGCCTCCTCCCCCGGCCGAGCCCCATCGACGCCGCCCGCGCCCTCCTCCCCAATCAAGCCTCGCCGTCGCCTCACCCCGTTGTGAGCTTGCCGCCCCTCGATCTCCGTCGATTTTTTTCATTTTTTTTTCATTTTTCGGAACTGTAATAGATATGCATGTTAATAAATGGATGAATAGAAATGTTAGGTTTTTTGTGTAGATGAATTAGTGTAGTATGTAATTTTTTTGTGTACATGAATACATGTTAGATGGATATAATTAGTGTTTAATTAGTATAATTTTTTTTATATAATGTTGTTTTTCTGTTTTTTAATGGATGTATAGAAGTATGCTTAATTAGTGTTTCTTTTTCTGTTTTTTAATTTGATATAATGTTGTATATCATAGTATAGAAAAAATTTGCATATAAAAAAGTTGCATAGGAAAAAGTTGACCATATATATATTTGTTAGAAGGACTATATATAAGTGGAAAAGTTTCAGAATTTTTTGAGAAAGGGATATTACTAGGGTAGTTATAACCGAGGAATGGGACATTATAATTGAAAAGAGGATATTTTGCTCAAAATTTTCTAATAAAATGACATTGCATATATAGGAAATTTTTTTCATAAGAATTTGTTCTCGACGTCAATGATGCCCGGCCCGCATCCTCGTCGTCGACTCGTTCGCGACGACGTCCTACTTCAAAGGCGCCATGTCCGGGACTGGGTGATACGTCTCCAACGTATCTATAATTTTTTATTGTTCCATGCAATTATATTATCTGTTTTGGATATTTTATATGTATTATTATGCTATTTTATATTATTTTTGGGACTAACCTATTAACCTAGAGCCCAGTGCCAGTTTCTGTTTTTTCCTTGTTTTTGAGTTTCGCAGAAAAGGAATACCAAACGGAGTCCAAACGGAATAAAACTTTCGCGATGATTTTTCTTGGACCAGAAGGAAACCAGGAGACTTGGAGATGAAGTCGGAGGAGCCACGAGGCGGCCACAAGGACGGAGGGCGCGCCCCCCACCCTTGTGGGCCCCTCATGCAGCTCCTGACCTAATTCTTTTGCCTATATATACCCATATATCGCCAAACCAACAGGGGCATCCACGAAAAGACCTTTCCACCGCCGCAACCTTCTGTACCCATGAGATCCCATCTAGGGACCTTTTCCGGCACCCTGCCAGAGGGGGATTCGATCACGGAGGGCTTCTACATCAACACCATTGCCCTTCCGATGAAGCGTGAGTAGTTTACCACAGACCTACGGGTCCATAGCTAGTAGCTAGATGGCTTCTTCTCTCTCTTTGATTCTCAATACCATGTTCTCCTCGATGTTCTTGGAGATCTATTCGATGTAATACTTTTTTGCGGTGTGTTTGCCGAGATCCGATGAATTGTGGATTTATGATCAGCTTATCTATGAATATTATTTGAATCTTCTCTGAATTCTTATATGCATCATTTGATATCTTTGTAATTCTCTTCAAACTATCGGTTTGGTTTAGCCAACTAGATTGGTTTTTCTTGCAATGGGAGAAGTGCTTAGCTTTGGGTTCAATCTTGCAGTGTCCTTTCCCAGTGACAGTAGGAGCAGCAAGGCACGTATTGTATTGTTGCCATCGAGGATAAAAAGATGGGATTTTCATCATATTGCTTGAGTTAATTCCTCTACATCATGTCATCTTACTTAATGCATTACTCCGTTCTTTATGAACTTAATACTCTAGATGCATACTGGATAGCGGTCGATGTGTGGAGTAATAGTAGTAGATGCAGAATCGTTTCGGTCTACTTGACACAGATGTGATGCCTATATTCATGATCATTGCCTTAGATATCGTCATAACTTTGCGCTTTTCTATCAATTGCTCGGCAGTAATTTGTTCACCCACCGTATTATTTTCTATCTTGAGAGAAGCCTCAAGTGAAACCTATGGCCCCGGGTCTATTTTCCATCATATAATCTTCTACTTTTCATCATACAAGTTTCCGATCTACTATTTTGCAATCTTTTACTTTATCGTTTATCTATCTCTATCAGATCTCACTTTTGCAAATAACCGTGAAGGGATTGACAACCCCTTTATCGCGTTGGGTGCAAGTTGTTTGATTGTTTGTGCAGGTATTCGGTGATTTGTGCATTGTCTCCTACTGGATTGATACCTTGGTTCTCAAACTGAGGGAAATACTTATCTCTACTTTGCTGCATCACCCTTTCCTCATCAAGGAAAAAACCAACGCAAGCTCAAGAAGTAGCAGGAAGAATTTCTGGCGCCATTGCCGGGGAGATCTACGCCAAGTCAAGACATACCAAGTACCCATCATAAACTCTCATCTCTTGCATTACATTATTCGCCATTTGCCTCTCGTTTTCCTCTCCCCCACTTCTAAAACGATTTTCGAAAAGATTTGCCTTTTTCTTCGCCCCTCTCTTTGCCTTTTCTTCGTCCCTCTTCCGTTCGTCTTCTTCGTTCGCTTTTTGTGTGCTCGTGTGTTGGATTGCTTCCTTTGTCACGATGGCTCAAGAGAATACCAAATTGTGTGACTTTTCCAACACCAATAGCAATGATTTTATTAGTACTCCGATTGCTCCCGCCACTAGTGCGGAATCTTGTGAAATTCATGCCACTTTGCTGAATCTTGTTATGAAAGATCAATTTTCTGGCCTTCCTAGTGAAGATGCCGCATCCCATCTAAACAATTTCGTTGATTTGTGTGATATGCAAAAGAAAAAAGATGTGGATAATGATATTGTTAAATTGAAGCTATTTCCGTTCTCACTACGAGATCGTGCTAAAACTTGGTTTTCATCTTTGCCTAAAAATAGTATTGATTCATGGAATAAGTGTAAAGATGCTTTTATTTCCATGTATTTTCCTCCCGCTAAGATCATCTCCCTTAGAAACGATATTATGAATTTTAAGCAACTTGATCATGAGTATGTTGCGCAATCTTGGGAGAGAATGAAATTGATGATACAAAATTGCCCTACTCATGGTTTGAATTTGTGTATGATTATACAAAAAATTTATGCGGATTGAATTTTGCTTCTAGAAATCTTTTAGATACGGCCGCGGGAGGCACTTTTATGGAAATTACTCTAGGAGAAGCTACTAAACTTCTAGATAATATTATGGTTAATTATTCTCAATGGCATACCGAAAGATCTTCCACTGGTAAAAAAGTGCATGCAATTGAAGAGATTAATGTTTTGAGTGGAAAGATGGATGAACTTATAAAATTATTTGCTAGCAGGAGTGCTTCTTTGGATCCTAATGATATGCCTTTGTCCACTTTGATTGAAAATAATAATGAATCTATGGATGTGAATTTTGTTGGTAGGAAGAATTTTCGTAATAACGCATATAGAGGCAATTTTAATCCTAGGCTATTTCCTAGTAATTCCTCTAATAATTATGGTAATTCCTACAACAATTCTTATGGAAATTATAATAAGATGCCCACTGATTTTGAAAATAGTGTTAAAGAATTTATGAGTTTGCAAAAGAATTTCAATGCTTTGATTGAAGAAAAATTGCTTAAGATTGATGATTTGGCTAGGAACGTGGATAGAATTTCTCTTGATGTTGACTCTTTGAAACTTAGATCTATTCCACCCAAGCATGATATCAATGAGTCTCTCAAAGCTATGAGAATTTCCATTGATGAGTGCAAAGAAAGAACCGCTAAGATGCATGCTAAAAAAGATTGGTTTGTAAAAACATGTTCTTCTAGTTTTCGTGAAAATAATGATGAAGATCTTAAAGTGATTGATGTGACCCCTATTGAATCTTTGTTTTCCAATATAAATCTTGATAAATATGGGACTGGAGATGATTCAACTTTAGTTAAAAGGCGTCCCAATGATTCGGAGTTTTTAGATCTTGATGCAAAAATTGATAAAAGTGGGATTGGAGAGGTCAAAACTTTAAGTACCAATGAACCCACTCTTTTGGATTTCAAGGAATTTAATTATGATAATTGTTCTTTAATAGATTGTATTTACTTGTTGCAATCCATGTTGAATTCTCCTCATGCTTACAATCAAAACAAAACTTTTACTAAACATATCGTTGATGCTATGATGCAATCTTTTGAAGAAAAGCTTGAATTGAAAGTTTCTATCCCTAGAAAACTTTATGATGAGTGGGAACCTACTATTAAGATTAAAATTAAAGATTATAAGTGTTATGCTTTGTGTGATTTGGGTGCTAGTGTTTCCACGATTCCAAAAACTTTATGTGATGTGTTAGGTTTCCGTGAATTTGATGATTGTTCTTTAAATTTGCATCTCGCAGATTCCACTATTAAGAAACCTATGGGAAGGATTAATGATGTTCTTATTGTTGCAAATAGGGATTATGTGCCCGTAGATTTCATTGTTCTTGATATAGATTGCAATCCTACATGTCCTATTATTCTTATTAGACCTTTCCTTAGAACGATTGGTGCAATTATTGATATGAAAGAAGGAAACATTAGATTTAAATTTCCATTAAGGAAGGGCATGGAACACTTTCCAAGAAAGAAAATTAAATTGCCATATGAATCTATTATGAGAGCTACTTATGGATTGCATACCAAAGATGACAATACCTAGTTCTATTCGTGTTTTTATGCCTAGCTAAGGGCGTTAAACAATAGCGCTTGTTGGGAGGCAACCCAATTTTGTTTTTGTTTTGCTTTTTTTGATTCTGTTTTGCAATAAATAATTCATCTAGCCTCTGGTTAGATGTGGTTTTATGTTTTAGTTAGTGTTTGTGCCAAGTAAGACCTTTGGGATGGCTTACGGTGATAGTTGATTTGATCTTGCTGAAAAACAGAAACTTTTGCGTCCAGTCTCAGAATTTTAATAATTCACTGGAGCGTTGAAAAACCATGAATTTTTTATACGAGATTTATATACATATTTACTCTGTTTTCCTAATTTTCCAGAATGTTTAGAGTTTCATAAGTATTATAACAATTCGGATCTTCACAGACTGTTCTGTTTTTGACAGATTCTGTTTTCTTTGTGTTGTTTGCTTATTTTGATGAATCTATGGGTAGTATCGGGGGGTATGAACCATGGAAAAGTTGGAATAAAGTAGATATTACACCAATATAAATAAATAATGAGTTCACAACAGTACCAAAGTGGTGATTTATTTTCTTATACTAACGGAGCTTATGAGATTTTCTGTTGAGTTTTGTGTTGTGAAGTTTTCAAGTTTTGGGTAAGGATTTGATGGACTATGGAATAAGGAGTGGCAAGAGCCTAAGCTTGGGGATGCCCAAGGCACCCCAAGTTAATATTCAAGTACAACCAAGAGCCTAATCTTGGGGATGCCCCGGAAGGCATCCCCTCTTTCATCTTCGTCTATCGGTAACTTTACTTGAGGCTATATTTTTATTCACCACATGATATGTGTTTTGCTTGGAGCGTCTTGTATAATTTGAGTCTTTGCTTTTTAGTTTGCCACAATCATCCTTGATGTACACACCTTTTGAGAGGGACACGCATGAATCGTGATTTATTAGAATACTCTTTGTGCTTCACTTATATCTTTTGAGCTAGGCAATTTTGCTCTAGTGCTTCACTTATATCTTTTTAGAGCACGGCCGTGGCTTTATTTTATAGAAATTATTGAACTTTCATGCTTCACTTATATTATTTTGAGAGTCTTTAAACAGCATGGTAATTTTCTTTGGTTATAAATTTAGACCTAATATGATAGGCATCCAAGAGGGATATAATAAAAACTTTCATATAAAGTGCATTGAATACTATGAGAAGTTTGATTCCTTATGATTGTTTTGAGATATAAAGATGGTGATATTAGAGTCATGCTAGTGAGTAATTGTGGATTTGAGAAATACTTGTGTTAAGGTTTGTGATTCCCATAGCATGCACGTATGGTGAACCGTTATGTGATGAAGTCGGAGCATGATTTATTTATTTATTGTCTTCCTTATGATTGGCGGTCGGGGACGAGCGATGGTATTTTCCTACCAATCTATCCCCCTAGGAGCATGCGCGTAGTACTTTGTTTCAATAACTAATAGATTTTTGCAATAAGTATGTGAGTTCTTTATGACTAAAGTTGAGTCCATGGATTATACGCACTCTCACCCTTCCACCATTGCTAGCCTCTTTTGTACCGCGCAACTTTCGCCGGTACCATACACCCACCATATACCTTCCTCAAAACAGCCACCATACCTACCTATTATGGCATTTCCATAGTGTAACACCCCCTTGTAATAAGCCCTGTGACACTCTGTTAAAACTGCCAAGTCATGATCATTTGCAGTACCAAGTCATATGGGTTAATGATCCAATTCAAACTCACATCTGAAAATCAACTCAAATTCAAAAGTGAAATATAAAGTTGTTCAAACTCTGTTGGGAAAATGTTCATTAAATGGCCAATAATCCAGGAACATTTCTAAAACCAATATCAAAATATTTGGAGTTGGACAAGTGACTCTAACAAGATGAAACAGCCCCAAAAATAGAATATTTGATATATTTAAAATCATATCAAATCCCAACAAACTTCAATTCTGTCCAAACCAATTTTTGGCAGTGCTAGATATTGCAACATATTTATGTGGCATAACTCACTGTTTTACAAAAGACATTAAGTGGCCAAATCATTTCGCAACAGAAAAGAAAAGAGAAAAGAAAAAGAAATAAAAGAAAAAGACTAAAGCTGGACTGGACCAAGTGCACAGTGCATTGGCCTAGCCCAGCTGGCCCATCCCCTTCTCTCTCCCTCACCGTGTCAACCTCCCTGTGGACGAGCGCGCGCGCGCCGGCGAGACGCCGACAGCGCGACGTCGCGGGCGCCGCGAGGGGATAAGGGAGAGGCCCGTGCGTCTCCCCTGGCTCTCCTCGCCACTTTCCCCTCTCCTCTCTCTCTCGCTCCGCCCGTCTTCCCCTCCAGATCCAGAGGGGCCGAGCGCCAGCCTCGCCGCCGTTCGCCTCCGTCGCGGCCACCGTCATCCCCGGGGCACGCCGAGCTGTCCACCGTCTCCGCCGTCCTCGACTACGCCGCCCCGAGCCATTCGGTGGAGCCGAGGAGCCCCCGAGACGCCGAGCCGCACCGCCCCCTTCTTCTCGGACTCCGGCGAGAACCCGGCGAATCCAGCCGCTCCGCGCCTGCCCCGAGCAGGCTCTGAACGGCTACCACCGCTGTGAGCCTCTCCTTCCCTCCCTGCTTCTTCTCCTCGTCGTTCCCGACCTGTAGACGCCGCCCCGTTCACGCCCGAGCTCACCGTCGCGCGACCTCGTCGCCGGCGTGGCCACGGTGACCAAATGGTCCCGTGCGCGCCACCATCACACTCACCGCGACGAGTAGACCCCGCCTAGCCTTTTCTTTCACTTGTTTGCGCGCTGGGTCGCCGTTTCCGTCGCTCGCCCGAGCACATCGCCGCCGATGTCGTCACCGCCGTCGCATTAGGCCACCCCGAGCTGCTCCGGCACCGTAGATCGACGCGGCGCCTTTCCCTCGTTCGAACGCGACCAGCCCCGGCCGTTTTGGTGGCCTGTGGGCGAAACCCGACGGGCGTCCGAGCCGCGCCGCCGCGATTTTGGTCGCCGGCGCAACTCCGGCGCCGCCCGCCGACGTGGCCGCCACGTGGGACACCCCTGGGTCACTGCCAGTGGGTCCCACGGGCCCCGCTGACCACGCTGACCGTGGTCAACGCGCTGACGTGGCGGCGCAATGCCACTGACAGGTGGGCCCCGCGACTAATTAACCTAATTAAAGATTTAATTAATTAGAAACTAATTAGATTAACCTAATGTCTCACTGACATGTGGGGTCCACCCCCTAATTAACCCTGGTAATTAAATTAATCCACTGATTAGCCTAAACAGAGGCTGACATGTGGGTCCCACTGGACCCACATGTCATATTTGACTGGTCAGCGGCGCTGTTGACCGCTGACATCACAGTGACGTCATGCTGACGTCATAATTCATTTTCTGTAAATAAATAAATTCCAGAAATTCATATAATCTTTGAAAATTAATAACTTTTAAACCGTAGCTCGGATCGAAAAAGTTAAAACATGAAAGTTGCTCAGAACGACGAGCCGAGTCTGATCGTGCCGTCTGTTTCTCCATCGGAACCTCATACGTAGAAGAACTCGTAACTCCGGACCCGAATCCGGCAGATGAATAGTGCACACACGTCGGATATTAAATCCCAGAATAATTCTAAAAATAACTAAAATGACTTAGATGCATAATTAGGCAACCCTGCACTGCATCATAGCATCACACGCACCGTATTGCATTTGTTTGCATTATGTTTACCTGTTTCTTCCCCCTCTTCTCTCTCGGTAGACCCCGACGTTGACGTAGCTCCCGAGGCAGACGCCGCACAGGAGTACGACTACGTCCCCGACGGTACCACTGAAGACCTTGTCCTTGCCCCAGAGCAAACAGGCAAGCACCCCCATTTTGAGCATGCCTATATCGCCTATTCTCTTCTCTCTTATGCTTGCATTAGAACTGCTATTGCTACTGTTTCCTATATCTGCTGCATAGCCTGATTATTGTACCCTGCCTTGTTACCTTACTGGTTATCCTAGACTGCTTAGTATAGGCTGGGTAGAGACACGACAGAGACCCCCACATGATCCCGACTGCCCTGCTGGACATCAGAAGACCCGAACTTCGGGATTGAAGACCAGACCCTGACACCGCACATCACTTCCCCTTAGTTGCCGACACTGCTGGGTTAATAATGAGTGCCGAGGGTGATACCTCGTCAGCACTTCTGATGTTAACCTTGTAGGTTAGTTACTCGGTCGTGGTAAGCGAGGGTGATTCCTCCTACACCACCCCCGATAACGACGTCGTCGCGCAACTCCTCAAGGTGGACCTCGAGGGTGATTCCTCCTTCGTTCACCTTGATGATAACATCGAGCGGGAATTCCATCGAGGGTGATTCCTCAGGGTTCCCTTCGGTGTCAGACACACAGTTACCTTGGATATTATGACTTGCACTAAACTATGATACTAAAGACGGGTCGGCCCTGAGGGGTACCCGCGCGAGCTTAACGCGAAGTGATGTGGAGTCGGGTTGACCTGGATGGTGCCCGCGAGATAACTACGAGGCGTGGCCGGGCATTCTTAGCCCTTGCCGCAAGTCCTCGAGATGGGGCGACGGGGTCACATCGATCGTGAGTCTCTGCTCGTTTCCGCGCGCTCCTAATCCACTACGGTTTGGATATTTGATCCGAGGGGCCTCTGGCCCGATAGCACTAACCATCACGTGAGCATAGTATGGGCGTTCTGCGTCGTATACTTCGGCCGAAGCTTAATAGACGTCAGCAACTGAGCGGCACACGCTGGGTTGGACTGGGAACGCAACCGCGCTTGTATTAAGGGGTTGCTAGGTCTGCTCACCGGCGGTGTACGCAACGTGCAGGAGCGTCCGGGGCGATGGCCCAAGACCCCTGGGGGCATAGGTTAGTCCGGCGTGCTGGCCTCTCTGTTAGGTATTCGGTCGGATTGCGGCGTGTTGCTTAGCCGAGGCCGGGCATGACCCAGAAAGTGTGTCCGGCCGGAGTTAAGCGAGCGTGGTGGGTAAGTTGGTGCACCCCTGCAGGGAAGAAACTTCTATCGATAGCCTGTCCTACGGTAACGGACACTCGGAGTTGTATCCCGATCGGTACAACTAGAACTTGATATGAGAACTGGATAGTACGGCTCTGGGATTGCTTTCTCGCAGGGAGTCGAGAAAGGATCTCAGGTCGAGGTTGATGTTACTACTACTACTGCTTTACATTATGTTCATCTGATCTCGTCTATTGCTGCAAGACTGTTGAAGATGCTGAAGAAGCTAGTCTTCGATAGGACTAGGCTTTCCCCCTCTAATCTGGCATTTCTGCAGCCCAGTCCACACATACAGCCCCTTTGAAAATGATGCATATGTAGTGTAGATCCTTGCTTGCTGAGTACTTCGGATGAGTACTCACGTTTGCTTTATTTTCTTTTTCCCCCATATTCCTTTTGATGCCACCAGACGACGGAGCCCCTGAGCCAGAAGCCCCAGCCGACGACCAGTACTACTACCCGCCTGGCGAGTACTACTACTACGAGGAGCCGTTCGACGACCAGGAGTAGGATCAGAGGGTCCAGGGCAGGAGGCCTACGCCTTTCGATCGTAGTATTTTATTTTACCCCGCCTCTGTGAAGGCCTAATTTCTCTCTATGTAATATATCTGTACCCAGATATCTAATGCTTCCGCTGACGCTTGTATGCCATCAAGCTATGTATTCGAGCCCTCGAGGCCTTGGCTTGTAATATTAAGCTTGTATGACTTTATTTATGTTTTAGAGTTGTGTTGTGATATCATCAAGTGAGTTCTTAGGCTTGATCGTGCGCATTTGCGTGTATGATTAGTGCACGATTAAGCCGGGGTCGTCACAGGTTGGTATTAGAGCCGACTGCCTCTAGGAGTCCCCCTTCCCAATTCCTTGGCCGAAGTTGAGTCTAGAAGTCAAAAACTGTTTTACTAACTTGGCTGTGTGGCTTACGGGCCCACGTCGCCAACTGGGTGGTATTAGGATCTTTTATTCCTCGTCTTTACTCTGGGATTCTGATCTCTCGTCTATTCGGGTTTAATAAAATTTACTAACACCGACATTTAGGTTCTCGTTAATTCTATCCACCCGGAGAGCTGGATTCAGTGCGATTTCCCTGACGTTGATCTGATTAGTCTGATAATCATTTTCCTTTCCATTGTTTTGTTTAACCTTTCCTTCCGGGATCGGTTATGCTTCTCATTGTCTTATGACAACCCTGAACTTCTCTGTTTCAGATGGATCGACTGTTTCCACCGCGGCCTACGACCCAGCTTGTGCGTCGCACTTGGGCTCGTGATGCCCCTGGATTTCCAGCTGTTCTGATCGCCCTCCTGAGTAGACTGGGTTACCGCTGGTATCCCGAGTACATGGTCTATGAGGTTTACCGTGAGTTCAACCAGGAACAGTACTATGCTGAAGTTCGGATTTATGATCAGCAGAACAACTCAGACACTGAGCTACACCTTTTTCATGGATTAGGCGTGACGATTGAGATGGCAGTACATGATGCCGCCTACTCTGCTGTCGCACGTCTCCGAGGAGAGCACAATGCTAACTTGGATGATACTGTGTTTCGGTACATTCCGTATGCACCTGTTGGAGATGCTACTGGATTTTACACAGCTATCTGTGCCCCGTACGAGTCTCGACGCTACGACCCGCAGGTTCTGATTCAGTGCACTCAGGCTCTGGATCGCACTGTTCGGGCTCTTGCCATCGAGTTGTTCGCCACTCGAGCACGCTACTACGAGGCAATGACACAGTTGCTACCAGCTGTTCGTGCAGGGATACATCCGGAGGATATTCTATACCCACGCAGGACCGAGATGCCGCCAGGTATTGATTGGCCTGCAGTGGGAGGTCACACGCCTGCACGTGGACCTCTTCTTACAGTTCGAGACCGGGTTCTGCATCAGAGTGCACATGGAGCACAGGATCCTGCCGCGACGAACATTCGTCGCCCGCACTTGCAGTTACCCCGTTTCCGTGGTTTTCTCCGACGCTGATGTAGCCTTTGCTATGTCACGTTGTGTACTTCCTTACTGCGTGCCTGCGTGCCGCCTAGTGTGTCTCTAGTTTTTCAATTTGCGCCGTTATGCTGCCCGATTTTAACCGACTGTGTATGGATCTGTATGTCTTAATGACTACTTTAAGCATCTATTGCACTCTTTCAATAATGTCGAGTTACCTCATGTTTATTGTTAAACACTTGCATAAGCTATCGCTGAAATACCCCTGTTGGAATAGCAGGATGGCTGACAACAACCCGCCACCGCCGCCACCACCTGATTACATGGCAGCGATGATGCAACAGTTTGAACTCAACCGCCAATTTATGACGGGGATTATGCAGCAATTCCCTCGTCCTGAAGCTAATCAGCAGCAACCATCCATTACCTTACCAGAGTTCATGAGGCTCAGTCCATCGTTTTTCCGCAACACAGTCAACCCACTGGATGCAGATGACTGGCTGCGTGATATCTCTCATGAGATGGAGTCTGCCGGTGTCGCCGAAATTAACTATATCACTTTTGCGACATATCTTCTTAAGGGTCCCGCAGCCCAATGGTGGGCCACTCACCGACAGACTCTGCCGCCTGGTACTGTCGTCACTTGGACAGAGTTCAAGATTGCTTTCCGTGCCCGCTACATTCCTCTAGCTGTCATAGCTAGGAAGAAGGCTGAGTTCCGTAGCCTTGTTCAAGGAAACAAGACTGTGGAAGTCTATCAGCGCGAGTTTCTAGACTTATCTCGTTACGCTGAAGAGGACATTCCTACTGATGAACGCAGACAGGAGAAATTTCGTGAAGGACTGCACCATGACATTCAGTTAGCCCTTCTTGTTCAAGATTACCCTGATTTTGCCACCTTGGTGAATAAGGCCATCATGGTTGAAACTGGACTTAAGAAGCACAAGGAAGCGTCCAGACGCACCCGTGAGTCGGGCTCATCTTCGGGCTTGTCTTCCCAGAAGCGACGCATCTGGTTTCCCCAAGGCATGTTCCATTCAGCAGCCCCTGCAAACAGGCCCTCCTATGCTGCACCACGCCTGCCACCTCCACCACCGAGACAGCCTCTGCCAACTCCAGCACCTCGAGCTCCAGCACCTCGTCCTGACAGCGGACTATGCTTCAAGTGTGGCAAGCCAGGTCACCGTGCTAGAGATTGTTCTCAGAATCAGAATCAACTGGCTCTCCCTTCGGCTGGCCGTGGAATTGGCCATGGTAATCCTCAGCAGCGCAACAATAATGCCAGACCTTCTTATGGTCGTGGGCAGTACTACCACGTCAACATGTCTGAAGCTCCAGTTCAACCAGATACTGTGATGGGTACACTTCTCGTTAATTCAGTACCAGCATCTGTTTTATTTGATTCAGGAGCATCGCATTCATTCATGTCAGAGCATTTTGCACTATTGCATGACGTTAAATGTGAAACACTACACCACCCTTTAGTAGTGAACACTCCCGCGGGTCGGTGTCAAGCCACCATATTCAGCCCCGAAGTCAATATTATGATTGAAGAGAGAAATTTTCCAGCTTTCCCCATTATTCTGAAATCTTCCAAGATTGATCTTATCTTGGGAATGGATTGGTTGAAGGCCCATTATGCCTCAATCAATTGTGCCACCAAAGTTGTTCACCTCTTGCACCCCTCGAATGAGATGGTGAATTACCATGCTCATATCACTCAGAACGCCGAGGCTCAAATTTATGCCTTGAACGCGTTGAATGCTTCTCCGCTTGATGGGATCGAGAATATCCCAGTTGTCTGTGACTTCCCGGATGTTTTTCCAGAAGAACTTCCAAGAATACCCCCTGCTAGAGCTGTCGAGTTCGTCATCGACTTGAAGCCTGGCACCACTCCTATTGCGAAGCGTCCTTACAAGATGCCTCCGCACCACCTCATCGAGCTTAAGGAGGAAATTGATAAATCCTTAAGGAAGGGTTTCATTCGCCCCAGTTCCTCTGCATGGGGAGCACCGTCTCTTTTCGTCAAGAAGAAAGATGGGACGAATAGGTTGGTCCAAGATTATCGTCCTATCAACCAGGCTACCATTCAGAATAAATATCCACTTCCCCGAATCAACGATTTATATGATCAACTCGCTGGATCTTCGGTGTTTTCTAAACTCGACTTGAGGTTGGGTTATCACCAGATCCGTGTCCACGAAGAGGATATTCCGAAGACTGCATTCGTTACTCGTTATGGCTCTTACGAGTACACAGTCATGTCGTTTGGTTTAACAAACGCTCCAGCTACATTCTCCCGCCTAATGAATTACATATTCATGGATTACCTTGACAAATTCGTCGTGGTATATCTGGATGATATTCTGGTTTATTCGAAGAACAAAGAAGAACATGCTGAGCACCTTCGACTAGTTCTGGAGAGACTTCGAGAGCACCAATTATATGCCAAGTACTCTAAATGCGAATTCTGGCTTTCCGAGGTAACCTACCTTGGACATGTCATCTCCAAGGATGGTATTGCAGTTAACCCGGAGCGAGTTCAGGCTATTCTTGACTGGACCCCTCCGAAGAATGTCAAGCAAGTCAGAAGTTTCCTCGGGCTTGCAAGTTATTGTCGCCGTTTCATCGAAAATTTCTCCAAGATTGCCAAGCCCCTGACTAATTTGCTCCACAAAGGCGTTAAGTTTGAGTGGACAGACAAATGTCAGGAAAGCTTCGAGACCCTCAAGGACAAGCTGACTTCTACTCCAGTCCTTGCTCCTCCAGACTCCCGCAAAGATTTTGTGATCTTCTGCGACGCCTCTCGCCAAGGACTAGGTTGTGTCCTAATGCAAGAGCGAAGAGTTATTGCTTATGCTTCGCGACAACTGCGTCCACATGAAGAGAATTACCCAGTGCATGACCTCAAACTTGCTGCTGTCATTTATGCTTTGAAGCAGTGGCGTCATTACCTCCTTGGTAATCGGTGTGAGATTTACACCGATCATCAGAGCTTGAAGTACTTGTTCACTCAACCGGAACTTAATCTTCGTCAGCAGCGTTGGTTGGAAACAATCACCGATTATGACTGTGGAATTTCATACACTACCGGCAAAGCTAATGTGATGGCTGATGCTTTGAGCCGCAAGTCATACTGTAGCAACCTCATGGTAAAGCAAGCTCAACCCCAGCTATATGAAGAATTGCGCAAGCTGAATCTCTGCATTATTCCGCAAGGTTCTCTTAATAACCTTGTGATACAGTCAGATCTTGAGAAAGCTGTCAAGATTGCGCAATCTAAGGATGCTGAAATTGATCTAATGAAGAAAGAGCTTCACCTTCAAAAGTACAGGGATTTCTCGATTGCTGAAGATGGAACCTTGTACTTCCGAGACCGCATTGTAGTACCTCGCTTCGAGCTGATGACTGACAAAGTCATGAAGGAGGCCCATGATACACCGCTATCTATCCATCCAGGTAGTACCAAGATGTATCGAGATCTTCGTCAAAGGTACTGGTGGTCTAGAATGAAGCAAGATATTGCTCGTTATGTTGCCGAGTGTGACGTTTGTTGTCGCGTGAAGCCCGAACATCAGAAACCTGCTGGAATTCTGCAACCGCTCCCTATTCCTCTATGGAAGTGGGATAAAGTGCAAATGGACTTCATTACTGGTCTTCCCAAGTCTCAGAAGGGTCACGATGCCATTCTTGTCGTCGTCGACCAACTCTCCAAGGTTGCACACTTTCTGCCAGTTAAGGAGACTATTACTGCTAGTCAGTTAGCAGAGCTATATATCTCCAGAATTGTTTCACTCCATGGTATTCCCAAGGAAATCAGTTCAGACCGTGGCAGCATTTTCACTGGCCATTTCTGGGAAAGTTTCCAGAAAGCAATAGGAACTCATATTACCTGGAGTTCAGCTTATCATCCCCAATCCCAAGGCCAAGTTGAGCGCGTTAATCAAGTGCTTGAAGACATGCTTCGAGCCTGTGTTATATCCTTCGGTAAGAAATGGGAGGAATCTCTTCCTTATGCCGAGTTCTCCTATAACAACAGCTATCAAGCCAGCTTAAAAATGGCCCCCTTTGAGGTTCTTTATGGACGTAAATGTCGAACCCCTCTGAATTGGTCAGAAACTGGGGAACGACCTCTTGTTGGACCGGACATTATTCAGCATGCCGAAGAACAAGTCCGAATTGTCCGGGAGAATCTCAAAGCAGCTCAAGACCGTCAGAAGAGTAATTATGATCGCAAGCGATGGGGTGTGATCTATCAACCTGGTGATCAAGCCTATCTTCGTGTCACTCCAATGAAGGGCACCTGTCGTTTCGGAATCAAGGGCAAGCTAGCTCCTCGCTATATTGGTCCTTTCCGCATCGTGGCTAGACGGGGACAGGTGGCATATAAATTGGAGTTGCCACCGCAATTCTCCCATATTCATGATGTCTTCCACGTGTCGCAACTCCGTAAGTGCTTCAAGGAATCCCCGCACCGTGCAGTGGATCATGAGATGCTCGAGCTACAAGATGATCTTTCCTATAAGGAGCATCTGATCCGCATCCTCGATGAAGCTGAACGTCGGACTCGTCAGAAGACGACCAAGTTCCTAAAAGTGCAGTGGTCGAATCACACTGAAGACGAAGCAACTTGGGAACGCGAGGATCATCTTCGGGAAGAATACCCCGGACTCTTTCCTTCTACCTCCTAAATTCTCGGGACGAGAATTTCTTTTAGAGGAGGAGAACTTGTAACACCCCCTTGTAATAAGCCCTGTGACACTCTGTTAAAACTGCCAAGTCATGATCATTTGCAGTACCAAGTCATATGGGTTAATGATCCAATTCAAACTCACATCTGAAAATCAACTCAAATTCAAATGTGAAATATAAAGTTGTTCAAACTCTGTTGGGAAAATGTTCATTAAATGGCCAATAATCCAGGAACATTTCTAAAACCAATATCAAAATATTTGGAGTTTGACAAGTGACTCTAACAAGATGAAACAGCCCCAAAAATAGAATATTTGATATATTTAAAATCATATCAAATCCCAACAAACTTCAATTCTGTCCAAACCAATTTTTGGCAGTGCTAGATATTGCAACATATTTATGTGGCATAACTCACTGTTTTACAAAAGACATTAAGTGGCCTAATCATTTCGCAACAGAAAAGAAAAGAGAAAAGAAAAAGAAATAAAAGAAAAAGACTAAAGCTGGACTGGACCAAGTGCACAGTGCATTGGCCCAGCCCAGCTGGCCCATCCCCTTCTCTCTCCCTCGCCGTGTCAACCTCCCTGTGGACGAGCGCGCGCACGCCGGCGAGACGCCGACAGCGCGACGTCGCGGGCGCCGCGAGGGGATAAGGGAGAGGCCCATGCGTCTCCCCTGGCTCTCCTCGCCACTTTCCCCTCTCCTCTCTCTCGCTCCGCCCGTCTTCCCCTCCAGATCCAGAGAGGCCGAGCGCCAGCCTCGCCGCCGTTCGCCTCCGTCGCGGCCACCGTCATCCCCGGGGCACGCCGAGCTGTCCACCGTCTCCGCCGTCCTCGACTACGCCGTCCCGAGCCATTCGGTGGAGCCGAGGAGCCCCCGAGACACCGAGCCGCACCGCCCCCTTCTTCTCGGACTCCGGCGAGAACCCGGCGAATCCAGCCGCTCCGCGCCTGCCCCGAGCAGGCTCTGAACGGCTACCACCGCTGTGAGCCTCTCCTTCCCTCCCTGCTTCTTCTCCTCGTCGTTCCCGACCTGTAGACGCCGCCCCGTTCACGCCCGAGCTCACCGTCGCGCGACCTTGTCGCCGGCGTGGCCACGGTGACCAAATGGTCCCGTGCGCGCCACCATCACACTCACCGCGACGAGTAGACCCCGCCTAGCCTTTTCTTTCACTTGTTTGCGCGCTGGGTCGCCGTTTCCGTCGCTCGCCCGAGCACATCACCGCCGATGTCGTCACCGCCGTCGCATTAGGCCACCCCGAGCTGCTCCGGCACCGTAGATCGACGCGGCGCCTTTCCCTCGTTCGAACGCGACCAGCCCCGGCCGTTTTGGTGGCCTGTGGGCGAAACCCGACGGGCGTCCGAGCCGCGCCGCCGCGATTTTGGTCGCCGGCGCAACTCCGGCGCCGCCCGCCGACGTGGCCGCCACGTGGGACACCCCTGGGTCACTGCCAGTGGGTCCCACGGGCCCCACTGACCACGCTGACCGTGGTCAACGCGCTGACGTGGCGGCGCAATGCCACTGACAGGTGGGCCCCGCGACTAATTAACCTAATTAAAGATTTAATTAATTAGAAACTAATTAGATTAACCTAATGTCTCACTGACATGTGGGGTCCACCCCCTAATTAACCCTGGTAATTAAATTAATCCACTGATTAGCCTAAACAGAGGCTGACATGTGGGTCCCACTGGACCCACATGTCATATTTGACTGGTCAGCGGCGCTGTTGACCGCTGACATCACAGTGACGTCAAGGTGACATCATAATTCATTTTCTGTAAATAAATAAATTCCAGAAATTCATATAATCTTTGAAAATTAATAACTTTTAAACCGTAGCTCGGATCGAAAAAGTTAAAACATGAAAGTTGCTCAGAACGACGAGCCGAGTCTGATCGTGCCGTCTGTTTCTCCATCGGAACCTCCTACGTAGAAGAACTCGTAACTCCGGACCCGAATCCGGCAGATGAATAGTGCACACACGTCGGATATTAAATCCCAGAATAATTCTAAAAATAACTAAAATGACTTAGATGCATAATTAGGCAACCCTGCACTGCATCATAGCATCACACGCACCGTATTGCATTTGTTTGCATTATGTTTACCTGTTTCTTCCCCCTCTTCTCTCTCGGTAGACCCCGACGTTGACGTAGCTCCCGAGGCAGACGCCGCTCCGGAGTACGACTACGTCCCCGACGACATCCCTGACGACCTTGCCCTTGCCCCCGAGCAAACAGGCAAGCACCCCCATTTTGAGCATGCCTATATCGCCTACTCTCTTCTCTCTTATGCTTGCATTAGAACTGCTGTTGCTACTGTTTCCTATATCTGTTGCATAGCCTGTTTATTGTAACCTGCCTTGCTACCTTACTGGTTATCCTAGACTGCTTAGTATAGGCTGGGTAGAGACACGACAGAGACCCCCCCTTGATCCCGACTGCCCTGCTGGACATCAGAAGACCCGACCATCGGGATTGAAGACTAGACCCTGGCACCGCACCTCACTTCCCCTTAGTTGCCGACACTGCTGGGTTACCATCGAGTGCCGAGGGTGATACCTCGTCAGCACTTCTGATGTTAACCTTGTAGGTTAGTTACTCGGTCGTGGTAAGCGAGGGTGATTCCTCCTACACCACCCCCGATAACGACGTCGTCGCGCAACTCCTCAAGGTGGACCTCAAGGGTGATTCCTCCTTCGTTCACCTTGATGATAACATCGAGCGGGAATTCCATCGAGGGTGATTCCTCAGGGTTCCCTTCGGTGTCAGACACACAGTTACCTTGGATATTATGACTTGCACTAAACTATGATACTAAAGACGGGTCGGCCCTGAGGGGTACCCGCGCGAGCTTAACGCGAAGTGATGTGGAGTCGGGTTGACCTGGATGGTGCCCGCGAGATAACTACGAGGCGTGGCCGGGCATTCTTAGCCCTTGCCGCAAGTCCTCGAGACGGGGCGACGGGGTCACATCGATCGTGAGTCTCTGCTCGTTTCCGCGCGCTCCTAATCCACTACGGTTTGGATATTTGATCCGAGGGGCCTCTGGCCCGATAGCACTAACCATCACGTGAGCATAGTATGGGCGTTCTGCGTCGTATACTTCGGCCGAAGCTTAATAGACGTCAGCAACTGAGCGGCACACGCTGGGTTGGACTGGGAACGCAACCGCGCTTGTATTAAGGGGTTGCTAGGTCTGCTCACCGGCGGTGTACGCAACGTGCAGGAGCGTCCGGGGCGATGGCCCAAGACCCCTGGGGGCATAGGTTAGTCCGGCGTGCTGGCCTCTCTGTTAGGTATTCGGTCGGATTGCGGCGTGTTGCTTAGCCGAGGCCGGGCATGACCCAGAAAGTGTGTCCGGCCGGAGTTAAGCGAGCGTGGTGGGTAAGTTGGTGCACCCCTGCAGGGAAGAAACTTCTATCGATAGCCTGTCCTACGGTAACAGACACTCGGAGTTGTATCCCGATCGGTACAACTAGAACTTGATATGAGAACTGGATAGTACGGCTCTGGGATTGCTTTCTCGCAGGGAGTCGAGAAAGGATCTCAGGTCGAGGTTGATGTTACTACTACTACTGCTTTACATTATGTTCATCTGATCTCGTCTATTGCTGCAAGACTGTTGAAGATGCTGAAGAAGCTAGTCTTCGATAGGACTAGGCTTTCCCCCTCTAATCTGGCATTTCTGCAGCCCAGTCCACACATACAGCCTCTTTGAAAATGATGCATATGTAGTGTAGATCCTTGCTTGCTGAGTACTTCGGATGAGTACTCACGTTTGCTTTATTTTCTTTTTCCCCCATATTCCTTTTGATGCCACCAGACGACGGAGCCCCTGAGCCAGAAGCCCCAGCCGACGACCAGTACTACTACCCGCCTGGCGAGTACTACTACTACGAGGAGCCGTTCGACGACCAGGAGTAGGATCGGAGGGTCCAGGGCAGGAGGCCTACGCCTTTCGATCGTAGTATTTTATTTTACCCCGCCTCTGTGAAGGCCTAATTTCTCTCTATGTAATATATCTGTACCCAGATATCTAATGCTTCCGCTGACGCTTGTATGCCATCAAGCTATGTATTCGAGCCCTCGAGGCCTTGGCTTGTAATATTAAGCTTGTATGACTTTATTTATGTTTTAGAGTTGTGTTGTGATATCATCAAGTGAGTTCTTAGGCTTGATCGTGCGCATTTGCGTGTATGATTAGTGCACGATTAAGCTGGGGTCGTCACAGGTTGGTATCAGAGCCGACTGCCTCTAGGAGTCCCCCTTCCCAATTCCTTGGCCGAAGTTGAGTCTAGAAGTCAAAAACTGTTTTACTAACTTGGCTGTGTGGCTTACGGGCCCACGTCGCCAACTGGGTGGTATTAGGATCTTTTATTCCTCGTCTTTACTCTGGGATTCTGATCTCTCGTCTATTCGGGTTTAATAAAATTTACTAACACCGACATTTAGGTTCTCGTTAATTCTATCCACCCGGAGAGCTGGATTCAGTGCGATTTCCCTGACGTTGATCTGATTAGTCTGATAATCATTTTCCTTTCCATTGTTTTGTTTAACCTTTCCTTCCGGGATCGGTTATGCTTCTCATTGTCTTATGACAACCCTGAACTTCTCTGTTTCAGATGGATCGACTGTTTCCACCGCGGCCTACGACCCAGCTTGTGCGTCGCACTTGGGCTCGTGATGCCCCTGGATTTCCAGCTGTTCTGATCGCCCTCCTGAGTAGACTGGGTTACCACTGGTATCCCGAGTACATGGTCTATGAGGTTTACCGTGAGTTCAACCAGGAACAGTACTATGCTGAAGTTCGGATTTATGATCAGCAGAACAACTCAGACACCGAGCTACACCTTTTTCATGGATTAGGCGTGACGATTGAGATGGCAGTACATGAAGCCGCCTACTCTGCTGTCGCACGTCTCCGAGGAGAGCATAGTGCTAACTTGGATGATACTGTGTTTCGGTACATTCCGTATGCACCTGTTGGAGATGCTACTGGATTTTACACAGCTATCTGTGCCCCGTACGAGTCTCGACGCTACGACCCGCAGGTTCTGATTCAGTGCACTCAGGCTCTGGATCGCACTGTTCGGGCTCTTGCCGTCGAGTTGTTCGCCACTCGAGCACGCTACTACGAGGCAATGACACAGTTGCTACCAGCTGTTCGTGCAGGGATACATCCGGAGGATATTCTATACCCACGCAGGACTGAGATGCCGCCAGGTATTGATTGGCCTGCAGTGGGAGGTCACACGCCTGCACGTGGACCTCTTCTTACAGTTCGAGACCGGGTTCTGCATCAGAGTGCACATGGAGCACAGGATCCTGCCGCGATGAACATTCGTCGTCCGCACTTGCAGTTACCCCGTTTCCGTGGTTTTCTCCGACGCTGATGTAGCCTTTGCTAAGTCACGTTGTGTACTTCCTTACCGCGTGCCTGCGTGCCGCCTAGTGTGTCTCTAGTTTTTCAATTTGCGCCGTTATGCTGCCCGATTTTAACCGACTGTGTACGGATCTGTATATCTTAATGACTACTTTAAGCATCTATTGCACTCTTTCAATAATGTCGAGTTACCTCATAATTATTGTTAAACACTTGCATAAGCTATCGCTGAAATACCCCTGTTGGAATAGCAGGATGGCTGACAACAACCCACCACCGCCGCCACCACCTGATTACATGGCAGCGATGATGCAACAGTTTGAACTCAACCGCCAGTTTATGACGGGGATTATGCAGCAATTCCCTCGTCCTGAAGCTAATCAGCAGCAACCATCCATTACCTTACCAGAGTTCATGAGGCTCAGTCCATCGTTTTTCCGCAACACAGTCAACCCACTGGATGCAGATGACTGGCTGCGTGATATCTCTCATGAGATGGAGTCTGCTGGTGTCGCCGAAATTAACTATGTCACTTTTGCGACATATCTTCTTAAGGGCCCCGCAGCCCAATGGTGGGCCACTCACCGACAGACTCTGCCGCCTGGTACTGTCGTCACTTGGGCAGAGTTCAAGATTGCTTTCCGTGCCCGCTACATTCCTCTAGCTGTCATAGCTAGGAAGAAGGCTGAGTTCCGTAGCCTTGTCCAAGGAAACAAGACTGTGGAAGTCTATCAGCGCGAGTTTCTAGACTTATCTCGTTACGCTGAAGAGGACATTCCTACTGATGAACGCAGACAGGAGAAGTTTCGTGAAGGACTGCACCATGACATTCAGTTAGCCCTTCTTGTTCAAGATTACCCTGATTTCGCCACCTTGGTGAATAAGGCCATCATGGTTGAAACTGGACTTAAGAAGCACAAGGAAGCGTCCAGACGCACCCGTGAGTCGGGCTCATCTTCGGGCTCGTCTTCCCAGAAGCGACGCATCTGGTTTCCCCAAGGCATGTTCCGTTCAGCAGCTCCTGCAAACAGGCCCTCTTATGCTGCACCACGCCTGCCACCTCCACCACCAAGGCAGCCCCTGCCAGCTCCAGCACCTCGAGCTCCAGCACCTCGTCCTGACAGCGGACTATGCTTCAAGTGTGGCAAGCCAGGTCACCGTGCTAGAGACTGTTCTCAGAATCAGAATCAACTAGCTCTCCCTTCTGCTGGACGTGGAATTGGCCGTGGTATTCCTCAGCAGCGCAACAATAACGCCAGACCTTCTTATGGTCGTGGGCAGTACTACCACGTCAACATGTCTGAAGCTCCAGATCAACCAGATACTGTGATGGGTACACTTCTCGTTAATTCAGCACCAGCATCTGTTTTATTTGATTCAGGTGCATCGCATTCATTCATGTCAGAACAATTTGCACTCTTGCATGATGTTAAGTGCGAAACGCTACAACATCCGATAATAATAAACACTCCCGCGGGATGATGCCGAACTTCCATATTCAGCCCCCGAGTTACTATTGAGGTTGAAGGGTTGCATTTTGATGCAAACCCCATTATCCTGCAATCTTCAAAGATTGACCTTATACTGGGAATGGATTGGTTGAAGGCTCACTACGCCTCAATCAATTGTGCCACTAAAGTTGTACACCTCTTGCACCCATCAAATGAGATGGTGAACTATCAAGCTCACCTTACCCGGAACGCTGAGGCTCAAATTTATGCCTTGAACGCGTTGAATGCTTCTCCACTTGATGGGATCGAGAATATCCCAGTGGTCTGTGACTTCCCAGATGTTTTTCTAGAAGAACTTCCAGGAATACCCCCTGCTAGAGCTGTCGAGTTCGTCATCGACTTGAAGCCTGGCACCACTCCTATTGCGAAGCGTCCCTACAAGATGCCTCCGCACCACCTCATCGAGCTTAAGGAGGAAATTGATAAATCCTTAAGGAAGGGTTTCATTCACCCCAGTTCCTCTGCATGGGGAGCACCGTCTCTTTTCGTCAAGAAGAAAGATGGAACGAATAGGTTGGTCCAAGATTATCGTCCTATCAACCAGGCAACCATTCAGAATAAATATCCACTTCCCCGGATCAACGATTTATATGATCAACTCGCTGGATCTTCGGTGTTTTCTAAACTCGACTTGAGGTTGGGTTATCACCAGATCCGTGTTCGCGAAGAGGATATTCCGAAGACTGCATTCGTTACTCGTTATGGCTCTTACGAGTACACAGTCATGTCGTTTGGTTTAACAAACGCTCCAGCTACATTCTCCCGCCTAATGAATTACATATTCATGGACTACCTCGACAAGTTCGTCGTGGTATATCTAGATGATATTCTGGTTTATTCGAAGAACAAAGAAGAACATGCCGAGCACCTTCGACTAGTTCTGGAGAGACTTCGAGAGCACCAATTATATGCCAAGTACTCTAAATGCGAATTCTGGCTTCCTGAAGTGACCTACCTTGGACATGTGATTTCCAAGGACGGTATTGCCGTTAACCCGGAGCGTGTTCAGGCTATCCTTGACTGGACCCCTCCGAAGAATGCCAAGCAGGTCCGAAGCTTTCTCGGTCTAGCCAGCTATTGTCGCCGATTCGTCGAGAACTTCTCCAAGATCGCCAAGCCCCTGACTAATCTGCTCCACAAAGGCGTTAAGTTTGAGTGGACAAACCAGTGTCAGGAAAGTTTCCAGACCCTCAAGGACAAGCTCACTTCTGCTCCAGTGCTTGCTCCTCCTGATTCTCGCAAGGACTTTGTCATATATTGCGACGCCTCTCGTCAGGGATTAGGCTGCGTCCTAATGCAAGAGCGGAGAGTAATTGCATATGCTTCACGTCAATTGCGTCCACATGAAGAGAATTATCCAGTGCATGATCTTGAACTTGCAGCAGTGATGTATGCATTGAAGTTATGGCGACACTACCTTCTGGGTAATCGGTGTGAAATTTATACCGATCACCAAAGTCTGAAATACTTATTCACTCAACCGGATCTTAATCTCCGACAACAACGATGGTTAGAAGCTATTGCGGATTATGACTGCGGTATTTCTTATACCCCGGGCAAAGCTAATGTAATGGCCGATGCCCTGAGTCGCAAGTCATATTGCAACAACCTCATGGTTAGGCAAGCTCAACCTCGTCTTCACGCAGAACTGACTCAGCTGAATCTGCGAATTGTTCCCCAGGGTTCTCTTAATAACCTTGTGGTACAGCCAGACCTTCTGAAAGCTGTTAAAGAAGCGCAAGCCAAAGATGCTGAAATTGACTTGATGAAGAAGGAGCTTCACCTTGCTAAGTATCGGGATTTCTCAGTTGCTGAAGATGGTACATTATATTTCAGAGACTGCATCGTAGTACCTCGCTTCGAGCTGATGACTGACAAAGTCATGAAGGAGGCCCATGATACACCGCTGTCTATCCATCCGGGTAGTACCAAGATGTATCGAGATCTTCGTCAAAGGTACTGGTGGTCTAGGATGAAGCAGGATATTGCTCGTTATGTTGCCGAGTGTGACGTTTGTCGTCGCGTGAAGGCAGAACATCAGAAACCTGCTGAAATTCTGCAACCGCTCCCTATTCCTCTATGGAAGTGGGATAAAGTGCAAATGGACTTCATCACTGGTCTTCCCAAGTCTCAGAAGGGTCACGATGCTATTCTTGTCGTCGTTGACCAACTTTCCAAGGTTGCACACTTTCTGCCAGTTAAGGAGACTATTACTGCTAGTCAGTTAGCAGAGCTATATATCTCCAGAATTGTTTCACTCCATGGTATTCCCAAGGAAATCAGTTCAGACCGTGGCAGCATTTTCACTGGCCATTTCTGGGAAAGTTTCCAGAAAGCAATGGGAACTCATATTACCTGGAGTTCAGCTTATCATCCCCAATCTCAAGGCCAAGTTGAGCGCGTTAATCAAGTGCTTGAAGACATGCTTCGAGCCTGTGTTATATCCTTCGGTAAGAAATGGGAGGAATCTCTTCCGTATGCCGAGTTCTCCTATAACAACAGCTATCAAGCCAGCTTAAAAATGGCCCCCTTTGAGGTTCTTTATGGACGTAAATGTCGAACCCCTCTGAATTGGTCAGAAACTGGGGAACGACCTCTTGTTGGACCGGACATTATTCAGCATGCCGAAGAACAAGTCCGAATTGTCCGGGAGAATCTCAAAGCAGCTCAAGACCGTCAGAAGAGTAATTATGATCGCAAGCGATGGGGTGTGATCTATCAACCTGGTGATCAAGCCTATCTTCGTGTCACTCCAATGAAGGGCACCCGTCGTTTCGGAATCAAGGGCAAGCTAGCTCCTCGCTATATTGGTCCTTTCCGCATCGTGGCTAGACGGGGACAGGTGGCATATAAATTGGAGTTGCCACCGCAATTCTCCCGTATTCATGATGTCTTCCACGTGTCGCAACTCCGTAAGTGCTTCAAGGAATCCCCGCACCGTGCAGTGGATCATGAGATGCTCGAGCTACAAGATGATCTTTCCTATAAGGAGCATCCGATCCGCATCCTCGATGAAGCTGAACGTCGGACTCGTCAGAAGACGACCAAGTTCCTAAAAGTGCAGTGGTCGAATCACACTGAAGACGAAGCCACTTGGGAACGCGAGGATCATCTTCGGGAAGAATACCCCGGACTCTTTCCTTCTACCTCCTAAATTCTCGGGACGAGAATTTCTTTTAGAGGAGGAGAACTTGTAACACCCCCTTGTAATAAGCTCTGTGACACTCTGTTAAAACTGCCAAGTCATGATCATTTGCAGTACCAAGTCATATGGGTTAATGATCCAATTCAAACTCACATCTGAAAATCAACTCAAATTCAAAAGTGAAATATAAAGTTGTTCAAACTCTGTTGGGAAAATGTTCATTAAATGGCCAATAATCCAGGAACATTTCTAAAACCAATATCAAAATATTTGGAGTTGGACAAGTGACTCTAACAAGATGAAACAGCCCCAAAAATAGAATATTTGATATATTTAAAATCATATCAAATCCCAACAAACTTCAATTCTGTCCAAACCAATTTTTGGCAGTGCTAGATATTGCAACATATTTATGTGGCATAACTCCCTCACACGACGACAAACGTCACACTCGGCAACATAACGAGCAATATCTTGCTTCATTCTAGACCACCAGTACCTTTGACGAAGATCTCGATACAGTTGGTACTACCTGGATGGATAGATAGGGTGTATCATGGGCCTCCTTCATGATTTGTCAGTCATCACTCGAAGCGACGGGTACTACAATGCGGGTCTCGGAAGTACAAGGTTCATCTTCAGCAATCGAGAAAATCCCTGTACTTTTGAAGGTGAAGCTCTTTGCTAATTAGATCAATTTCAGCATCCTTAGATTGCGCAATCTTGACAGCTTTCTCAAGATCTGACTGTATCACAAGGTTATTAGAGAACCTTGCGGAATAATGCAAGATTCAGCTTGCGCAATTCTTATATAGCTGGGGTTGAGCTGCTTTACCATGAGGTTGCTAACAGTATGACTTGCGGCTCAAAGCATCAGCCATCACATTAGCTTTGCCGGTAGTTGTATGAAATTCCACAGTCATAATCGTGTGATTGTTTCCAACCACGCTGATGACGAAGATTAAGTTACGGTTGAGTGTGAACAAGTACTTCAAGCTTGATGATCGGTGTAATATCACACCGATTACCAAGGAGCGGTATGACGCCACTGCTTCAAAGCATAAATGACAGCAGCAAGTTTTGAGGTCATCGCACTGGTAATTTCTCTTTCATGTGGACGCAGTTGTCGCGAAGCATAGCAAAACTCTTCGTCTTGGCATTAGGACACAACCTAGTCCTTGGCGAGAGGGCGTCGCAGAAGTCACAAAATCTTTGCGGGAGTCTGGAGAGCAAGGACTGGAGTAGAAGTCAGTTGTCCTTGAGGGTCCGAAGCTTTCCTGACATTTGTCTGTCCACTCACACTTAACGCCTTGTGGAGCAAATTAGTCAGGGGCTTGCAATCTTGGAGAAATTTTCGATGAAACGGCGACAATAACTTGCAAGCCCGAGGAAACCTTCTGACTTGCTTGACATTCTTCGGAGGGGTCCAGTCAAGAATAGCCTGAACTCGCTCCGGGTTAAATGACAATACCATCACTGGAGATGACATGTCCAAGTCGGTTACCCGGAAAGCCCAGAATTCGCATTTAGAGTTACTTGGATATAATTGTGCTCTCGAAGTCTCTCCAGAAATAGTCGAAGGTGCTCAGCATGTTTCTCTTTGTATTCGAATAAACCAGAATATCATCCAGATATACCCGACGAATTGTCAAGGTTAATCCATGAATATGTAATTCATTAGGCGGGAGAGAATGTAGCTGGAGCGTTGTTAAACCAAACGACATGACTGTGTACTCGTAAGAGCCAAAACGAGTAACGAATGCAGTCTTCGGAATATCCTCTTCGTGGAACGGATCTGGTGATAACCCAACCTCAAGTCGAGTTTAGAAAACACCGAATCCTCAGATCCAGCGAGTTGATCATATAAATCGTTGATTCGGGGGAAGTGGATATTTATTTTGAATGGTAGCCTGGTTGATAGGACGATAATCTTGGACCAACCTATTCGTCCATCTTTCTTCTTGACGAAAAGAGACGGTGCTCCCCATGCAGGGAACTGGGGCGAATGAAAACCCTTCCTTAAGGATTTATCAATTTCCTCCTTAAGCTCGATGAGGTGGTGCGGAGGCATCTCTTTGAAGGACGCTTCGCAATAGAGGTGGTGCCAGGCTTCAAGTCGATGACGAACTCGACAGCTCTAGCAGGGGGTGGTATTCTTGGAATGTTCTTCTGGAAAAACATCCGGGAAGTCACAGACAACTGGGATATTCTCGATCCCATCAAGCGGAGAAGCATTCAACGCGTTCAAGGCATAAATTTGAGCCTCGGCGTTCTGAGTGATATGAGCATGGTAATTCACCATCTCATTGAGGGGTGCAAGAGGTGAACAACTGTGCACAATTGATTGAGGCATAATGGGCCTTCAACCAATCCATTCCCAAGATAAGATCAATCTTGGAAGATTTCAGGAATATGGGGAAGCTGGAAAATGGAAAAATTTCTTCTTCAATCATAATATTGACTTCGGGGCTGAATTGGTGGGCTTGACACCGACCCGCGGGAGTGTTCACTACTAAAGGGTGGTGTAGTGTTTCACATTTAACGTATGCAATAGTGCCAAAATGCTCTACATGAATGAATGCGATGCTCCTGAATCAAATAAAACAGATGCTGGTACTGAATAACGAGAAGTGTACCCATCACAGTATCTGGTTGAACTGGAAGCTTCAGACATGTTGACGTAGGTAGTACTGCCATCGACCATAAGAAGGTCGTATGGCATTATTGTTGCGCTGCCTGAGGATTACCATGGCCAATTCCACGGCCAGCCGAAGGAGAGCCAGTGGATTCTGATTCTGAGAACAATCTCTAGCACGGGACCGGCTTGCCACACTTGAAGCATAGTCCGCTGTCAGGACGAGGTGACTGGAGCTCGGGGCATGGAGTTGGCAGAGGCTTTTTTGTCTCGGTGGTGGAGGTGGCAGGCGTGGTGCACATAGGAGGGCCTGTTTGCCAGGGGCTGCTGAATGGGAACATGCCTTGGGGAAACCAGATGCGTCGCTTCTGGGAAGACAAGCCGAAGATGAGCCCGACTCACGGGTTGCGTCTGGACGCTTCTGTGTTTCTTAAGTCCAGTTTCAACCATGATGGCCTTATTCACCAAGGTGGCAAAATCAGGGTAACTTGAACAAGAAGGGCTAACTGAATGTCATGGTGCAGTCCTTCACGAAATTTCTCCTCTCTGCGTTCATCAGTAGGAATGTCCTCTTCAGCGTAACGAGATAAGTCTAGAAACTCGCGCTGATACGACTTCCACAGTCTTTTCCTTGAAAAAGGCTACGGAACTCAGCCTTCTTCCTAGCTATGACAGCTAGAGGAATGTAGCGCGGGCACGGAAGCAATCTGAACTCTGTCCAAGTGACGACAGTACCAGGCGGCAGAGTCTGTCGGTGAGTGGACCACCATTGGGCTGCGGGACCCTAAGAAGATATGTCGCAAAAGTGATATAGTTAATTTCGGCGACACCGGCGACTCCTCATGAGAGATATCACGCAGCCAGTCATCTGCATCCAGTGGGTTGACTGGTGTGCGGGAAAAACGATGGACTGAGCCTCATGAACTCTGGTTAAGGTAATGGATGGTTGCTGCTGATTAGCTCAGGACGAGGGAATTGCTGCATAATCCCCGTCAATAAATGGCGGTTGAGTTCAAACTTTGCATCAGCTGCCATGTAACAGGGTCCGGTGGCGGCGGTGGTGGTGGGTTGGCGGTGTGTGTAGCCATCCTGCTATTCCAACAGGGGTATTTCAGCGATAGCTATGCAAGTGTTAACAAATACATGAGGTAACTCGACATTATTGAAAGAGTGCAATAGATGCTTAAAGTAGTCATTAAGACATACAGATCCATACACAGTCGGTTAAAATCGGGCAGCATCAACGGCGAAATTGAAAAAATAGAGGACAACACTAGGCGGCACGCAGGCACCGAATAGGAAGTACACAACGTGACATAGCAAAGGCTACATCGCGTCGGAGAAAAAGAGAAACCACGGGGAAACGGGGTAAATGCAAGTGGGGGCACGAATGTTCGTCGCGGCAGGATCCTGTGCTCCATGTGCCCTCTGATGCAGAACCCGCGTCTCGAACTTGTAAGAAGAGGTCCACGTGCAGGCGGTTCGTGGTTGTGACCTCCCACTGCAGGCCAATCAATACCTGGCGGCATCTCGGTCCTGCGTGGGTATAGAATATCTCCGGGATGTATCCTGCACGAACAGCTGGTAGCAACTGTGTCATTGCTCTCGTAGTTAGCGTGCTCGAGTGGCGAACAACGCGATGGCAAGAGCCCGAACAGTGCGATCCAGAGCCGGTGCACTGAATCAGAACCTGCGGGTCGGTAGTAGCGTCGAGACTCGAGACGGGGCACAGAAGCTGTGTAAAATCCAGTAGCATCTCCAACAGGTGCATACGGAATGTACCGAAACAACAGTATCATCCAAGTTAGCATTGTGCTCTCCGGAGACGGCGACAGCAGAGTAGGCGGCATCATGTACTGCCATCTCAATCGTCACGCCTAATCCATGAAAAAGGTGTAGCTCAGTGTCTGAGTTTGTTCTGCTGATCATAAATCCGAACTTCAGCATAGTACTGTTCCTGGTTGAAACTCACGGTAAACCTCATAGACCATGTACTCGGGGGGATACCAGCGGAACCCAGTCTACTCAGGAGGGCGAGAGGCGATCAGAACACTGGAAATCACAGGGCATCACGAGCCCAAGTGCGCGCACAAGCTGGGTCGTATGGCCCGGTGGGCGGTGGATGGAAACAGTCGATCCATCTGAAACAGAGAAGTTCAGGGTTGTCATAAGACAATGAGAGAAGCATAACCGATCCCGGAAGGAAAGGTTAAACAAAACAAGGAAAGGAAAATGATGATCAGGACTAATCAGATCAACGTCAGGGAAATCGCACTGAATCCAGCTCTCGGGTGGTAGAATTAACGAGAACCTAAATGTCGGTGTTAGTAAAATTTTATTAAACCCGAATAGACGAGAGAATCAGAATCCCAGAGTAAAGACGAGGGAAATCAAAGATCCTAATACCACCCAGTTGGCGACGTGGGCCCGTAAGCCACACAGCCAAGTTAGTAAAACAGTTTTTGACTTCTAGACTCAACTTCGGCCAAGGAATTGGGGAAGGGGGACTCCTAGAGGCAGCGGCTCTGATACCAAACTGTACGACCCCGCTTAATGTGCACTAATCATACACGCAAATGCGCACGATCAAGCCTAAGAACTCAATTGATGATATACAACACAACTCTAAAACATAAATAAAGTCATCAAGCTTAATATTACAAGCCAAGGCCTCGAGGGCTCGAATACATAGCTGATGGCATACAAGCGTCAGCGGAGAGCATTAGATATCTGGGTACAGATATATTACATAGAGAGAAATTAGGCCTTCACAGAGGCGGGGTAGGGTAAAATAAAATACTACGATCGAAAGGGTAGGCCTCCTGCCTGGAACCTCCGATCCTACTCATGGTCGTCGAACGGCTCCTCGTAGTAGTAGTACTCGCCAGGCGGGTAGGTGGAGTAGTACTGGTCGTCGGCTGGGGCTTCTGGTCAGGGGCTCCGTCGTCTGGTGGCATCAAAAGGAATATGGGGGAAAAAGAAAATAAAGCAAACGTGAGTACTCATCCGAAGTACTCAGCAAGCAAGGATCTACACCATATGCATCATTTTCAAAAGGGCTGTAGTGTGGACTGGGCTGCAGAAATGCCAGATTAGAGGGGGAAAGCCTAGTCCTATCGAAGACTAGCTTCTTCAGCATCTTCAACAGTCTTGCAGCAATAGCGAGATCAGATAACATAATGTAAAGCAGAGTATAGTAGTAGTAACATCAACCTCGCCTGAGATCCTTTCTCGACTCCTGCGAGAAAGCAATCCCAGAGCCGTACTATCCAGTTCTATATCAAGTTCTAGTTGTACCGATCGGGATACAACTCCGAGTGTCTGTTACCGTAGGACAGGCATCATAGAAGTTTTCTTCCCTGCAGGGTGGCACAACTTACCCACCACGTCGCTTAACTCCGGCCGGACACACTTTCTGGGTCATGCCCGGCCTCGGTAAGCAACACACGCCGCCAATCCGACCGAAAATAACTAACAGAGAGGCCAGCACGCCGGACTAACCTATGCCCCCAGGGGTCTTGGGCATCGCCCCGGACGCTCCTGCACGTTGCGTACCCCGCGTGAGCAGACCTAGCAACCTTAATACAGCGCGGTTGCGTTCCCAGTCAACCCAGTGTTGTGCCGCTCAGTGCTGACGTCTATTAAGCTTCGGCCGAAGTATACGACGCAGAACGCCCATACTATGCTCACGTGAGGTTAGTGCTATCGGGCCAGAGGCCCCTCGGATCAAATATCCAAACCGTAGTGGATTAGGAGGCGCGCGGAAACGAGCAGAGACATACGATCGATGTGACCCCGTCGCCCCCATCTCGAGGACTTGCGGCAAGGGCTAAGAATGCCCGGCCACGCCTGTAGGATCTCGCCGGGGCACCATCCAGGTCAACCCGACTCCACATCACTTCGCGTTAAGCTCGCGCGGGTACCCCTCAGGGCCGACCCGTCTAGTATCATAGTTTAGTGCAAGTCATAAATCCAAGGTAAACTGTGTGTCTGACACCGAAGGGAACCCTGAGGAATCACCCTCGATGGAATTCCCGCTCGATGTTATCATCAGGTGAACGGAAGGAGGAATCACCCTCGGGTCACTTGAGGAGTTGCGCGACGACGTCGTTACGGGGGGTGGTTGTAGAGGAGGAATCACCCTCGCTTCACCACGACCGAGTAACTAACCTACAAGGTTAACATCCGAAGTGCTGACGAGGTATCACCCTCGGCACTCATTATTAACCCAGCAGTGTCGGCAACTAAGGGGAAGTGATGTGCGGTGTCAGGTCTGGTCTTCAATCCCGAAGTTCGGGTCTTCTGATGTCCAGCGCGGCAGTCGGGATCATGTGGGGGTCTCTGTCGTGTCTCTACCCAGCCTATACTAAGCAGTCTAGGATAACCAGTAAGGGTAACAAGGCAGGGTACAATAATCAGGCTATGCAGCAGATATAGGAAACAAAGTAGCAATGCAGTTCTAATGCAAGCAATAAGAGAGAAGAGAATAGGCGATATAGGCATGCCTCAAAATGGGTGCTTGCCTGTGTTGCTCTGGGGCAAGGACAAGGTCTTCAGTGGTACCGTCGGGGACGTAGTCGTACTCCTGTGCGGCGTCTGCCTCGGGAGCTACGTCAACGTCGGGGTCTCTACGAGAGAGAAGAGGGGGGAAAGAAAACAGGTAAACATAATGAAACAAATGCAATCAATACGGTGCGTGTTGTGATGCTATGATGCAGTGCAGGGTTGCCTAATATGCATCTAAGTCATTTTAGTTATTTTTAGAATATTCTGGGATTTAATATCGACGTGTGGTGCACTATTCATTGCCGGATTCGGGTCCGGAGTTACGAGTTCTTCTACGTAGGAGGTTCCGGTGGAGAAAACAGACGGCACGATCAGACTCGGCTCGTGTTCTGAGCAACTTTCATGTTTTAACTTTTTCGATCCGAGCTACGGTTTAAAAGTTATTAATTTTCAAAGATTATATGAATTTCTGGAATTTATTTATTTACAGAAAATGAATTATGAGTCACCTTGACGTCCTGTGATGTCAGCGGTCAACAGCGCCGCTGACCAGTCAATATGACATGTGGGTCCGTGGGACCCACATGTCAGCCTCTGTTTAGGCTAATCAGTGGATTAATTTAATTACCAGGGTTAATTAGGGGGGGACCCCACATGTCAGTGAGAAATAGGTTAATCTAATTAGTTTCTAATTAATTAAATCTTTAATTAGGTTAATTAGTCGCGGGGGGGGCCACCTGTCAGTGGCATTGCGCCGCCACGTCAGCGCGTTGACCACGGTCAGTGGTGGCGCGGGGGGTGGGCACGAGTGGAGCCCACTGCATGACCAGGGCAGACGTGGCGGGCCAGTGGCGGGCGGCGCCGGAGTTGCGCCGGCGCGACAAAATCGCGGCGGCGCGGCTCGGACGCCCGTCGGGGTTTCGCCACAGGCCACCAAAACGGCCGGGGCTGGTCGCGTTCGAACGAGGGAAAGCGCCGGTACGTCGATCTACGGGTGCAGGAAGCAGCCGGGGTGGCCTATGCGACGGGCGGGGTGTGACGACATCGGCGGTGATTGTGTCGGGCGAGCGACGGAAACGGCGACCCCCAGAGCGCAAACAAGTGAAAGAAAAGGCTAGGCGGGGGTCTACTCGTCGCGGTGAGTGTGATGGTGGCGCGCACGGGACCATTTGGTCACCGTGGCCACGCGCGACAAGGTCGCGCGACGGTGAGTACGGGCGTGGAACGGGGCGGCGGCGTCTAAAGGTCGGGAACGACGAGGAGAAGAAGAAGCAGGGAGGGAAGAGAGGCTACACAGCGGTGCGGTAGCCGTTCAGAGCCTGCTCGGGGCAGGCGAGGAGCAGGCTGGATTCGCCGGGTTCTAGCCGGAGTCCGAGAAAGAAGGGGGCGGTGCGGCTCGGGTGTCTCGGGGGCTCCTCGGCTCCACCGAATGGCTCGGGACGGCGTAGTCGAGGACGGCGGAGACGGTGGACAGCTCGGGCGTGCCCCGGGGATGACGAGTGGCGCCGACGGAGGCGAAAGGCGGCGAGGCTGGCGCTCGGCCTCTATGGATCTGGAGGGAAGAAGACGGCGGAGCGAGAGAGAGGACGAGGGGGAAAGTGGGAGGAGAGCCAGGGGAGACGCATGGCCTCCTTATCCCCTCGGCGCCGCGACAGTCGCGCTCTGTCGGCGTCTCGCCGGCGGCGCGGCTCGTCCACAGGGAGGTTGACACGGCGAGGGAGAGAGAAGGGGATGGGCACCAGCTGGGCTGGGCCAATGCACTGTGCACTTGGTCCAGTCCAGCTTTAGTCTTTTTCTTTTATTTCTTTTCTTTTCTCTTTTCTTTTCTGTTGCGAAATGATTAGGCCACTTAATGTCTTTGTAAAACAGTGAGTTATGCCACATAAATATGTTGCAATTAGCACTGCCAAAAATTGGTTGGACAGAATTGAAGTTGTTGGGATTTGATATGATTTTAAATATATCAAATATTCTATTTTGGGGCTGTTTCATCTTGTTAGAGTCACTTGTCAAACTCCAAATATTTTGATATTGGTTTTAGAAATGTTCCTGGTTATTGGCCATTTAATGAACATTTTCCCAACAGAGTTTGAACAACTTTATATTTCACATTGAATTTGAGTTGATTTTCAGATGTGAGTTTGAATTGGATCATTAACCCATATGACTTGGTACTTGCAAATGATCATGACTTGCAGTTTTAACAGAGTGTCACACAGGGCTTATTACAAGGGGGGTGTTACAAGTTCTCCTCTCTAAAAGAAATTCTCGTCCCGAGAATTTAGGAGTGGTAGAGGAAAAGAGTCGGGTATCTTCCCGAAGATGAATCCTCGCGTTCCAAGTTGCTTCGTCTTCAGTGTGATTCGACCACTGCACTTTTAGGAACTTGGTCGCTTCATGAGTCCGACGTTCAGCTTCATCGAGGATGCGGATCAGATGCTCCTTATAGGAAAGATCATCTTGTAGCTCGAGCATCTCATGATCCACTGCACCGGTGCGGGGATTCCTGAAGCACTTACGGAGTTGCGACACGTGGAAGACATCATGAATATGGGAGAATTGCCGGTGGCAACTCCAATTTAATGCCACCTGTCCCCGTCTAGCCACGATGCGGAAAGGACCAATTAGCGAGGAGCTAGCTTGCCTTGATTCCAACGACAGGTGCCCTTCATTGGAGTGACACGAAGATAGGCTGTCACCCAGGTTGATAGATCACACCCCATCGCTTGCGATCATAATTACTCTTCTGACGGTCTGAGCTGCTTTGAGATTCTCCCGGACAATTCGGACTTGTCTTCGGCATGCTGAATAATGTCCGGTCCAACAAGAGGTCGTTCCCCGTTTTGACCAATTCAGAGGGGTTCGACATTTACGTCCATAAAGAACCTCAAAGGGGGCCATTTTTTAAGCTGGCTTGATAGCTGTTGTTAGGAGAACTCGGCATAAGGAAGAGATTCCTCCATTTCTTACCGAAGGATTATACACAGGCTCGAAGCATGTCTTCAGCACTTGATTAACGCGCTCAAATTGGCCTTGGGATTGGGGGATGATAAGCTGAACTCCAGGTAATATGAGTTCCTATTGCTTTCTGGAAACTTTCCCAGAAATGGCCAGTGAAAATGCTTGCCACGTCTGAACTGATTTCCTTGGGAATACCATGGAGTGAAACAATTCTGGAGATATATAGCTCTGCTAACTGACTAGCAGTAGTAATAGTCTCCTTAACGGCAGAAGTGTGCAACCTTGGAGAGTGGTCGACGACGACAAGAATGGCCATCGTGACCCTTCTGAGACTGGGAAGACCAGTAATGAAGTCCATTTTGCACTTTATCCACTTCCATAGAGGATAGGGAGCGGTTGCAGAATTCCAGCAGGTTTCTGATGTTCGGGCTTCACGCGACAACAAACGTCACACTCGGCAACATAACGAGCAATATCTTGCTTCATTCTAGACCACCAGTACCTTTGACGAGATCTCGATACATCATTGTACTACTGGATGGATAGATAGCGGGGTATCATGGGGCATCCTCATGACTTTGTCAGTCATCAGCTCGAAGCGAGGTACTACAATGCGGTCCTCGGAAGTAACAAGGTTCCATCTTCAGCAATCGAGGAAATCCCTCTGTACTTTTGAAGGTGAAGCTCTTTCTTCATTGATCAATTTCAGCATCCTTAGATTGCGCAATCTTGACAGCTTTCTCAAGATCTGACTGTATCACAGGTTATTAAGAGAAACCTTGCGGAATAATGCAGAGATTCAGCTTGCGCAATTCTTCATATAGCTGGGGTTGAGCTTGCTTTACCATGAGGTTGCTACAGATGACTTGCGGCTCAAAGCATCAGCCATCACATTAGCTTTGCCGGTGGTAGTGTATGAAATTCCACAGTCATAATCGGTGATTGTTTCCAACCAACGTCTGCTGACGAAGATTAAGTTCCGGTTGAGTGAACAAGTACTTCAAGCTCTGATGATCGGTGTAAATCTCACACGATTACCAAGGACGGGAGGTAATGACGCACTGCTTCAAAGCATAAATGACAGCAGCAAGTTGTGAGGTCATGCACTGGGTAATTCTCTTCATGTGGGACGCAGTTGTCGCGAAGCAAAGCAATAACTCTTCGCTCTGCATTAGGACACAACCTAGCTGGCGAGAGGCGTCGCAGAAGATCACAAAATCTTAGCGGGAGTGGTGGACGGAGCAAGGACTGGAGTAGTAGAAGTCAGCTTGTCCTTGAGGGTCTCGAAGCTTTCCTGACATTTGTCTGTCCACTCAAACTTACTTAAGCCTTTGTGGAGCAAATTAGTCAGGGGGCTTGGCAATCTTGGAGAAATTTTCGATGATGGAAACGGCGACAATAACTTGCAAGCCCGAGGAAACTTCTGACTTGCTTGACATTCTTCGGAGGGGTCCAGTCAAGAATAGCCTGAACTCGCTCCGGGTTAACTGCAATAACATCCTGGAGATGACATGTCCAAGGTTAGGTACCTCGGAAAGCAGAATTCGCATTTAGATACGTTGCATATTAAATTGGTGCTCTCGGAAGTCTCTCCCAGAACTAGTCGAAGGTGGCTAGCATGTTCTTCTTTGTTCTTCGAATAAACCAGAATATCATCCAGATATACCACGACGAATTTGTCAAGGTAATCCATGAATATGTAATTCATTAGGCGGGAGAATGTAGCTGGAGCGTTTGTTAACCAAACGACATGACTGGTGACCGTAAGAGCCATAAGAGTAACGAATGCAGTCTTCGGATATCCTCTTCGTGGACACGGATCTGGTGATATACCCAACCTCAAGTCGAGTTTAGAAAACACGAGATCCAGCGAGTTGATCTATAAATCGTTGATTCGGGGAAGTGGAATATTCTATTCTGAAGGTAGCCCGGTTGATAGGACGATAATCTTGGAACCAACCTATTCGTCCATCTTTCTTCTTGACGAAAAGAGACGGTGTCCCCATGCAAGAGGGAACTGGGGCGGAATGAAACTTCCTTAAGGATTTATCAATTTCCTCCTAAGCTCGATGAGGTGGTGCGGAGGCATCTTGTAAGGACGCTTCGCAATAGGAGTGGTGCCAGGCTTTCAAGTCGATGACAGAACCGACAGCTCTAGCAGTGGGTTATTCTTGGAAGTTCTTCTGGGAAAAACATCCGCGGAAGTCCAGACAACTGGGATATTCTCGATCCCATCACGCGGGAGGAGCCTTCAACGGTTCAAGGCATATCAAATTGAGCCTCGGCGGTTCTGAGGTGATATGAGCATGGTAATTCACCATCTCATTCGAGGGGTGTGCAAGAGGCATAAGGAACAACTTTGGTGGCACACAATTGATTGAGGCATAATGGGCCTTCAACCAATCCATTCCAAGATAAGATCAATCTTGGAAGATTTCAGAATAATGGGGAAAGGCTGGAAAAATTTCTCTTTCAATCATAATATTGACTTCGGGGCTGAATATGGTGGCTTGACACCCGACCCGCGGGAGTGTTCACTACTAAAGGTGTGGTGTAGTGTTTCACATTTAACGTCATGCAATAGTGCAAAATGCTGACATGAATGATATCGATGCTCCTGAATCAAATAAAACAGTGCTGGACTGAATAACGAGAATGTACCCATTCACAGTATCTGGTTGAACTGGAGCTTCAGACATGGTGACGTGGTGTACTGCCCACGACCATAAGAAAGGTTGGCAGTATTGTGGCGCGCTGAGGATTACCATGGCCAATTCCACGGCCAGCCGAAGGGAGAGCCAGTGATTCTGATTCTGAGAAACCATCTCTAGCACGGTGATCCTGGACTGGTAATTCCCACGCCACAAAGCAACTCCTCGCTATCATCTTCCCCTACCCCGAGCGCCCACTCCTTCCTACCCCCCTACAGTTCCTCCCCATGACACCGCCATTCTGACAGCAACTCGCAGAGACAAAACCAGTGAAAATCCCGACTCCGATCCGTGGAGAGCGGTTTGAGCTATAACAAAAGAAGAGGGAAAAGCCAAACACTTCTACGCGGAAGAATGTTACAAGGACTCCGGGACAGCGTCAGGACGAGAAGAAAAGAGAGTCGCATGTTCAAATCTAACACCCACCCCCCCCCCCCCCCCCGACCCCCCCCCCCCACCACCGCCCTCCCCCCCCTCCCCCCCCCCCCAGAAAGCAAAAGGATAGTCAGTCGAGCACGAGGGGAAAAAAGGAAAGCGAAGAACGCCCAACCCCCCTCCTGCGATAACGCCTTCCCGCATCAATCTCCATAGACACCCCGGTAGAATCCCCCGTCTTGCGACCCCCCTCCCTTCACCAGTTCCCCCCTATGCACCGATGACATCCCCTGAACCACCCCCGAACCCTCCCCCCTCGAAAAACTAAAAAGAAAGGGGAGAAGCGGGAAGTGAGTGAACCTCCTACCGTGCCAATTGAAGCATAGTCCGCTGTCAGGACGGAGGGTTTGGGGAGAGAGAGCGGAGGGGGAGCTTTGGAGAGCGATTGCGCCGGTGTAGAGGTTCGTGGACATTTCCTTGGCACTACGTCCCGGTGGCAGCGTGGGTGCCAGCATAGGAGGGCCTGTTTGCAGGGGCTGCTGAATGGAACATGCTGGGGGAAAAACCAGTGCGCGCTTTGGGAAGACAAGCCCGAAGAGAGCCGACTCACGGTGGTCTGGACGCTCCTTTGTGCTTTTAGTCCAGTTTCAACCATGATGGCCTTAATTCACAAGACAAAACCAAGGTGGCAAAATCAGGGTAATCTTGACAAGAAGGGCTAAAACTGAATGTAATGGTGCAGTCCTTCACGGAAATATTTCTCCCTCAGTGCGGTCTGAGTTTCAGCAGTAGGAATGTCATCTAGCGTAACAAGAGAATAAAGTCTAGAAACCGCAGCCTTGAATAGACTTCAAAAGTCTTGTTTCCTTGAACAAGAGCTGACGGAACTCAGTACTTCTTCCCAAGCTATACCAGTAGTCCTAGAGGAATGTAGCGGGAACGGAAAGCAATCTTGAACTATGTTCCAGTGACGACAGTTACAAGGCGGCAGAGTCTGTCGGTGAGTGGCCCCCATGGCTGCGGCGGACCTTAAGAAATATGGACTGCAAAAGGATATATGTTAATTTCGGCGATCACCGGCAGACTCCCTCTCATGAGAGTATACGCAGCCAGTCATCTGCCATCCCGATGGGTTTGACTGTGTTGCGGCAAAACGATGGACGGAGCCTTCATGAACTCTGGTAAGGTAATGGATGGTTGCTGCGGAGTAGCTTCAGGACGAGGGATTGATGCATAATCCAGTCATAACTTGGCGGTTGAGTTCAACCGGTGCATTCATCGCTTGCCATGTAACAGGTGGGGGGGCAGGATGGGGGTGGCGGGTTGTTGTCAGGCCAGCCTGCCTATTCCAGTAATGAAGTCCATTTGCACTTTATCCCACTTCCATAGAGGAATAGGGCAGCGGTTGCAGAATTCCAGCAGGTTTCGATGTTCGGCTT